>CM074437.1:5485255-6085255 GCA_037101425.1 Elopichthys bambusa
TTTTTGCCTACTGCATCACCCTTTCGAACGTGATTACGTAATGCGTGGCGCATTGCAGAGCAGTGCAAGATGTGCATTTGTGGTTAAAAATCATATAAATTAAAAAAAATTTTTTTTAAATGACCAATCGTTTTGCTAGATAAGACCCTTATTCCTCGGCTGGGATCACGCAGAGCCCTTTTGAAGCTTTGAAGCAATTTGGACCTTCAACCTGTTGAACCCTGTTAAAGTCCACTATAGGCAAAATGTTTCCCTCAAAAACCTTAATTTCTTTTCGACTGAAGAAAGAAAGACAATCATCTTGGATGACATGGGGTTGAGTAAATTATCAGGAAACTTTCATTCTGAAGTGAACTATTCCTTTAAATGTCTTGTATAAAAATAATGACAGACAATACCTTTGCTAGCCTGAGCCTCTTCCAGTAAGTCCATTATTGTTTTCTCTGCCTCCTTAAGTCTGTCCTCAAAGGCCTTGTCACTCACTGTATTCTCACTGTTGTCCAGATTATCAATCAAATTCTGTAGGTCAAGAAGCTTCTGTCTCTGCTGGTTCACCTGCACAGAAAGAAAACAGATGTATTAGAAGTTGTCTCTTCGGTTTTATATATTAAAAAACAGTCCTGGGTTCATAAGACAACCTCATACCTTGTCTCTGACCAGGCTGTAACAGTTGGGACACTGCTGGCAGACTGGAACGGAGCGGTTGTAGAAGTAGTTTTCCTCACACATGTCGCAGCGAGCTCCCACAAAGCCTTGGTGACACTGACAACGGCCGTCTTCTTTGCACTGTGCGGACTGAGAGCCTTCTGGGTCACAGTCACAAGCTGCAAAAACAAACCAATGGTAAACGGAACAAATTGAAAATGTAAGAAATTATACAGTAATACTGTATTTAGTAGAACTGCTGATAAGGTAAAATAGCAGGAAACCGTACGTTTGCAACCCGATGAACTGAATCCAAAGAAGTTGACCTCACAGCGCTCACAGTGTTGACCTGTGACCCCAGGCTGACACTCGCATTGGCCGGTAACAATGTCACACTGGCCGTTTGTGGAGCCAATGGGGTTGCAGTTGCATCTGAGGAAACAAATTCAAAGATTTTAAAGGTTTTAAAAACATGCAGGTATGTTGTTTGCAATATGGTATACGAAAAGAGAGATCAAATACCTTTCACAGCCTTTGCTGCTCCTTAGATTGTAGAATCCGGGCTCGCACGCACCACAGTCTCTGTTAATGACGTGTGGAAGACACTGACACTGACCAGTCACCTGAGAGCAGGTTGTCTGCCTGTCTACTGTACCGTACGGAGAACACGAGCACGCTGCAGAGGTGGAACAATAAATAAGTTATATAATAATAATAATAATATTATTATTATACACTATCATTAAAAGTTTGGGGTTGATAATATTTTTGAAAAGTTTCTTATGCTCACCAAGACCACATTTATTTAATAAAAAATGCAGTATATATTGTTACAATTTAAAATAAGTATTTTCTATTTTAATATATGTATGTAAATACTTCATTCATTCCTGTGATGCAAAGCTGAATTTTCAGCATCATTACTGCAGTCTTCAGAGTCACATGATCCTTCAGGAATCATTCTAATATGATTTGCTACTCAAGAAACATTTATTATTATCATCAATGTTGAAAACTTATTGTTGTGGAAACTGTGATACAATTTTTCAGTATTCTTTGTTAAAAAGAAACTTTTAATTTCTTAAAGAAAAAACACCCAAAGTTTTGAATGCTAGTGTGTCTATATCCTAGTGCTAAATAAACATACTAATATGTATTTATATAGTATAGTAATATGTAATGTATAAGTATACTACTTATACATTTATATATTTATGTATTTAATTAAAAAAAAAAATACCCTGCAATTGTACTTTTGGTATACTAAACTGGTATACTTAAAATCTGCTAAATTGGAACAACTAATTTTGTACTTTTTGAACTAAAGATTTACTTATATATTTACTTGCAGTCAAACCAAAATGTATTCAGACACCTTGAACATTTCATTCATTAATACAGTTTAATCACTATAGTTAATAAAATATGACAAGATCTCAGAGTTAAACTGTGTTAGAAAAAAGTAAATCTTAATTAAGCAAAACATGGTCCGGTCAAAGTGCCTGAATAATTTTTGGTCCCAAATTTTTATCAATTTTACTGGTAGTCCACTGTATGAAGAATTTTTGGGTATAATATGTCACAGTTTACTTTATTTTGCTATCCTCACTTACATAAATGAACTATAGTGTCCTGCACCCACTAGTAAAAATATATAAAAAATGTCTGAATAATTTTTGGTTTGACTGTACATAAAACTATATGACTTATATAGTATATTTGATTGTGCTAAAGTGGAACTATAGGTAAACTTTAAATATCTTGCATTTAAAAACTAATATTATTCAAAGTTCATACAATGCTTATCAATAGTAACATTAAAACACATTTTTGGCTTTATATTAAGAAAAGTGCATTGTGCACAAGTATAGGACTCCAAATAAAGTTTAATTATAATTTTTATATCAGTAAGTCTTAAGTGATATGTCAGTAAATATGTTAATATATTTGAACTATACTTCGTATGAAATAAATGTAACTTTCTTACTATGGTATATACTAAAACAGAGCCTATTCTTTTAAGCTGGCACAACCTTGTTTTTCTAGCTCTGAGAAAGTAAAAAAAAAAACCACTTTGTTCCTGTTCAACTCACGATTGCATTTGTCAGCAACATTTGCGGCACGGGCATCGCCGTAGAAACCCTCTTTGCAGCGGTCGCAAAAGACGCCAGCGGTGTTGTAGATGCACTTGAGGCATTCGCCTGTCTCTCGGTTACAGTTGCCCACAGCGTTGGGGTCGATGTTGTTATTGCAACTGCAGGCCCGGCATGCCCTGACTGGACCTTTCTCACCAAGAGGGTCCCCGAAGAAGCCGTCATCACATAGTTCACATCGCTTACCTGGAGACAGTTAAAGTTTGGATGATTATGTGCTGTAATACTTACTATATTTACATACTGTATAAGCTTCAAACAGACTGAATGCTATGAGTCTGTACCTGTGGTTCCAGTTGGGCAGTTTGTACAGACCACCTCTTTGGTCTTGGGCACCACAGCACACGTGGCACCTGCTGGGCAGGGACAGGGTTTACAGTCTGAAGAAGAGCCAACCGTAGAGTCACCATAGAACCCATCCTTACACCTCTCACAGCTCATGCCAGCGGTGTTGTGCTGGCATTTACACATTCCTGCAAGCACAAAACAAAGACACATTGTAATACCACACATCACCACAAGATGGCAACCTTATACAAACATCAAAGCCAAAAGTAACACTAGTACTACTCTTGATTATTGCTGCAGTTTAGTATGTATATAGTGGATTTTGTGTAAGCATATATTCTGTATATTCAGCCTCTGTTTGAGTACTGAATCTTAAATGTAATTTTCTAATTGTGCACAAGTCTTCTGACTGTCTGGTGTATCTTCATTATGGATTTAGATCTTCGTAACAACTTTCTAGGTGAAATAACAGTTCAAGTACTTATTTCAATGGCTTTCATGTTGCATGCATCCAGAGCACATGACTGTCCATAATGCCCTTATTTAGATAATAAATCCAATATCCAGCCTGTTGGCTTGAGTCTCCTGAGAGCAGATAAGTAAAATATATATTAACACTATGGCAAACCTGTCACAGGGTCACAGGTGTCACTGTGTCCGTTACAGTTGCACGGCTCGCAAGAGCTAAAGCGGCCCAGCTCAGGTCGGCTCCTCCTATATCCCAGATCACACTTCTCACAATGCTGTCCCACGTAACCCTGAGGACACGTACACTTCTCAACCCAACGAGCTGGAGTTCCAGCGCCACGGCGGGCGGTCACTAGGGACACGTTGTCTAAATAACCAGCACCTACAGCAGAAATATAATGAAGTTAAAGTACCAGTTAAAATGACCTTAAGAGTCTCGCAACAGGACTCAAGGTCATCATGATCAAACTGAATTCAAAACACATTTTGTCTTCATAGAGCGACTAAAAATAAAATCTTTTCTTTAGTGAATTAGTAGACATACTTCTTGCACTGTAGGTTCCACGAATCATAACAGAAGTCAGATTGTGCAGGAGTTTCTGGAAGTCGGCGTGTTTCATTGGGGGTCTCCAAGGGTAGTCTGTGGTGTCATGGAGTCTGAATGACAAAATAGATTACATTTAACATTACAAGCAACTGGACAGCAGATAAGCTTACATCAACTGATTTGCATAAGACTGATTTGACAATGAAATCTAAATATTTCATCTTTACAGCACAAATAAGTCTGAAAGGGGTCATGAACTGCATTGTTTTATTGTTTTCCTGGGGTGCACTTATGACAATTTTTGATGTAAAAATCATACAAACATTATAATTTAGAAATAAAAGGCACTTTTCCTACCCTGATTTGAACGCTCTGTTTTAAGGGGCGTGTCTGCTGTGAGACTTCAGTGTAAATGCCCACTGCTGTGATTGGCACATCTGCTGAACATCTTTGCATATGAAATAGTATTAAGTATTACTCTCTATGTGGAACTCTCTCGAAAACTTTTAGCACGTTTTACTATTACAGCTCTCAAGGTTAACTAATTGTGAAAAGTGTTGATTATAGCATTGCATTTATATCTATGGCATTATATTTAGATTGTGGCATGAAAGGTTGCAGTGATGAGCATGTAGCCAATCACAGACATGTTGAGCGATGCAAATAAGAGATTTGTTGAATATAGCGGGAGTTTTGGCGCATGTCCAGAGCTCAGTCACTGATAAACTCGTGCTGTTTGATTAAGAGCTCCAGCAATTGTAAATTGAGCGTTCTTTGATCGCTTTCTGTATATAATTTAATCACCGTTTAAATAATTTTCATCCTACTAAGAGAAACAATGTGAAGTTGACCGTCTAGTCACTGGTTTGATTTACTGACAAAAAAGACAAAGAACATCTGACTGTAATTAACACAGTTACTTACATGTTGTGGCATTACTGTCGAGTCTATGTCGTTAAATTCTGTTTGCAAAGCCTGCGCCAAAATGCGATTGATTTACCAAAGAATCCACAGTGAAATGTACCGAATACAACTAAATAAAGCTCAACTGAGACATTTACATTGTTGAACATAAATAACCATATTCCTAGCATTAGGATCCTTTGAAAGGGAATGTTATTTTTGTCCTGTTGTATCGCTCTTCTCTCCTCATCATCTCACTAACACGCCAGTGGGCGGGGCTAACGTTGCAATGATGAAGTTGTTTTCTTCTGCGGAGGCGGCGTTTCACCTATCTTATAGGCACATTCAACAACGAGTCATTATCTGGGCTTGGTTACAATAAAAGCTGGTTTTGGACAAACAAGGAAGTTTTCAGTTCTAAAACTTAGAGGATGTTCTTATAGTATGATGACCTCTCAAGTAAATTTTGATTTCTCAGTTCATGACCCCTTTAAAATTTAACATTAATGTGTGCAATTCAATGTATTTTGATGCATTAGACATTTATAAATATATAAATTTACAACTTTATTTATTTATAAGTTATTTTAATAACTTATTTTATCTTTATTACAATAAAATAAATAAAGCACTTTATTTTATTTATCTTTCTATTTATTTAAACAGTTATTTTAAATAGTAATAATATTTATTATTTATATATTTAATATTGTTTGATCAAAAAGATATAGCCTTGGTGATCAAAAAAAAAAAACTTATTATTTATTTATTTGAAAATACAGAATGGTCACTAGAGCTATTATAGAATATTTGTTGATGTTTAAGAAAAGAAATTGAGAGATTCATCGCAATTAAATATTTGAATTGAATACTTGTTCCAATTTTAAATTCAAAGGCGTCACCTGAACACAAAGGTTTGTGTCTCCTCTCCTGGGTAGGAATTGCCCTGGGCAATAAGCGGCACAGCAACACGAAGCCCCGCCCCCTCCAGCACAACGTCCTCCGCTGACAGTCGAGCGTCATGTCTCTGAATCCTGAAGTTCAGCGTGAGGTTCTGACCATAGCTCAGCAGCTGATTACCAAGAAATTTCTCTACAGAAACAAAAAAGAAAACATCCCAGGTGATTAGACCAACACATATCAATGTTCCATTATCACACAGAGGAAATTGCATCCGTTATTATACCTGGAGCCACAAAGTAGATGGGGAAGTAGTCTTCTGAGATAAGCGAGATCTCTCGAGAGCTGGGTGACCACTGCACGGGAACGCTGGAGCCGTCTCTCTGCTGTCCTTTCCAGCCCTCATCATCTATTCAATGACATATATAACACATTCTGCTCATTCTCCATGTTACAATCCTTTGGTTGATTTAACATTGGCACATTTGTTGACAACCACATTCAAGAAATTAGTATAAACAGGGTGTTGACTATTGGATAAATGCTCACCCCTGTCAAAGATGGAGGTGATTTTGTGCACGCTGTAGCCATCAGCGCTGTCACACACAGTGGAATGCTGGAAGCAGAAGCATGGAGTACATCCCTGAGGATTCTGGGGGTCCAGGTTGAAGTAGCCCAGTTTACACCTGAGAGTAAGATGCAAAAGTTTATTAGCAATGAGACAGGATGGCTGATTAGTTGACTGGTAAAGCTAACTAGTTGGTTTTTGTCAGGTTTATGTGAGGGGTGTTCAAAACCTGCAAAACCTACAGTGTCCTGCAGTTTAGCTCCAACCCCAATTAAACACACTTGAAACAGCTGATCAAGGCAGGTGTGTGGAGGCAAATTAGAGCTAAACTCTGCAGGACAGTGGCCCTCCAGGATCAGGTTTGGACACCCCTAGTTTATGTAGAATTTTCATTAAAGGGTTAGTTCACCCAAAAAAAAAAAAAAAGTCATTAATTGCTCACCCTCATGTTGTTCCAAACCTATGTCTTTCTTTCATCTCCAGAACACAAAAGAAGATCTTTTAAATGAAATATGAGAATTTTCTGTCCCTCCATAGACAGCTACACAACTGACACTTTGACGCTTTAAAAAGTTCATAAAGAGATTGTAAAACTAATTCATATGAATTATGTGCTGAGATAAATGCGCTTGTTGTGTGTGCATAGCCTGCATATGATGGTATTTTGACCAGCTGGGAACTCGTGAAAAGCTTATAAAATGTGTAAAGGAGGAAAAACGAGAAAAAACGATTTGCGAGAGGTCCGTGTTGCGTTCATATATCATTCGAACCGCACCAGAGTTCGTTTGGAACCCAACTTTTCAGTGGTCTTGGTCTGCACCAGGGTTCGGATGGCAGCGTTTACACATGTTTAAATGAACCGCACTAACAGAGCAATCACACCAGGGTTCGTTTTAATCGAACCAAACGTGACAAGTGTGAACACAACCTGAGCTTCCTCAAAAACCACTGAGGTTCATTCTCGTGTTACGCAGCACATTTGAGCTTCCTCACGAACCACTGAGGTTCATTCTCGTGTTACGCAGCACGTTTGAGCTTCCTCACGAACCACTGAGGTTCATTCTCGTGTTACACAGCACGTTTGAGCTTCCTCACGAACCAATGAGGTTCATTCTCGTGTTACGCAGCAAGTTTGAGCTTCCTCACGAACCACTGAGGTTCATTCTCGTGTTACACAGCACGTTTGAGCTTCTTCACGAACCAATGAGGTTCATTCTCGTGTTACGCAGCAAGTTTGAGCTTCCTCACGAACCAATAAGGTTCATTCCCGTGTGTTACGCAGCGCGTTTGAGCTTCAGTAAGAATCAATGAGGTTCATTCTCGTGTTACGCAGCACGTTTGAGCTTCTTCAAGAACCACTGAGGTTCATTCTCGTGTTACACAGCAAGTTTGAGCTTCCTCAAGAACCAGTGAGGTTCATTCTCGTGTGTTACGCAGCGCGTTTAAGCTTCCGCAAGAGGTTTGTTCTCGTGCGTCAATCAGGTTCGGTTGAGCTTCTGTTTATGTTCACTGATCAATGTTTATATGTGAATAAAAGCCTAAATTCAATCTGTTCATCATATAAAGCGATCGAGTCTCTTCTGAAAATTTGGACTAAACCGCTCGATTCATATGGATTAGTTTTACGATCTCTTTATGAACTTTTTGAAGCATCAAAGTGTCAGTTGTGTAGCTGTCTGTGGAGGGACAGAAAGCACTCGGATTTCATCAAAAAGATCTTCATTTGTGTTCCGAAGATGAACGAAAGTCGAAAGTGGAATGACATGAGGGTGAGTAATTAATGACAGAATTTTAATTTTCGGGTGAACTAAAACCCTTTATTTAATATTTGACAACATGTTACTGATGAGGGACATTTCAAGTATTTTAATAAATGTCATACTAATTATTTATTTGAATTAAAATTATTATTTTAGATTTAACCTAGATTTTACTTCACCATTTGTAAAACCTTCTTACAAAAGGTGTTGTGCAATGTAATTTATTCAGCACTAAATGATTGAGAAATACTGTTTTTGGATTTGTATGCAGGCCTTACATGTTAAGTCATAACAGTGAGTGAGGGAAGTAAATGGGTCATCAGTTAACATCAGTGAGATCATCGTTGAGCCTCTAAAAACAAGTCACACATAAATCAAGAGCTGGAGCTTCAGCCACACTCTCTTTAGTCCTTCCTGAACCTGTCTTTTCATTTCTCCCCCTCTGTCTGTGTCTCTCATGAGTATATACTGCAGGAATTATCCTGTCCATGTGTGGCCAAACTCAGTGACTGTGAGGAATGTCACAGCTGACATGTGAGTGAAAGGTTAGAGTTTTCTTTATGCAAAGTGCAAAGCAAAGACAGGCAGAAAAGCTGGGATTATGCAAAATCAAATACTTGGGATGGTTGTTTAAATTAGGGGTTGGCAATTAATAAAAAAAATTTTTTTTTTTTTTAAAAATCATGATATGCTGTTTAATCCACTAAATATCAATATTTGTGAACAAAAATAACACTGAATTTTTGTAATTACTGTAATTTATTGTAATGGTTCTTATTAAACATTCAAAAGTTTGGGGTCAGAAAGATTTTTTTTTTAAAGGAAATGACTATAATTCAGCAAGGATGTATTAAATTCATAATTTAAAATGTTACAAAAAGATTTGTATTTCAAACAAATGATCTTTCTATTCATCAAAGAATCATAAAAAATGTATTACGGTTTCCACAGAAATATTAAGCTGCACAACTGTTTTCAACACTGATAAGAAATGCAAATCAGCATATAAGAATGATTTCTGAAGGATCATGTGACACTGAAGACTGGAGTAATGATGCTGAAAATTCCGCTTTGCCATCACAGGAATAAATAACAATTCAAAACATATTAAAATATTAAAAGTCATTTTAAATTGTAATAATATTTCATAATATTAGTTTTACTGTATTTTTTGATCAAATAAATGCAGCCTTGGTGAGCATAAACATTTTAAAATCTATCTCACCGACCTCAAACTTTTGAATTATAGTGTGTAGTCTATGATTAACTGCATTTTTTTTTATTGTGTTATTTTATTTTTAAAAATCAAAATCACTTAATTAAAGATCACAGTCCCATCACAGTCAACAGGCAGAACACCAAGCTAGTTAAACTTTGGTGACTCCAAGTCTGGAGGCCCTACATGGTCTGGCGGAGGGCTCTCAGCTGGGAAACCTTTGCCATCCCCGAGCTATTTTCTCTTCCATCTGACACTGAGAGTCCTAATTCTGTTTCTCAGACACGCACATGGCCTCAGATCCTCTGTGTGTCACCCACATAGGGACTTTCCATAAGAAAAACGGTGTAGACGTCAGACGCCCCTTATAAACGTCTGTTTATAAAAGCTTTGACAGACATCCTCGTAACAGAGCAGGAGCTGAAAGGTGGACCATCTTTATGGGGCTTCTGAAGTGTTGATGTCAGAATTAATTCTGTTGATGACTAGCTTCTAATTTGAGAACATATTAAACAAACCCAGTAATTATAACTTTTGTCCTTGTGAACAAGTCAAGTATGGACAATGCTAACAGTAGCCACTGTGTGTGTGTGTGGGTGAACATGTGCATGGATGTTTTGTAAAGTAATGAGTCTGACCTGTCACAGCTGAATCCATCCACATTTTCCTTGCACTGGCAGCGACCAGTCTGGACATCACACTCCTGCGTGCTTCCAGCCGGATTACAAGAGCATGGTCTGTAGAGGGAAAAGTGGGAAACATAGTCAAGGAGACACTGATTGTCAAGTCTGCATTCTAATGTAACCTTCTAGAAGAGAACGACAGCTTCTGGGGTCCTTAAAAAGTTAAAAAATTAAAGATGAAATGTGCTAGGTTGGTGGTTTAAGCCATGCCAGCAGGGCCTAAAATAAACACTTGCCAAGCGCCAAATGAAAAATTGGCGTTGAAGAGTATATTAAATGGTATCAATCTCAAGAAGATGCAAAAAGGAACTCAATTCATTACTTGCATGCAGCTTGGGAAGTTTTCTGTGCGCAAACATCCGAAGGGCGTGCCCAGAAAGCCACATCTCAGATAACGTGCGAATACTGAATTGAGCTGTCTTTCATGTCGTCTTGTGCTTGAACGAAACTCATTCACACAAATTTATGTAAAAATTTCCCGTCTTGGGTAGTACCCTAATAAACATAGTCTGTTATGGCTTAAGTGGACGTAAACAGTCCAGAAACACAACACGTGTACTTAAAGTGACAGCAGCCTAATATTTTTCTGCAGCTGAGTTTTTAATGTTAATCAAACAAAGAAAGACAAAGAAAAAAAAAAAACCTCACTGCTCTAAACTGAATAACTTTTGTAACTTTATTAAAGGGGGGGTATAATGCTATTTCATGCATTCTTACTTATTTAGACCATTAAAGAGTTGGATTTTCATGCTAAACATGGCCAAAAAGTTTCAAAACACGAGTTAGACGTATGACGGAGTATTTCTGTGCCAAAAATGCTCTTCCAAATCCTCATGAACTTCGGGGTCTTTCTTTCGAGTATGGGCCTGTGTGACGTCAACAGGGTCGGAATTCCTTGTACGGCCACTTGTCCCGGAAAAGCGCACGTACACAACGACCAGAGCGAGAGAGCAAGAGCACGCCCATCAACACGCTTCTTTCGGCTTTACGGAATCATCAGCAGCGCTGCACGGCACTTTGTCACTTTGTTTTTAGACCACGAAATCAACAATGTCACCAAAGAAGTGTGTATTTGGTTGTGAGGGAAAGATAACCTTGCTTCCCAAAAAACCCAGTGGAGCTGAGAGATTTGTGCTCAAGCATTACACTGATGCTCTCTCGATAGCAGTTATTAAAATAACCATAGAAACTGACAGTTTCAATCACTTTTTTATTGGTTAAAATGAATGGAGAATATGGCTGAATAAGGATCTGCGCTTATGGTTTCATAAAAAAGGCCCAGTTCTACGCTGGATTTACAGATCATTTGAAACAAAGATGGAGTGGTCACAGCGGTAATGATCCCGGTCATGAGTCAGAACCACAGGTGGTGAGTAAAACTGCTTCAGATGTCTGTTTTGTTGGCAATAGGCGCCTAAGGGCATATAATGTAAACAACACGAACGTAGTGAATTCATAAATTCATTATTCACGTACACTATACGCTATATTCATTATAGTGAGTCAAAAGTTATCCATAGATAATGCGATGGTGTAGTGTGTGTGTTTAAATTTAGCTGACCATTGATAGCTTGCAGACCATCTCTACACAAAAGCTGTGTGTGTCTCCACTCACACGGCACGCCTCCAGGCGCTCGGCTGTTTTCGGAAAGACTCGGTACAGCGAAAACTGTGTGAGATACCCCCTCTTTAAGGATTAATCTATATTTAATTTATACAGCGAAGACTATGCAGTGTTATTTTACATTTGATTACTTTATTCAGTTTCTATACTTGACAACTAACCTGAAAAACCTGAAAAGCACTGTTCATTTCATTTGTGTCTTTGTTCTACTGTATTTATTTGTGCCATTGCTTGTAATTTGATTATTTGGTCTTATTATTTTTTTACTGAATGTTCACTTGTCTTTAATATTGTTTTAAATTTATATTAGTTAGGCTAGTAGTTTTAGTTGTGGTATTGAAATTGGAGTAGAGAATTGTGAATTTTCACTGGTACCTTAAATTTTGGTGTCATTACTTGCTGTTTTTTACAAAAACAGTTTCACGGCTGGCAAAAAATTGTCAGGTGCGGCAAAAGTCTAGTTTTAGGCCCAGCATGCCAGCATGGACAAGTTAAAGCACTTTACCTGCAGCCTGCCTCCGTCAGCGTGTGGTACCCAGGCTGGCATCTGTCACACTTATCTCCCATCACTCCCGGCTTACAGCTACACCTGCCAGTGTTGTCACACTGAGTACTGAGAGAACCTGGAAATGAAAAACCAATAAAATAAATGGTTACAAACTCAAGCTCTGGAGGACTATTCAAATTTTACACCAGAACAAGATGTTAAAATAAAATAAAATAATCCCTACTGGCACCTTCACATATCACAGTACATATTTGTTCATCTTTGTTGAATTTGAACGGTCAGTGTTGTATTTTTGGAGTTTTGTTAGTTCCCTTGTGATTTTAGCCCGAAACAAAAAATAAATAAATAAACAAAACATTAAAAAAAAGAAAAAACAAAACAATAAATAATAAAATAAAATATGCATGGCTTTTTATGCATCTTCCACCTTGGTCCTGCAGAATGGCTGTTACGCACCAACAGGGTTGCAGCTGCAGGAAAGACAGCGCTGGCCGGAAGGATCTCTG
Organism: Elopichthys bambusa; assembly: GCA_037101425.1. Taxonomy (NCBI): domain Eukaryota; kingdom Metazoa; phylum Chordata; class Actinopteri; order Cypriniformes; family Xenocyprididae; genus Elopichthys; species Elopichthys bambusa. The sequence goes on from CM074437.1 coordinate 5,498,025, forward strand.
TAGTAGTTGTCCAAGCATCGCTCACAGTTTGGCCCATCTGTATTGTCGGCACAGTTGCGACAGTGACCTCCGTGTCCAGTGGCACGATACAGCTCGGGGTCAAAGTAACATTCCGCGCTCTTTCTGTTACAGTTACATGCTGAAACAGAGACACAACCTCAAGTCAGAACTTCAATGTAAAAAATCCCAGGGGTGGCATTAATGTGCCTATTACACAGACAATCACATTTGCACATAAGATAAATGCTTGAAAAATCTGGGGAGGAACTAGGCTGAATTACGCAGATGTGAGTTGGCAATCATCGGGATTTCGAGTAGGACTTCTGCCTGAGTACTTAGTGGATACAAGACACACTTTGTGGAAATAAGATGATGGAGGAGCAGGAGCTGTGTGGGCGTGAGAACATTGGGCCTCAGGCTGTTGTACATCAGATGTCCACATTAGTCATGCATTTCCAGGAAGCGCCTGGATGCATGTGTCCAGATGGAGGGAGGACACCAGAAACCCCTTCCATTCACAATATGACTCCAGTTTAAAGAAAACAAAAATGACTCAGTATGGAGGAGGTTATTCTGTGGGGACAGAGTGTAGTTCTACATGTACTTATGACACAGGAAATAAAACAGGTGGGATTTTGCATCTTCCTACATATTACACAATAGGAGACAGAAAAGGAAATTATCTTAGGCAGGATTTCTGAGGTTATGTTTTTCATACATGGAAAGTAGATTTATTTTACATGGAAAGATGATTTATACTGCTAGCTTCCAAAAGGTGAAAAAAAGAAAAAAAACCCCAAAACAATACATTAAAATATCTTAAAAGTGTTCCATATGACTTGTGCGCTATTTTTCAAGTCTTCTGATGGAACAAAATCTTAATTGTGCTCTCATTTATATGTGTTTTTCAAATTTGATGAATCAGTCACATGACTAGCAAGGACTAATTCTGTGTTAATAACGTCAATGCTGGTGCAACACATCTAAATAAATGCATTTTTAATCTCTGGTATCAGTGAATTAGCAGTTCGTATTGAATAACATTTTAATAAAGATTATTATTATTATTTTAAAAAATGCAATATATCTGTATATACACTGCTGTTTTAAAAAAGTATAGCCAAAGCTTATTTGATTTATTTGATAAAAAAAAAAAAAATACACTAAAAACAGGAATATTATGAAGTTTTATAATTAACGATTTAAAATAACTTCTAGATGAAAATAAAATGCACTTTATTCCTGTGATGACAATGCTGAATTATCATCATCATTACTCCAGCCTGTAGTGTCACATGATCCTTCAGAAATCATTCTAATATGCTGAATTGGTGCTTAAGAAACTTTTCTTCTTCTTATTATTATTATTATCACAGTTAAAAAATATTTTTGTGTAAACCTTGATAATTAATTTTTTGGATGAGCACAAAGTTCAAAAGAACAAACTTTTGAATGGTAGTGTACACAACTGATGTATATGGATCATTGACGAATAAGGTTTTTATAAGTGTAAAAAAAACATAATGGAGATCTAAATAATTTTGAAGTTTTATTAAGTGTTAACAGTGAGATTATGTGGTTTTTATAATTAATTAACACTGCTTTTGTCATTTTTTACAAGATGGACAAAATTTGTCACCAAAAAATTCTGGTTTTACCGATGACACTTTTAGTTATACCGAATGACGATATTTTCAAACAATGCTAACAGGCTGATATCTAGCTAGCTAGCAAAAGGACAAACAAACATTTTATATTTAGTACAAGTTATTAAAATATTACAACATTTTTCATGTTTTATAGCGGTTGTACCGAATGACCTGATGTTTCGGGACATGCGTATGAGCAAATTAAAACATTCATTTTTAGTTAAGAGAGAGTTAGTTACTTTGCTTCACGACTATGTGGTCCTTTGCAGGTGTCTGAATGATGTCACATCCTGTCACAAGATACTGACCGCATGACTTGATCCAAAATGGTCCCTTTATATTGGTTACTCCGAATGACATCAATGAAAATTTAACAAAGCAACGACTTCTACACATAATTTTAATACCATTTTGCACTATGTTGATATATGATATTATAAAATAATGCCAGAATAAAAAAAAAAAATACATTTATTACATTTTAAGGTATTTTAATCACAAATTAAACGGCTGTATTGGCCGTTGGACAGTTAAACCGAATGACCTTTTGACACTTCAAAATCTTTAAAATACCTTTATATGTAGCAAAATACCTTTTGGATTCAATAAAAGAGTTCTAATTGTACTACCTTACATACTTTGGATGTCATATCTTTGTTTTTTATTATTATTAAGGCCTTTGGACAAAAAAATGACCCGTCACGCCACTGACCCATATACAAACATATACTTGGAATATAGTGCACAAGTCTGTTTCGACAAAAGGTTATGATATTCTTAAATACGTATTAAAGTTTGGCAGTATAAGAAGGATGTTTTTATTTATACAGGTTTGGAATGATATGATGGTGAGTAAATTACCACATTTTAATTTTTAAATGAACTATTCGTTTATATGAGGAAAAACGATTGGAAGCGAAATTAGTCTTCTTTAGGAAGAGTCGACAAAACACGGAAGACTTACGCTGACACTCGTTGGGGTTTTCAGCGGTGGCTCTTCTCCAGGGACGGTCATTGTAGAAGGGCTTGCACCTATTGCAGTCTGCTCCCTCTGTGTTGTGTTTGCAGTTACAAACCAGCTTGCTGCGCTCGTTCTTCACACACTCGCTGGCATGGCCATTACACTTGCACCTGTGTGGGGAGGGGGGGGGAAGGTAACAGACCGGTCAGGTGCAAAGGCCCACCGCACAATGATAGGGCACACTGTACTGTATGTGTACACATCCTGCTGCTGATGTGCGAAACAAGAAACCAAGCAGGCACAAACGTGCCGCAAAGCTGTTCAAACACAGAGCTCTGACGATGTTTGTTGAGCCTATCACTGAAACGTCACTGCACCTTTGTTGTCAGATTGAGTGGCTGATGTCTGTGTTTTTATCCTGCCTGTCCTTTGATACAGTGGGTAAGAGTATGTAGTACAGTACAGTACTACTACGGTATGCAGTGCTTTTGAACAGACTGTTTTTCACCCCCAAGTCTTTTAACCAGCAGTAAATACTGCACATCAAAGAATATTAAGCTGGAAATGCATTTCATTTGTATTTTCATATGCAATGCCAAAACAGAAGGAATAAAAGCATCTTAAAGGATTAGTTCACTTTAAAAATGAAAATTAGCCCAAGCTTTACTCACCCTCAAGCCATCCTACTGTAGGTGTGTATGACTATCTTTCTGATAAACACAATCAGAGATATAATAATAAATATTCTGACGCATTTGAGCTCTATAATGGCAGTGAGAAATGCCAATGAGTATGAGCTGAATAAAGTGTCTCCATCCACATTCATCCAACATAAACGTACTCCACATGGCTCCGGGGGGTTAATAAAGGCCTTCTGAAGCAAAGCAATGCGTTTGTGTAAGAAAAATATTCATATTTAACAAGTTGAAGTATGAAGTATAAAGTAAAATATCTAGCTTCCGCCAGACCGCCTTCCGTATTAAACGTATGGAAAAAAAAAAAATGGAACTGGTGTCACGTCAGTTAAGCTTTTACCGTAAGTTGAATAGGGAAGGCGAAGGACGTAGTGTAAGCGTTTTGAACTGCAAGAGTTTTACATTTTATTTGTAAGTTGAATACGGAAGCGGTTTGGCGGAAGCTAGATATTTGACTTTATAACTTATTAAATATTCCTTTACTCACTTTCCGGAGCCGTGTGGAGTACGTTTATGATGGATGGATGTGGATGGAGGCACTTTCTTCAGCTCATACTCGTTGGTCCCGCTTACTGCCATTATAAAGCTCTGATGTGTCAGGATATTTATTAATATATCTCCGACTGTGTTCATCAGAAAGAAGAAAGTCATATATACCTAGAATGGCTTGAGGGTGAGTAAAGCTTGGGGTAATTTTCATTTGAAAGTGAACTAATCCATTAAATGTAGTCCATATGACTATATTTCTAGTCTTCTGAAGTCATAAGATAGTTTTGTGTAAGGAACGGACTGAAATTTAAATTCTTTACTGACAATTGTAAACAGAGCATAGGGGCTACTTTTTTTGTCCTCTTGCAATGTATGTATAAAAAAATAAATAAATAAATAAATATCATATATATATATATATATATATATATATATATATATATATATATATATATATATATATATATATATATATATATATATATATATATATATATATATATATATATATATATATATACACACACTTATATACCAGTATATAAGTTATACGTTTTTTGTTGTTGTTGTTTCTTTCAGTTTTTCAGCTTGACAGTTCCATTCCAGTATTTTTATGCAAATTTAGGGACACAATTAAACAGTATACATTTTAAGTAAATATTCTAATACATTTTTATATATTTCCAAAATGCACATATACAGAAGACTGTATTTTATTTACAATGGAAACATTTACAGCATAAATTACAATATGTGGATCAAAAAAATATTCATATTTAATTAAATAATTAGCTCCAATGTTTGGCTACTATTACTTCCTTGAAACATCTATTCTCTCCCATTTAATAAAATACAGAACATTTAATAAAAGTGTCAGTGGCTTCATCTTCAAATTCTGTTTTTTACCTTTTTTTTTCTTTTCACTTTAACACATTGGATGGAAACATTGCTTTTATTTGCATGATATTCCAATTGTTTGCATTAAATTTGCAATATTGCAATAAGTTTGCAATAAATTATTATATTTGCATCTTGGACAGAAAGCAACACAAAGTAACACGACAAAGATATATGAGGGGGGAAAAAATTGTTTTAAAAAAAAAAGTTTTAAAGCTGCTTTTCAACTTTGCAAGATTACCAAAATCAATTGAACATCCATTCAGGGCCAGGGTTTGGGCACATAAGAGGACATACTTGTCTTTTAATTTGTCATGAACATGCAGCAGTGAGCATATTCACCTAGAGAGACACTTTGACAGAAGCCTCAGAACAAGAGAGGGCTTGTGCAGCTGAAGCCACCTCACACACACATTGTTTCAGGTGTTCTTTGGCAAAGCCTTATGGAAAAGGTGATGTGAGGAATAATAACTTGGTGGAGGATTTGCACTCATCGGACATGCATTCTTTCCCTAACATACACTTATCAGGGATGCATTAAAACTCCCAAGACGCTACGTTTCTGGTTATCAGATCACATGAGGCACATCCGACTGCCATTCAGTGCTGATTTGTCTGCTGGGCAGGAGCACTGAGGCCGTGAGACAGCAGGTGTAAATTATTCCCTTCAGCCTCGGCCTTGTTCACTTTCCAGACTCTCTGCCCGCCCCATTCCAGTTCCTCTGTGCTCTGTAATCCAGCACTCCCAGGCAGGAATGTAGGGAATGTGGGCTGTGTAATGGAAATCTGCTCCACATTTCAAACAGATTAAGGTAAAAAGACATGCAATGGAACACCAAGAGATGTTTCACACTTGCTCGACAGTGCTCTGATCCCGTATAAGGGCTTCTTCAGCATGTCCTTCATCTTAAAAGCTTACGGTCATAGTTTACAGATTCCACAGGCAGGAAATAAAGAGGTATTTCTTTTCACTGTTGTATCTAGAGTTAAGATAACTACACACACACACACACACACACACACACACACACAATTTAACAAAATGGTTTAAAACAAGACATTGTGATATTTTTGACCCGTGCGAGGTAAGAAAAGGCTTGTTCCACTACATCCCAAACAACCCTTTTTTCTCAAAGTGCGAAAACTCACACTGCAATGATCTAATCTTTCAGAGCGTTGGTTCATCTCTTTTGTTTGCACACTGAAAAAAACTCATATCATCTTTCGGGTCACATGTCCAGCATTCCAGATGGAGCTGTTGATATCCTTGGTTTGAGTACAAGGCAGATATGTGAATGTCTCAAACTACATATTGACATATTTACACTGGAGAGTGAAGCAACACAAAGAACCACGTCCAGAACAGCTGGAGATGCTGATTTAAACTTACGTTCAGAGAGCAGATGTTAAAACTGAAAACGTACCTTCCTCCCACAGCAAAGTCTGAGATGGCGTAGTAGTAGGATTTGAGAACTTTGGGATCATTGAAAACTTCATCTCCGAAAGTGTTTAATCTGTTCAGGGTCACTCTGATGTCTGTGGCAGTCACCCAATCCTGATAAAGAGAAAACAGTGGTGTTACAAATTAGGCATTAAAAAAAAAAAAACAACAACATGGAGGAAAAAAAGAATGTAGATAGAGAAAAGTCAGTCATAGATAACCATGTAAAGATTTTTTTTTTTTTAATAAATGATTGGAGACTTTTGCAGGGAAGGATACTTCCCATCTGTTCTGTGTGCAGATGTTTAAAGAAAATAAATCTTCAGGTCTCTAATCTAAACCAAACCTGCTAGAATCACTTTAAGTCACTGTAATGTCTGCAGAAAGGTTTCATGGGAAGAGAAAAACACCAGTGTGGCGTTTAGCATGTAATCATTTAGAATGATGTCGCACATTACTTGCAGTTGAACTTTGCCTGCTTTGGCCACATGTTGGGAGTGCCAAAGGGAACAATCTCAGAAACCAAAGAAAACATGACTCAGACCAAGACATTAGTCCTTTTCTAAAAACTTTGCAAGCATTTCCTCCAGCTTTGCTATAAACCGTGTGAGCTGTTATTTTACAAGTGGACTGACAGAATAGCACAGGGGCTTAAAGTGGAGCCAGGCAACCCTGTAACAACAGTGAACATCTTCAGTCCACTAAACCCCTGCTAGAACTGAGGAGGAAACTTCCTTAAGTCATTCTGACACCTTATCCAGATATATGTATCAAATCCGAAGCAAGACACAACCCAAAGCAATGAGTTATGCACACAATCTGTAATAAAATTCATAAACTCACACATCAGTTGTGGTAAACGGAAACTCAAGCATGTTTGTATGCGAGAAGGTTCATTCTTGTGTGTTACGCAGCCCGTTTGAGAGGTTTACTCTCGTGCATCAATCAGTTTCGGTTGAGCTTCTGTTTATGTTCGATGATCAATGTTTATATGTGAATAAAAACCTAAATTAAATCTGTTCATCATATAAAGTGATTGAGTGCCTTCAGAAAATTTGGACTGAACCGCTCTATTCATATGGATTAGTTTTACGATCTCTTTATGAACTTTTTGAAGCGTCGAAGTGTCAGTTGCGTAGATGTCAATGGAGGGACAGAAATCTCTCAGATTTCATCAAAAAGATCTTCATTTGTGTTTCGAAGATGAACAGAAGTCTTACGGGTTTGGAACGACATGAGTAAAATACAGAATTTTCATTTTTAGGTGAACTAACCCTTTAAGGATGGGCAGTACCATCAATTATTTCAAGGTGCGGATTTTATATATCGTGTTGTCAAAAGTACTGACCGCGATACCAAGTCAGTACTGAAATTTTAAAAATATGACGCTTTGAGTACTGTTGAGCAGATTCGTAAACACCTCTGATTGGCCTATGTTCACACGCTCATCAGATACGTCTGTGATTGGCTACAATGATCAACGCACGGGAGCGTTTGAAAGCACATGGAAGTGTTTGAATTTGAAAGCGTTTTGAAAGTGGGAGCGTATGAAAAGCTCCCTTTCAAACGCTCCCTTGTGTATCTGTGTAAGTACTCAGTGAAGAGCGTTATTGATGTCTATTTACAACATGTTTTTGAAGCGTTGATCATTGTAGCCAATCACAGACATATCTGATGAGCGCGTGAACACAATAGCCAATCAGAGGTGTTCACGAATCTGCTCAACAGTGCTCAAAGTGTCACATTTTTTAAATTTCAGTACAGACTTGGTTTTCGCGGTTGGTACTTTTGACAATACTAGATATCATTGTGTAATTTTATATATCACAGTTACTGTACATCACTGACTGTATATCACAAGGACACTTTCACTTTAACTCTTTCTAGTCACCAAGAAATGCAATATGACAAGATCTTATCATCAGCACTGCATGGAAACCTAAAACAAAAAAAGTAACAGCTAATAATCAACTAATGATGACAGACGACGAGTGAAGCAACTTGTTGTGGATCATTTTCAAAAGTCCACAAACAAACCTTGTCAGCTTTACTCATCACATGCTTCTATATTGGAGCAATCATGATAGCCATACAAACCCACAGAAACAGATCCATTCCTATAAAAAGAGTTCGGGGCTTTGATATTAATAGTTTTACGCCACATGAGATATCTGATATGGAAGCATCTGACGACAGTACTAAAATTGTACATTTGGTAAAGGTAACATTACATTACACATGACCACGTGAAGCACTTATTTGGTGATGCATACCTATATTTCGACAACTGTTTAAGTGAAATTTGAATACTAATCAAGTAACTAACGGTGCAGTCTCATTTCACTAAAGAAGAGCTCCCAAAATAACTGAAAAAAAGACATCATAACTAGAAACATTCTGACCTCAGGCGCCATCCTACAAGAATGTAGACCTCTATCTATTTCCGATTGTCTTTTGTAAAGTAGAAACTACGCAGACTGACTTGGGTGTTCAACATGTGAAAGTGCATGGTGAAATGAAACTGATAAAAACGATTCAAAAAGGCCCAAATCAGATCCCAGTGTTCCAGCTCTTGCACACTGCACATCATCCATGCACACACACTTTTTTCCAGCTGTGTCTGTGCGCTGCCAAGCACAATCAGGATGGGGTGGGAAATCTGGGGGCGTCACCTAGTAACATGTTGCAACTGCTGGCAGTGCTGAGCAAGCGGGAGGCGACATACCACCTGGACATCACACCATGGGTCTCACAAACGCACTCCAACCAGCCTGCCTGCTTCCACACATAAATTCAGCCATATATTATCTGCTGTCCACCCATTCCTGCTCATCTCTCATACACTTAACCTCTTCTTGTAACCAGGGAAGCATCTTGTTTCGGCTCTGTGTGCATTTTCCCTGCCTAACAACAAATTTCATAGTCAGCATGCGGAAGGACTGACTCAGCTCAGTTTGGGCTGAGCGTCTGTCTCTTATTCAGCTAATTAGTCTGAAAAATGTTTTTTTGTGTGGTTGTGGTCTCTGGAAATATATCAAGTTCTGGTTAACTGAAATAATGTAACCGTTGTATTTCTGTGGCATGTAACAGGCTGAAACGTGCTGAAAACACATCGTAAACCTATATGTGAGCATTAAAATCGATGCTTTAATAAAGCAACAAAATAATGGTGCAAACCACTCAGCCACTGTGTATAAAATAAAAATAAAAAAATAAAATGGAAATAAAATAAGATAGGTAAAAGTATACTACTGTTATAAAGTTTGAGGTCATTAAAGATTTTTTTATTTATTTATTTAGCAAAGATATATTGAATTGATCAAAACTGACAGATTTTTAATAAAAAATATTAAATAAAATAGAAATAAATTTACAGCAGGATTTTTTTTTTAAATTATTCAGCAAGGATGCATTGAATTGATCAAATAGGGCATAAAGTAAAAAATAATAAGGTAAAATAAAATAGGTAAAAGCATACTACCATTATAAAGTTTGCGGTCATTAAGATTTATTTTTTAATTTCTTCAGCAAGGATGCATTGAATTGATCAAAAAAAGACAAAAAAAAGAAAAGTATAACATAATAAAATAAGTAAACGTATAAACGACTTTTATTAAAAAAAAACACAATTATACATATATACGTACATACGTACATACATAATGTTTTTACTGCATTTTTGTGCAAATTAATGTAGCCATAGTGAGCAGACTTCATTAAAAAAAAAAAGGACTACCACTTATTAAATTAATACATTTAATAATTTAATAATTTATTAAAATGTATTAAAATTAATAAATTGTTGACAGAAAAATTACCATTTGAACAAATAATTACCATTTATTATTATTTTCTGCTATTGCAGTTCAATAGCAGCAATTTGGTGCAACTTATTTTCCAGAAAATATGGTAAATGGAAATGTGTTATTTTATTGTTATATTTTGCAAAAACCAGTATCTCTCACATGAAAACCGCTCTAAATTACGAGTTGTTTTGTTTTAGGCTGTAGAAAATTGCTCAATCTGGACAGAAAAATCTTGGAAAAGTAATTTGGCTGCAATCACACATTACTACACAACCACACATCTGGAAACTGAGATTTTGATTCCCACCAATAACTTTATGTCTGAGACTGCGAATGTGATCGTTTTTGACTTCATGAGTGAGTTAGGGGAATCGAAGAAGAGCGAGCGACCAAGACAGATAACAAAATGAGAGATAGAAGACACTTTTACCTGCAGTACATGGCTGTTGTCGAAGTTATATGCGCTGGGTCGGCCCTCGAGCGTGGAGAAGGCCACGTTTCCTCCGGTGAGGGGTGAGATGTCGCTAAACTCATCTGTGCACAGAGCCTGCTGCTCGTCCTCGCTCGTGCGGATAAAGCCGCGGTTGGTCTTGCTGTAGGTCTTCTCGCAGGAGCCGCTATAGTACTGGTAGGGAGTCCAGGGCCCGTCCTCCCTGGTGCGCTTGTAGATGGCAAAGCTCTCAGGACGGCTGGTGTGAAACTTCAGACGCACGTAGGTGATGTCGAAAGCCTTGCCTGGAAAAAAAAGAGAAGGCAATATGAAGCACTGAATAATTGAATTCCTTTAAAACACTAAAATTTAACACCATAAATCACTGAAACCGAAATGGACGGATTATCACCAGAGTAGAAAGTCCTAATATTCAAATGGAAAATTAACAGAATCAGCATGCAGTGCATGGGAAAGTCACAGATAAACATATGCTGCACATATGTATCACCGTATCGGATCATATATCAGTGAGACATGTTCTATAATGTACAGAGAATGCAAGGCAGATATCACATCGATAGGCTGGCAGTAGTGTCTGCGAGTTAAAGGTAGAACGGAGTTGAGATAAAGCTGGAAGATGACTGGATGGATACCATACGCTCCCTTTACTAAACAAACTGTGCTTGAGTACGACCCACTAAAGATAGAGCTGGATTCAAGGACTGGATAAGACACTAAATCAGCAACGCAGGTGTCAAACATACACACATCTCTGAAAGATCGCACAGAATCAAGGTTAAGCAGGCAAGCCTGATATTACACCCAGCTGGCGTAACGCCATGCAAACATAACCTTGTTCCGCTCAAAATACCTCGGAGCTCCTTCCTGTCTGATAAGATCTGCAAATCCTTGTCCTCAAATTTCTATTGTTCAGCTCATTTTTTTCCCTATAGCTGCTGTAAGAAGCAGGGTCTTAACCACTTTAGAAATTGTCAACCTTTTTTGTATTATTAATTTGAAAATACAATGGAATTTATACATACAATGACTGGCAATTCTACGATGAGCATGTTTTTAGTTTCTGAATTAAAATTAATTGATATATTTTATTGGGTTAGTTCAGGTTGTGTCAGATGGTGTGACTCCCCCAAAAATATAATGATAATTATAAATTAATAATTTATTACATGATATAAAAATACTTTTACCTTGAAAATACATTTCAAAATAATTTTGACATTCAAAATGTACTTTTTCTTTTTTTTACTTCATAGTTACAGCACATCCGTTCAAAAGTTTGGGGTTGGTAAGATTTTTTTTAATGTTAAAGAAGTCTCATGTGCAACAAGGTTGCATTTATTTGATCAAAAATATAGTTAAAAACAGCAATGTTGTAAAAAATATTATTACAATTTAAAATAAACATTGTCTATTATACATTTTGAAGACTGGAGCAATGATGCTGAAAATTCAGCTATTATTTACAGTGTCACATGATCCTTCAGAAATCATTCTAATACTGATTTGGTACTCATTAATTAATTTTAAAGGGTCAGTCAATGTGACTGCAGTGGTTCAACCTTAATGTTATGAAGTGACGAGAATAATTTTTGTGTGCAAAAACAAAATAAAAATAACGACTTTATTCAACAATTTTTCCTCTTCCCTGTCAGTCTGTTACGCAGTTGGCGCGTTGCTGCGTTTCCGTGTTTACGTCGGAACGCCGGCTCATTATTGGCTGGCTCCTGCGTCAGCATCACACGCATACCTTGTGCTGCTCACATGACCAGCGTCGACCAATACTGAGCCGCCATTCGGACGTAGAACCTGAAAGCGCTGCAACGAAAATAGAGTAGCAGAATGACAGGGGAGAGATGAATTTGTTGAAAAAAGATGTTATTTTTTTGTTTTTGTGCAAAAAAAAAAAAACCCGCAACGTCAACTGTTTTAACAATGTTTTTACTACTTTTCTGGACCTTGAATGTGGTAATTTCATTGCTTTCAATGGAGGATTTATAAAAAAAAAAAAAAAAAATAAATTAAAAAAAACTTTTGGATTTTGTGTTCCAAACATAATATTTTTAAAAAACCACATGAAAACAGCATGAATACAAGGAGTATGTTTATAACAGCTTGGCACGTGTGTTTAAAACTAGTCTTTTTTTCCTTTTTAAGGTTTTTATTGTGTACATAATCATCTCTCGACCATGTTTGGAATAATTTAATCATCAACCAGCTTGAAATTCTTCTTTCCACTCTTTAATGCATAACATGCAATCAAACATGGTCTCCTAAAACGACAATAAGAGCATAATCACACTTTTTTTTTTTTTTTTTTTAACAAGAAGCTTAGTTTTTTGTGCTTGTCTGGTTTTCGGCAGCTTATGAGGACCTCCAGCAATTATACAGAGCATGTAAAAACATATTTTTGCATGTCTGAGCAAGCTGTGTGTGTTTGGGAGAGACTGTAACCAGGGGCCAATGGAAAGGGCATAAAGAGGCATCATTTATTTAGTGCGAAGAAAATGACACCATCTTTCAGCAGGGCCATGGGGGGGGGGGGGGACTAATGTTTGCTTTAGCAAAGAATTTGCTCTCCAAACAAATCCGCAAAATCTAGGGACAACGGTGTGTTAAGTAAATAGACTGAGAGATTGCATCAAAAAGTTAAACTAGACTGATGTAAAGTAATGACAAAAAGACTCATTCCTTGCAGCAGTCTCTGAGGGCATTATGGCTGTTAACATGAAAATGAACTTGCTGACTTTTAGGAGCCCCCTGCACACATCAAGCTGTCAAGGTCAAAGTTCAACAGAAGTTGGAGAAATTTTTACAATAGGGTGTGGGCTTTTGGGTTTTTTTTTTTGTTAGTGAATGTGCTGAAAATGCCACACACAGCTTTTTTTTTTTTTTTTTTTTTTTAAAAGAGGTGAATCAAAGAACAGCTATCATCCAAAACATAATTTCCATAAAAACAAAACTTTGTGTTTTTTTTCCTTCCTGTGGAACTCAATTTTTGAGTGAACCTGCACTTGCAATAAGTACAGATACAAAAAAAAAAACATGTTAACCGATACACTGAGAAACACTCATGTTGCTCCAAACCTGTATGACTTTTTCTGCAGAAAACAAAGAGAACATATTTAGCAAAAATCTGTGTTTTCTGTCAATACAATAGACAATGACTATGTTTACGTATGCACCAATAATGGGATTATCTCTCATATTTCTTTACATGACACAAGCAGAACTCTTCACTCCAGTTAACATGCAATTTTCATTACTCTAATTATTCGCTAATAAATGGTTATGCCACACACAGCTAGGCATACAGTATGTATGTTACCAGCCATTGTTTTAATCTACTCATATCAAATACAAAATACATTTTTATGGACGTACTGGATATTATTTGGTGGCGTGATGAACAATCGCAATGTTGGGTTTGCCAACGCTGCCGTCGAGTTCTTCGCATCGTCTGGATGTAGTTACGACGAGCAGTGTTGACAGAGAATTTCGCGATTTGGAGAAGAGAAAACTTCAGAATTATGTTCATTTATGAAGCATTCGTGTTGAACCGAGCACATACGCACCTTGGTCAGAGCAGTAATAAGGTATTATGTATTAAGGTGTTTACATGCCTGTTTATTGCGATTAAAATCAGCGTATGCCACATAGGCATATGCGATTATGGTTTCTACGATTATGAGCTTAAATCGCATTAGTCTGAACGAAGTATTGCGTGTACATGAGTTTAAAATCGCAATATTCCCAAAATTTCATTATAATTGCATTATGAGGATGCATGTAAACGCACTCAATGATATTTTGGACCCCACTGACTTTAACTGTATTGCAAAAACTGAAAACATTCTTCAAAACATCTTTTGTGTTCTACATAAGAAAAAAAGACATGGGTTTGAATGAGGGTGAGTAAATGATGACAAAATTAAAAATTTTGGATAAACTATCCCTTTAAGAGTGACCAGAAACAACAAAAGAAGAAGGAGGAGAAAAAAAAGAAAAGAAAAAACTGTATTGGAATCACTGCACAAGTTCTTGCAAAAGAGTGAAAATGATGACTGTCATGCTCATGAAATAAGATAATATTTCCATGCACGTACATTTTCCCAAACACAAATTCAGACAGCACAACAGTGAGTCAAAGGTACTTTCCAGCAACAGTTTTATAGTTGTCAATATTTCTAATGGGGCTTTTAAATTCTGCTCTCTTTTTGGCAATTGAGAGACTTACTCTTACTCACAATCCTTATCCAGTTGTTTTCAAGCCAAATTGTACTTTAAGTTGTCTCTTGGTCATACTGTAATTCATTGCAGTTCAGTTGCACTGAAACAAAGGCTGGGAACAATTGTGCCCAAATACTAATCAAGTCCTGCTTTGTATCCAGAAGCAATCCAAGGCATCCACGTTTGACACAGCTACGCCATGGATCCGACAACAGCAGGATGACTTTTAAAACCTAATACCCTAACAATGCAATGCCTTACAGCGATCACATGCGAGTCATGCATGTATTACGCTGACTGCTCTGGCGTTGTGGCGAACAGTGCCATCATTGATGTCTCACCTCTGAAGTCTCCCTGGCATCCTCGCAAAACAAGACGAACCAAATCTGTTGGCAAAGCCGTGAAGAATCAAGCCAGAAGCTGGCTGAGAGGGAAACAAAAAAGCCCCTTCACGTAGTCAACGCACTTCAGAAAGACAGACAAAGAGCACTTGAGCACTGACTCATAGTGTTCACTGGAGCTCAAAGGCATGACTGAAGCCAGGGCGCACACGAAGAGGAAAGGGTCAGGCCCTGTAGGGGGTGTCGCACTGGACCGTCTTTGAACTTATACTTGATGACATCTCATCTTTGTCACAAAGCCTTTGGAGACTGCGAGGGTGTGATTTCAGGGTCTGCATTCTGGAATAAGAGAATTAAGATGGAGGCCTGTTTCAAACAATGTTGCAGAAAGATAAAAGTAGGACAATCATGTCCAATTGCATTATACCACTGCAGCAAAGGTGATACATGGCGGTATTATCAGAGCAAAGAAAGAAGTCCTAATGAACATATGGAGATAGGTTAAAAAAAAATGTGAACCTGATGTTCTCGTGATCCCAAAAATATTGCACATCCTATGGGCAATTAATCATTTCCTCTTTGGGTCAACAAAGCAGACATTACGCAGACCTAAGCCATCATCGGCTGCAGCTGTGGGGGAAGTAGCCACAGGTGTCTCCTGAAGTTGAGAAAAGTTGCAGTTATGAGCAGAAAGAGTCTCTTTCTGAGAGTGTGTGCCAGCTGGGAGACAGATGGAGAACATACTAGAACATATGAAACATACAAAATATATTACACTATACTTCAGAGTATTAGAGATTTGTGAAAGTAAACTTCATTTAATCTTACTGGTTTTGAGTGATTGCTGGTTTTATTTTATAATCTTCATGGGAAAAGTCACTTTCTCTGCTCATGAACTGACGCTGGTGTGAAGTCAACTGACTGTATTGAGGTTTTAGTTAGAGCTTTTCACAACCTCCACCTAATTAGGCTCATATGAAGGCAAATTGAAGGGCTCTTTAATCCCATCATTAATGGGAAATTCCTCTGTACCTAATCACTACTTAATTCATTACTGCTGCCACTGAATGCAGATGAAGACTTCAATCCAAAATGGGGTCCTGTGACCCCTAATGAACATGGTTAAATTTTTGTATTTTTAAAATGTAATAAAACATATTACATTTTATAGTATATATAAATAATATTTAAATGAGCTTATTTGATTAGTGACCTACAGAAATGCAGGGGAAAAAAGTAGTAGTATGGCTTTTTGAAGACCAAAACTTTTTGTATTGAAAAGTATGAAAAATACAGGTTAAAATGTACCAACGATCACATTTAAAAATAAACACTTTTTGGCATACCATGAAAATAACCTGTAGCGCATCTGAATTATATAAAAGTTAGGCTATCCATCTCATAGTGAAAACCATGTAACCTATCAAAATTTCAATAAAAGTAGAAGTGAAATCTTATTGTAGTTTTGAAATCACGTACGGGGGAAGTTTGGTCCTGTCAGCGAGCAAACATGACAGTCACGTGGCTCTTAGACGGTAAGCTTTTCTTTGACGGTTAGCGTTTTTAAGACTGATTTTGCGTTCGCGATCTTAACACTTTGACAAACCGTATTGCTTCGCAGACTCGTTTTACACATATTTGGCAACACATTTTGTTGCGGGTGAATTACTGACATAAAACTCTAGACCCTGAATATAAGACAAACCTGTTTTTTCAGATGTATTTCTAAGAAAAAGAAAAAACATTTATATTCGGAAAAATATGGTAGTAACTTTTTCAAAATCTTAACTTTTTTTTTTTAACCAGGTTTAAATGAAAAAAGCCAACATTTTCCTAAAAGTCTCTGACTGTTAGATCTCTAAGTATATTTTCTCAAGTCAAGTCTGTGCAAAATAAAATTAAAAAAGAAATATTGCCAAATTATTTCACTCTTGAATAATCTGCAACAAGTCCATGAAGTGTGTTATGCATTTTGTGGCACATGAACGAAAGCAGCCCTTCAAGTTCAAGACTCCCCTGAGCAGAAGAACAAGAGGAACTCCACCACTTCTTCCAAAACAATCAGGATATTGATGATAAAAACTGTGGGGCTCCCCATTGAGAGGCTGAATAGATAAAAAGACGGATATAACCCTCAAAAAAAAAAAAAAAAAAAAAAAAAAAATCATTTCCGTGCCGCTTAGATCAAACGGTCTCAGGCATATCCACCATTAAAGTCTCTGGAAATGTCAAGCACAGCTATATCAGTTATCAGACAGGACCTTCTACTCCACTTCCTCTGTCTTTCACAATCTCTCCTCACTCAAACAGACACATGCAGTCATATCTTCACCAAATACATTTTTTTCCCTTCCTTACAAAGTGGTCTTTTATTGTTCTAAATTCCTTCTCCACAACTAAAAAACATCAAATAACTTCTGATGTTGTGCTTAGTATAGATAACTTGTCACATTGAGCCAAATTAAAAGCCTTATCAGAGAGACAACACCCTTGAGACGACCTTGGTTTATGTGCCTTGCTCAAGGTCACAATCTCTTGTTATCAGCCTTTGGTAAACAGACTCATTGAGATGCAGTTTCTCTCAGTCTCATACCTTTGACCAAAACTGAGACTTTGTGACAACTTGTGACAGGAGTTGTTGAGGTGGGAGGAGGGCGAGAGCTTGCTGAACTGACTGGAATGTGCTTCCGCACATAGTGACGCCAATGTGGGGGGTCAAGCAGACCAAAGGAGAGACTGAAAAAGACAATGGGAACATCTGCAAATGATCAAAAGCGAGGGGACAACATAGACTACGAGGTAAAACAGAAGATAACGTCAAGGACCATGGGGGAGAGACATGTTTGATAAAACTTGTCACTAAATCAAAGAATGCAAGACAGACATGGTTAAATGAGAGAATCATCTTGGTTGAGCAAAAACTGCAGTACATAATGAGACGCAAGGCTGAGTCAAAGAAAAATACATTAAGCCGCATTAAAGGGGTCACAGAATGAAATATTTCCCATGATCTTTTGTGATAAAAGAGGTTATTGTGCTATAAAAAAAAACACTGTTTCAGAACTCACTATTTCATCTGCTTCTGTTATCAAAAGATCATGAAAAATTTAATTAAGAGGGTTAGGGGAGCAAAACACTTTGCCAACTGTATAAAAGGGGACGAGGAAAGGATGTATGCCATTAAATTTAAGGCATGTCCTCCGAAGAAGGCGAGAAAAAAAATGCCACTGTGTGGTTCAATGTGGCTTAACTGATCATTATGAAAGATGATAGAAGGGCTCAGACAACACGCTGAGGCTTGTGTGCCAACCATAAAAACTATTCTATTCAGTAAGATGTTTTTGAAAGAAACTGCAAGAATGCATTGCATTCGCAGTTAATACTTTTTACATTGTAAGAAAAAAAAAAGTTAATGTGTCATGAAAATTTAGCCTGTTTTACTATATTAAAATATATAGTTATTATACCCCTATATTATACCCCTTTTTAATTAAAGTGGACCTATAATGCCCCATTACAAGATGTAATATAAATCTCTGGTGTCCCCAGAATGCGTCCGTGAAGTTTCAGCTCAAAATACCCCACAGATCATTTATTATAGCTTGTCAAATTTGCTCCTATTTGGGAGTGAGCAAAAGCACGCCGTTTTTGTGTGTGTCCCTTTAAATGCAAATGAGCTGCTGCCCCCGCCCACTTTCCAAAAGAGGGAGGAGCTTAAACAGCTCACGCTTCAGTTGCTCAACAGCAACAAAGCTGGAGAATCTCCCGCAACCAAAATGATGATCGTCATTAACAGCGTTCAGCCTTACATTGTTCAAACCGGAGTCGGACACTGATGGAGAGACTCAGGAAGAAGTTACAACTTTTAGAATGAAACTGGACATTTCTGAACGGTTAGTGGATAAATTTATGTAGTTGCTGTGGAGTTGATTCAGCTCACCGACTATAATGTGCCGACATGTTAATCTTTTGTGCAAATCCAGCGTTGAATTGACCCTTGTTTGTCAAGCAGTCCGGCGTAAAATGACAGCATGGCAACACTCAACAACTACAACAAATCTTCCTTTTCTCTAAAGCAGCCCAACATGGCCTCACCCATGGCCTCTGTCCTTCTAAACATTTGCAAGTCCAAGCTGAATCACTTTTTAAAAATGTTTTAGACCCATCATGGCTTGAATTATAAACCAGCACCACAGACAGATGTGCGCATTGTGCTTGTGGCGCCGTATCTCATAATATTTCAGAATGAGTCAAACACTGAAAAGTGAGTGAAGAAAAGCAGCAGCTGTCTAAAGAGACTGCCATAAATCCACTTTAAACCAAGCGTGAGAGGAGACAGTGACCGGAGAGGGGGAACAACGGAGCCTTGAGACAGGAACACATCAGCCACGAGAGAGAGACTACATTCAGGAACCGAGAGTAAAGAAAATAAAGACTAAGTCAGAAGATACTCTACATCCTTGAGTTTTCACTCACACTGGAGTTTTCAATGGCTGCTTAGCAGTTCCTCCTCAAACAAGGTGGCCAGACTCTGATTAGGGCGAGTGAAAAGAAAACACAAAAACTAAAACAATGTCTTTGTTAGGAATGCCTGTCTAATAAAGAAGAGGGGTTTGTTCTCAAAGAACGTGTGCGTGCTTGCTTGGCAAGGCGGAGGGCAAAAGATTTAGCCTTTAAAAGTGTCAAACGCATTTAGTTGTGAGCTGAAGGTAAATCCAAGTTTTATGGGGGAAATGACTAAACTGAAAAGGCCTTTGAAATGGAGAGGCTGTCCACTAGTCTTCTTTCAAAAGGAGGCGCTGCCAAGAGGCCCGGCTCTGAAAATCACATCACAATAACATGGTCAGTCTTGTTGGTATGCAACTGTCACATGGCCCTAATTAAATCCTCTTAAAACAAACACCAAATCACTACCAATCACAAATGGAACACTAATGCACAGGTCTCATTGTATGGGGGAGTTCTGCCCATTGATAAGTTTTAAAGGTGAGATCCAGATCTTTGCAATCAGGGATGCCATTCATTATTGAAATTCCAGGATTTGGGAGGGGGGAAAAAAAGGTGGAGCACTTTGCCAAAGGCCATGCTATGAATTCACACCTTCAAGCCCTACTGGAGATGTCTGAGGTGATAAAAAACAACGACAATTGAGCTACTGCTCTGTTAAAACAAAAGAAAGATGCGTCCATTCAACAAGGCAGCAAATGGAGTCTCAGGCCCCAGGCTGACTGGCTCACAGGGGACAACAGTAATTCACAAAGCTGTTTACAGGACGGGATAAAGCTCTGAATAAGTAGCTGTGTTATCTAAAAAAGCTTTACTGTTGTGGGTTTACTGCACTGTGAATGTTTCAATCGTGGCTAAATTGATTATAAGCCATTCTAAAATGTCATGTGGTGGACTGAGATTTCTCAGAAATTTATGGTGTGGAAAACCATTTGCTCTGTTTGGCGTTCCCCATGAGAACAAGGAGTTGGATTTGAGCTACACCCTGTATGTTCAGGCCTGCCTCTCTTGGCGGGGCTGAGGGGAGGCATTGGTCAGTTCATAACAGTCCTCTGTCATTTCTCAATAGTTGACCTTTGCACAACCATTCATCTTAAATAAGGAATATATTTTATATATATATTTTTTTAAATATGAGGTAAGAACAAAATCATTAAACTTGGTTAAAGTATTTATCTGTCAAAATTATTTGGCAAAAAAAGGGCAAATTACAGCAACAGGTTTTATTTTACTATGCAAAAAAAAAAAAAAAAAAGCATAGAAAAGCTGAAAAAAAGTATACATTAACTACACAATCAATTATTAATTTTTTTATTTCTTTTGTTTTAATTTTTTTGTACGACAGCCAGGCCAAAAATTATGATCACACAATTTGCCATGTTTTATTGCGTTATCACAACTAAAACTATTGACTTCAAGCACAACCATCTATTTTCAGATATTTTTCAAATAGTTTCTAGACAGAAAATTACGATTTCATACATAATTATATGAGAATTTAGCAAGAAAATTTTTCATGACAACAAAGTACAACTGGAAATGTTAAATTTTGATGTGAAATATGACTCTTTTGGCTCGTTTCCACTGTACAGTACAGTACGATTCGTGATGGTAAAACCTGATCCTGCTTGCGTTTCCACCGCCAACAGTAACCTTACTCGATAGGCGTGAGGTATGCCGGAAAATAGTGATCGACGTCATTTTCGCACGAAGATGATATTGGCACAAACAACAATGGAGGGTGTGGGTGTAGTCGTTAATAAAAAAGTGAGTTTTGCTAAATGGAAATAGGACAAATGGTGTAAAAAGTCCACACATTGCATTTAAATGAACACGCATTTTGATTGGTAACAACAGTCATATGTCATTTCATGACGACAGACATAACACGACACTGTCATTATTTTTTTACGCCAACTAGAGGGCGCATGACTTTAAAAACGTAAATAGAGGTCGTAATAAGGTCCTTTTTTGGAGGACAGTCTGGACGATTCTCTGTCAACCAATCAATGTTCTTCAGTGAGTCCACCCTTTAGGTACCGGACTACTGTGCCAAGTACCCCAACGGAAGGGTCGCAAAAAAGTGGTACGGAACGTTTCCGTATTTTGATACCATTAACAACTTTTGACGATCGAAACGGAAATAGCCGTTTGTGAAACTCACCCCAAATTTGGATTTATTGCATACAAAACACAAATCAAATCCAAATCCATACAATCAAATCCAAAAAACTAATTAAACCAATGACAATTTCCACCTTTTCTACTCAACTATGACTATATCAAGGTGTGCCTGTTTGCTCCAGGAGAAAGACGGTCTATAGGGTGAGGTAACTGTGAGAGTGGACCCCTCTCTGGCATTCCTTCAGCACTCTTCCAAACCTCTCGAACACAGCCGGAGGTGCGGAGAGAGAGAGAGAGAGAGATACCCTCAGGGAACTAGAAGGATTAGGGGTTGCTGTACTAGTACATGAGTGGGGGGCTGTCCAGAGGGAAAGCCTCAGCCCAAAGCTACAGTCCAATTAAACTTCCTCTCATGACCTCACTGCATTCTTCCGTGGTGGGATGAACAATGACGGCTTTGACTTTTTAAATGTGTGGGCATGACAGTTTTTCCCGAACATAATTTTTCACCATCTGCCCATCGGCCTGCTGGGAGATTCATGCTGAACATCTGTTAGCGTGCACACTCCCGCAACATACGCTATCAGCCTGTACAGCGTGACCAGACAGAAAGTTCTGGAAATTCTTGAAATTCATTTGACAAAAGGTATAAAGAATTGTTATATATATATATATATATTTATTTTTTTTTTTTTTTTTTTTTTTTTTTTTTTTACAGAATTTCAAGCCTCATTTCCTGGCAAAGAAGGGAAACAGCTGTCAGTAGTACACAAAACTGATTTCCGAACCAACAAATTATTTAACACTAGTGGGACCTTTATCTTGTTAAATATCCATTTTGTTTTGAGAACTCTAACACTTGTTGATCTAACATTTATTGCTCAATCTTCTAAATTAACCACTGATTAACTTCCAAGACTTCAAAAAGTCCTTTGCACATTAAGTCATGTAAAAACATGGCTTCCCAGCAACAGTTAAGCCCAATTTAACCTGTAACCAGAGCAACACAGACACCTCCCTTTCTGTTACTGATGCAAAATAGTTACTTCGACAGCTCATTTGGAGAAAACAGTGAGAGAACGAGATGGTGAGGAAGGAATAAATTTCCATTAAAACCAGTCTACACTCAGTACTGAAACTGACCATGCACTACTGATTTTACAGCGGGTAGGTGTAGAGAAGGAGGGTGGCATGCATTGCATTACAATAGAGGAATCTGAGGAATGCAGCAGAATACATTGAGTCAAGCAGCGAGCACTTCACTAAACAAATCAGAGAGCGTTGGATTTGATAACATACTGGACAAGTGAACTTGGTGCAGTCACACACTTTGACAACAAGGTGACCAAGCTATAACTTTACAACTTCTTTGCATGATCTTGTTTTTCCACTATTACGTTTGCATGGGGTACAAACAGCCATCAATGGAGCACAAAGCCTGTGTCCAATCACCTTCAATCATTATTTCTGGTCGACAGCTGATGACTTTTTTTTTAATTATTATTATTATTGACATTGGCTGATAAGTTTTTCTGTTTGGCTGATAAGCATTAAAAGCAAGCAGGACTTTTATTTTGACAACGCTGAGAACAAAATGCCTGAGTGTACAGATGCACAGATTTACTTAATTTTTTATTAATTTTATTAACAATTTCTTTATTTTTGAAAATACCATAATAGGATTACAAAAACAAAGAATTTGTTCTCTAATATATAAATCTGTTTTTCTTAGATGTTTTTTTTTTTTTTAATCAAGTTCAGGTCAATTGTTATTTTGTTAATTATTTTATATTATAGTTATTTTAGTCAATATTATGTAAAATAACAAGCATCTTAAATAGTGTATCAACAAGATTCTCTTTAACGTGCTGCTCAGTCATGAGCAGTTAAAGGGTTAGTTCACCCGAAAATGAAAATTCTGTCATTTATTACTCACCCTCATGTCGTTCCACACCCATAAGACTTGTTCATCTTCGAAAAACAAATGTATTTCTTTTTGATAAAATCTGAGAGCTTTCTGTCCCTCCATAGACAGCTACGCAACTGAAACTTTGACGCTTCAAAAAAGTTCATAAAAAGATTGTAAAACTAATCCATATGAATTGAGCGGTTAAATTTTTTAAAGAGACTCGATCACTTTTTATTCGCTCGATCGCCAAAATCCGATCTGTTCATAAAGTGATTGTATCTCTTCAGAAAATTTGGACTAAACCGCTCAATTCATATGGATTAGTTTTACAGTCTCTTTATGAACTTTTCAAAGTGTAAAAGTAGCAGATTAGGCAGTAAAATTTCACAACAAACTTCATAAAAATTATTTTCCATTCCAACGATGACAATATATTTTCCACATGAACCATTCAAGTTTATGCACTTAAGAGTTAGCATGTTAAACCCTCATGAACTCATTCTGATAAGACCCATTTAAGCCACCCTGTATTCATTGATCTATCTTCACCTAAACTTAAGCACCCATTCAGGACCTGCTGTTTGCTCGCTCTTTAGTGAGAAGTCAACAGCATCACAGTGTTGAGCTCTGGGAGTGCCGAGCTCAGGGGGGAGCGCGGGGGACCCCTAGGGTGGCTCTCTGGACAGAGTGGAGGAGGCAGGAAGAGGGGAGAATGAAAAAACAGAAAGGAGGGTGGGAAGTAATGATTGAGTTTAACGCCTGAGGCCCCCTGACTCGTTACAGAGCAGACAGACCATGGGACCACTGGTGTGATAATCACTAATGGCTGGTGTTGACACGAAAAGGCATATTGGTGTTGCTGGTGGACAACAATACCCAAACATCTCTTTGGAGGGCATGTTGTAGGGAATAAAAAGTTAAATCAAGAGCCAGACTACAAAATCAATACATCACTTCACAACTCAAAGACTTTACTTAACATCAAGGGACTTTGAATCAAACAAATAATTGGATTACAATCAAGGAGATTTTCACACCAGTTAGAAGTAACCGGATTCACACTGTTCCAGGCAAACAGGACAACTGTGGATGGGAAAACAAAGTGAGCTATTGTGAGTTTTGACAGCGATGGCCACCCAGGATCACATAGGCTACAAATGTGTGTTATAGTGTGGGAAACCAGGGCAAACACAGTAAAACAGGGTCAATAGACCCACCTTGACTGCACAACCCAGAAGTCAAAAGGCGCAAACAACAAACATTTGCAATACTGCAATAGATCACTACATCCCATATCCTGTTTTTTTGCACATGGAGGTCAACCATTATGGGTCTTTCAGTGGCCAGCTGCAATATTTAAGGGTGACATAATGCAGACACGTACAAATATACAGGTGTGTATAAGCAGTAGTTTATATAAATAGGTCGTTCTTGCCTAAGGAACAACTGTGCAACAATTTGTGCGGTCTTTAAGTCTGATCAGCATTACCATTAATTAATAGGGTATTTAAATGTAAATGTAAAAATAACTTTTACTGGGGGGGAAAAAAAATTAAGAAAGAAAACTAATTTCTAAGTATGATGATCTTTTATGGAATTGGATTTTATTTTATTATTTTAATTAAAACAGAGTCCATGACAATATGAACAGAAATTGTAATGTAATTTTGCACCAAAAATGCAATTACATTTCCTTTAAAAATGAAGCAGGTAAACATGAGCTAAATTAGTTGATGGTTTTCAACGCTGTGAAAAAAAAAAATATATAGTTTGTCAGTTGCTTCATATTACTGGCAACCAAAGCATTTCTGTTGAAAAAACATGTATGCATTATTTAAGTGTAAAATGAACTGAAATTAATGACATGACAAAAACATTAACAAAAATTTAAAAGGACATTTACCAAAATGCTATAGTCGAGTCAAGTCACTTATTTATATAGCGCTTTATATAATAGGGATTGTTTCAAAGAAGCTTTACAGGGATAAACAGGAAAAGAATTATTCAATGATGCAAACAGAGTTCAATTCTGCTGTATACAATCTCAATAATATTCTTGAATATTGTGTGCTACAACAAAAGTGTGTATAAATGAACACTTTGCATTACTTGAATCACCACCATACTATATATTACATCTATTATTACACTGATCAGATTGGAAAAACTAATCTTTAGGAAATGTTGACTTTACAGACGAGCATTGCTTTAATTAAAATGTAACCATTAATCATGGCAGAGTATTGAGTAAAATCAAGATGTGGTTTACTTTGAATATTATTGCACGAAACCAAAAGCTGTCATTACTGATTCAAGGGGAAGCTTTAAGGCAAAGCTTCAAGGCACTGATGCGTTTTAAACCACATTACAGTGCAGACGCACAGTGACACTAGCCACAACCTCCCTTGAACCACATCAGACAGCATTCATAGACAAGACTTTGTGGTTGACTAGTCATAACAATGGGATTTTCTTGCGCTGTAACTCCACACATGGTGGTAGCTTGTTGAGTTCTAGACAGCCGGAGAAGCTAAGCACTAACTAGTCTGGTCTTGTTCAGTCTAGTGTTAAAAATAGTAAAAGTGAGCATGCCAGTCAGACTGCGAAAGGTCACCTGCAAATCACAGAATATAAACTTAAAGGAGTCATGAGATGAGAAATCAGATTTGCCTTGGTGTACTTTTGACATAAGTGGTCTTAAACACCCTGCTTTTTCATAGCTCAAAACGTCCTCCTCATTATAAACAAAGCATTAATTTAACCAAACTCCAAAAACAGTGCGATTTAATATTATGGGATCTGTGATTTCACACAGGCAAATACATTTGCATATGACTGCCTCCAGAGCAAGACACTGCCGATTAATTGTACATCACACAATAGGCTCCACCCACTGGCGCTCAGTTGCTTAATGGCTGACATTTGACATTGGATGGGAGCGTTGCGTCAAAAACAAATAGAACGTGAAATAAAGTTCGTTTTGAGGTGTCCAGTTTATACCACTGGTTTAGGATCCCAGCATTGGAAACAAATGGATGCTTTATTTTAATGGCGTCCCTGATCGCGCCGGAGGATTTTGTTTGTTTGGAGCATTTTTGTTTTGTAAATGAGGCACAGTGTAATGGAGGGATTGCAAAGAAAGTTTTTTTGAAAGATAAAGCAGTCAGCTGTATTGGATCTGACAACAGCTGCATCATAAACCATAAGTAAATAATTTCATATTGCCTTGTCTGTAAATTATGGTTTTATATTTTCAAAAAACTAACTTGTATGCAATCGCACGTGGGCGTTGATACTGTTTCCTATGCAATGACGTTAGCCAATCAAAACGCAGGCCATATAATGACAAGCCTTACAGGAGCCACCCTTTAAAAACGGATCATTTCAGAAAGTGTCAGAATGAAAGTTAAAAATAAGCACTTTTCCACATATATTTGCTTTTTAAACTTTATTAACATTATAAGTGAACCTCAAGGAACATTAAAGTGCCCCGATTATGCCTTCACTATGATTTTGGGAGTCTCCTACAACTCCTTTACATGCATGCAAGGTCAAAAAACACTTTCGTTTTCTCATAATATACATTTAATTTCACCTCAGTTCACCAAAGATTGGTAAACGATTCGTCTGAAGCAGTTCAGTGAATCAGTCTTTCTAAACCCCTCCTTTCAGTGAGCCTACACTGCTCTGATTGGTCAGATTAATACTGCGCGCACCCATTGCTATAACTGAATGACACCTATCAATACAAATGTATGGACAGAAAAGACAGCATCGATTTTACCGCATCATTTCAAGCCCGAGTCCGACGATAAAACGTCTGAAGTAGTCGATCAACCAGAAACTGATTCGCATTCACAACTGGAGTACGACGTTTCTATATGGTAAGTGTCACCTAGTTATTTATAAGACGTGCTAGCAGCGTCACTGTTATACTTTATGTAGGTGCACCTGTGGGAACTGTATCTGAATGCCAAGCGAAGCTGAAAACCTCTAATATAAGATAAACATTTAGGCCAGATGTGTACACACATGTTTTCGTCATAACTATTAACAAAGAAAAATGGCTATATCATTGTTGGACATTACAATGAGTGTTTACTGTTTACAGAGAGAATACTTCAACTAGTTAGCGCGGACTAGCATCTTAACATCCTATTGCAATACAGATAGAGCTCCACTCTACTGTAATAATAAAAATGCAGAGGGAAAAAACCCAGTTTGTTTTGTATGTTGTAAACTCCAATGTTAGCAGAGCACAAACGTGAATAGCTCATAATGCGTTAGACTTTGTAAACAAAAGTAAAAAAAAAAAGTAATAAGACTGCATTAATCAACACATTTTTAGACAATATTGGACTCACATCTGAATAGCAGAACTACAGAAACGCGAGTTAGCCGGTCGCTAGAAAATATAAACATCAATTATTAAATCATACTTACAGGTTGAGATTCAGAGGAGCAAACTGTGCCAAATAAACTGGGAATTGATCCATATTTTAAAGACCAAGCGTTTTGTGAATCCTGCGTTAAACTTGGAGGTCGTCTGCGCGCGCAATAAGTGGGCGGGCAATATACTAATGTTTCATTGTGACGTCACAATGAAACGGCTTGGGATTCGGTTTACGAACGACTCGTTTAATTGACTCTGAGTTGACTCTTTTGAGAGACAACTTTATATACGGTGCACTTTCAGATTTAAAACTTTGCAGGATGTTTTTATTCTATGCTATGTTACACACTACATGAAAGGTAATTTTCAAAAATCCATAGGGGCACTTTAAAATAATAAACAAAATCTACGTCACGACACCCTTTAAATGTCATTGCAAATAGTCAATCAGTAACATCCCAAATATTCCAAGTTCAATACAGGTTAAGCTCAATTTACAGAATTTGAGACAATGTTGATTAATAGGTTTTTAATTTATACAATGTTCACATTATGTTTTTAAATCATTTACTTTCATTGTAAGAGTCACATCATAACCTTTTTTTTTTTTTTTTTTTTTTAAGTAGACACTATGGATTTTTTTTGTTGTTGTATTTAACATCATGCAACAAATACTTTTGATTAAGCTGAACTTATATTAAATATTCCTTTAATAGAAAAGGATGATGTGAAGGAAAAATAAGGAAACGCCTCTTCTCATTCTTTCAGGTCTGCACATGTACAGAAGAGTTAATGATAAACTCAGTAACACTCATAACTTTACATTGACAAAATCTATTCCACAGGATGCCTTGGCTCAACACTCACTTCACCGTTCATTAACTTCAGGCCTTCAAGGCATGTGACAGCCTCGTTCCAAACCAACAAAAATCTCAAACCTTTCTAGAGGAGTTAAACTTGGGGAATGGGAGGAGCCGTTTTTAACCTATTCAAGATCATGCACGGAAAAAGTGGACACTGTTGAACACTGAGGATGCATGTTTAAACATGGATGCAGGACATGCAACAGCTGCATAAACAGTTACTGAAGTGCTGCCAAGCTTGTTCGGCCCTCCTCCTCAAATAACCCTCCCTGTGCCGGGGTACGTGATATTTTAAGGGCTTTCTCAAGAAGAGTTGGATCGTGGTCTAAGTGAAGGGTCAAAGAAATAACAATCCCTGATATTATTTACAACCTCCTTTATTTAAACTTCCGACTTCTCAGGGTTACAACATAATCAGGGTCAAAGAGCCAACTCTTCAAATATTTAGAGCGCTCACTAAACAACTGTGCCTATGAGCATAGAGATGGGCGTGGAGGGTGTTTTACTGACTCAAGAACTCTGTTTTGATTTATCAGTCCAGTTAGTACCCGAGGAGACTAAATGTTTTTTGTTTTTTTTCGGGGTTCCCACACTTTCTGACCAATGAATTTCCATGATTCTCTTACTTTCTAGTTGTTTATGATGACTAGATAAGGAATGTTTTATAGAGATAATACTCACAAAAAACCAATGTCTGGTTGAAAAAAGGAGCATGACAACTCAAAACGACAGACAGACAGATTCAGGCAAGAATTTAAAAAACAAAGTAAATTCTATATTAGTACTCAATTTTATATTATTGATATTTACTTAAAGCTTGAATTAAGTAAAACCTACTCAACTTTTCTGATACTGGTGTTCCCATCATGCACTGGGGCATGAATTTTTTTTTTTTTTGCTTTTTTTTTTTTCTAGGTGTATTTACACTTTTTTTTATTATTGCTTTTGTTGTTAGGCTTAGTAACTTGCAATTTTGTGACATCTGGAGTTCATTTTCTTCTCAAAATGACACACTCCTACTCATACTCATACTCATAAACAATCTACTGAATGTTACAATCATTGTATATATTGTATATATAAGTATTGAAGTCTCTGTGTTCGGGTGAGTGCCGCATTACTTCTAATATGTAGATATGGTGTCTATACATTATCTATTGTATGATTTACTTGTTTCTAAAGTATTGCCAAACTTTATTAAAAGTTACTTATTTTCTTTGTTAACTTATATAGAATTAAGTAAAATTTTAAGTTAAATAAATTAAGTAATATTTAATTTCTTTATGAATGTTAAGTGCAGTAGTAAGTAGATTTTTACTTGATAATAACAGGTAAATTGTACAGAGCGTTAGCAGTAAAATGTGTTAGGATTTTGTCAAGTAAATCCTATATTTTTTTTGTGTATATTAATTTTGATTACTTTTCTATGAAATTTTAATAGTAATAAGGAAGAATAAAGAATTTAAAAAATAATTTGAGACTGCACTCACAAATAACCTAAGAAATAAAGAAATAAGAAATACTTCAAAATGGAGCATACCTAGAAAAACTGGATTCACTGTAGAAAATTCAAACACCAAATATAATGTAACCAATCAACAGATTAAGCTGTTCCATGTGTAATCATTACTGAACTTTGTTAGGAAAAAAGATTGATCATTGCTGTCATGGAGTTTTTTTTAGTGTCCATCACTAGTTAAACATGCAGAAAATGTCAAAAAGCATGGTGATGAACAAATGTTCTACAGCAAAACAGATAAACATCCTGTTTGCATGACCATAGCTAACAGTTACCTGCTCACATGCGTCAGACGTGTGTCTGGTGGATGGAACTTATCGAGAGCAGCTGTGGTAAATGCCTTCACGTGTGACACTAACAAGAGGACTTCAGTGTAGAGTTTTAGTCTCCTGTGTGTAAAACACACATTCTCCATAAATTATTAGTTTATGGCTTCAACTCTTTTTCCTCTCTGCCCCCTTTACATCTACCATATGAGGATCATTCCTTACACAAAACAAAGTAAAATTACACTGCAAGCGTCTACATGCCTATGCAATGCATCTCTTTCCATCTTGTCACATTCACACACACATAAACACATAGACTGTGTCTATAATTAGGAGAAAGGTCTCCCTGAGGCATTTAATAATTTCCTGTGCAACACAAATCAGACAAAGAGGAAGACACACACACACAAGCCCCCCCCCCCACAGACAGTCCAGAGCACTTCCTTCAACGGTGCCTCCGGAGGTCAGGAGCCTCTCTCGGCCCTAAACCACTCATTCGGTCTCATTCCCACAGCCCAGTGTTTGGCTATGGACGGGATTGTGGTTTTAACAGGTCAGGGTTTATGGATGAGGAGGAATGAGATCATAAACAAATGACTTTTTTTCCGATTATGGTAATGTGGAGAAAAAAAAACTATTGCTATACAGTACTATTGCTTGGAAATAACTTAAGGTAAATGAGATACAAGTATAGGGATAGTTCACACCAAAATGAAAATGTTATCATCATTTCTCATTTCGGTCCAAATTTGGTACAAAATGGCACTGGACCCCAATGACTTTCAATCAATTGTTGTGTTCCACAAAAGAAAAAGTCAAACATATGTTTGGAACTAACATGAGGGTGAGTAAATGACAAAATTCTCACTTTTGGGTGAACTATCCCTTTAAGCAATAAGATGTCAGACTTTCAACATTGAGAGGCTCAAATATATTGAAGCTGACTGTCTGGGTGTGATATTTTATACACCATCACTGTGTTCATTTCCAATAAGGTTCAACACTTAGCTGGCAGCTTCCTGTCTGTCACCTTCAGCTGTTCCCTTAATAAAACACAGCACAGAGACAGCCAGCAGCAGGACCGCTGATAACAGCCATTACAAAAGCAAAAAAAGATACAGCACAGATCCAAAGGGGATAATTGCTCTTTTCAAAGGGTCCTTTCGGAGAGTGATAAGAGGAAGGAGACGTCTCACTATCTCTCTACTTTAACAGACAAAATTACCCAAAGTCACCCATTCGCCACTCTCATCACAGATGTGCGCCTGTTGGCTGCAGGTTTCTGAAGATTTTCATCAAAGAATTTCTTAGGAGGATAATCGTGATGTTTAGTCTGAACCAGCATGTGTTAGACTAGAGTCAACGTAGGTTTCAGATTTTAGCCAATCACATTACAGTATGCAGTACTGTACCTAACTCTGCATCTTTCTATACTACTAAGACATAAATTCTGCATTAAACTTTTGGTCAGCCAGCATTTTAAGTGGTAAAAGTCAAATGTTTTGCAATGATGTCAATTAATTTAACTAAAACTGTTGACGTGAACAGTTCACAAAGCTGTACCGGACGCTGAGACTCATTGTAAAGGCAATTATCATTGAGCATGTCACACTAAAAAGATCCAAGATGGCCAATTGGTACCATGGCCAAAATTCTACAATGTGCAACTGGATTTAGACCGTTTTGTCCTCATTTGCATTAAAGCTAAGGTAGGCAATCTTTTTCATAAACACTTTTTGTTATACTCAGTTAAGCCAGTTATTTATCTCTTTTGCTGTAGTGTGTCAGTAGGAAATATCAGTTCCAAACATTTATTTTGCCATTAATTGTAATAATCCAGTGAGATTTTTGTATGCACAAGGACTCTGACAACAGCCGGTGCTCCACACGGAGATCTGATCTTACCATTATCGAGTCTGTCTGTGACTACATGAAGAAACAGATGAAACTGAGACAGAATAAATTCAGAAGAACTGCGGCCGTGTCTCTAAGACGCTTGAAGAAGCGCCTTGAATTAATTCAAAAATCTCACTGGATTATTACAATTAATGGCAAAATAAATGTTTGGAAATGTGAACTGATATTTCCTACTGACACACTACAGCAAAAGATATAAATAACAGTCTTAAAAAATACTGACCTATGTTCTGTGGAAGTCTCAGGACCAAAAAATGTTGGTCCAATCATCGCATTCGGTCTGAATAAATTTGGTCTTAAAGGGTTAGTTCACCTAAACAATGAATTTATGCAGTTGAACAGCGGCGGCCAATACTGAGCTGGCATTCGGACATAAACACGGAAGCGCTGCACTGCGCTCACTGCGTCAACTGCGTAGGAGACTGACAGGGAAGAGGAAAAATTGTTGAATAAAGTCGTTAATTTTGTTTTGTTTATGCGAACAAAAAGTATTCTCGGCGCTTCATGACATTAAGATTGAACCACTGTAGTCACATGGACTATTTTAACAAAGTCTTTACTCCTTCTCTGGACCTTGAATGTGGTAACTTTGTTGATTTCCATGGGAGATAAAAAACCTCTCTGATTTAAATATCTAAAAAATATCTAAATTTGTGTTCCGAAGATGAACGAAGGTCTTGCAGGTTTGGAACGACATGAGGGTGAGTAAATAATGACAGAAATTTTATTTTTGGGTGAACTAACCCTGTAAGCTTTCAAAGCTAGATTGCTACTGCTAGCCTCTCCGAAATTGCCTACCCCACCTTTAAATGTTAAAATAAAATAAAACCACCAATAAATTAAAAAAAAAGTTCATCTTCAGTGTTGGAATGGTTACTGCATTTCGTATCTGTATGTCGAAATGGAGAATAGCAACTTTTAAATGATAGATGGATGGACAGATGGATAGGACATAGGACACACACACACACACACACACAGAGCGTTGCCCTTCCTCCCATTCATTTTTCTTTGAGTGGTCACTCAGTCTCCTTCTCCTCCTCATACTGTCTTTGGCTGTGTGAAGGCTCAGGAGAGTATGCTAGGCATGATAATGAGCACAAACTTGAAAATGCTGTTTGGTGCCAGGCAGAACGTCTAGCGCATGCTATACTAGCAAACTCTCAGGGCAAAAAAAGAATGGAAGTCAGGTTAGATCAGTCTGCCAGGGCTAAATTTGGCCCCGAAAACTAACTGAACATAGACTGCTACAAGACAGCTGCTAAGGCTAAAACAAGGCTGCAGGAATGCACAGAGAGAGTATCCAGAGTCTCAGGTACAGAAAATGGCTAAAAGGCAGGCAGACAAGATTGCTGCTACTTTCTGTATCTAAGCACGATTGTGCCACAACATACATGAACAGTAATAACATTTTTTTCAAACACATTCTTTTTAACTTTGCAATGTCTTGAATTGTAAATGACATCTCTGTGTGTCTGTCTTCTGCAAGAGACTTCCTGTATCGCCAGCAGCAGAAAATTACAGCTGAACCGAGATATTTGCTAACGTCTGGAAGACAGTCAACACTGTAATATATTGTTCTTGCTCCTCATATTTTCAATGGACAATGAGGAAAAACCCTTCCAAACCTTCACATGGCTAGACATCTGACAGACAGAAGAGAAGAGCTTCAGCAGACCCTGAATGTTAATTACTAACCTCTGACGCTATCATCTGACAGCTACAAGATCCTTAACGCTACCGGTGCCTCGTCTGTGCTCAGCTTATCTGAGTACAAGATACTGACCAAAGGCCAACTTATTCTCACACCAAAACATGTCATGACATTTATTAGTTTATTAGTTCTTGTGAATTTATAAAAAAAAAAAAAAATATCATGGTTTCCTATATATATTAACAGCACAACTGTTTTAAACATTGATGATAATAATAATAAATGTTTCTTGAGCATCGAATCAGCATATTAGAATGATTTCTTAAGGATCATGTGACATTGAAGACTGGAGTAATGATGCTAATAATCCAGCACTGACATCACAAAAAAATAACATTTGAAAATATATGAAAACAAAAAACAGTTGTTTAAAAGTGTAATAAGTCACAATATTTAGAATTTAGAAGTTTTAAAATTTTGAAAATAATGAAAAAAACACTACTTAAGAATAAAAATGAAAACAGACGTATGAACTCAGATTTCAATGCCAATATAACCAAATGGCTAAATGTTAGCAGATTAATTGGCCAGAGCATATTTACCATTACTATAAAAGCTAAAGCAATTTTATTACCATTTTCATGTAATTCACTATAGACATGAAACAAAATTTGGATGAAAAAAAGCCTGCATTTCAGGTCTAGCATTACACAGGCTTGTACTGTATTTGTTGCTGCAGAAACTTACAGCGTTTTATGAGGTCAAGGAGGTATGCTGTACAAAGCCTTTAAATCCATCTCGAGCTGATGCATGTAATTATGAGAAAGGAGGAATACAGAGAGCTGAACTTCATTTCCACATGACGAGTGATCGCTGATATCAACAGTATCAAAATCCTGCTTATGGAAACTCTGGCCTTGGATTAATTTCCTCTTACTTCAATTACAAATAACCAGGGCTTTTCTGCAAGAGCAATTAAATACTGCCAATACCACACAATGTCAATACTGCTCTGTGATCTCACTAATGAAACAAGGAGGGTGTTTTGGAGTTAAAAGGGGTCAGGAGTCAATAATGGGCCAGTGAAAAAGGGAGTATGGGCGTAGGGGTACAAGTCAAGTGTGTCCTGAGGGCACCATATGCTGAAGTATAGCATGTTTCGGCACGTAGACCATCTATCAGATACAAAGGCAATGACTAAATCAAATCTCATGGGTCACAGTATGGTCAGTGACATTCCAGAGTGGACTCATCCCTAACTGTAGGTAATGCATAACTGGAGTGTACCTAGTTAATTCCAGAAAAGACTAATAATACACAAGATACACAGCGTCACTGAATATTCAGGAACACCTGTAAAAACATGACGTTACAAAGAAAGAAAATTTAATCAAACCTTCTGTACTAAGGGTCAAAGTTTCTTGCCAATAGACAGTGATTTAGGAAAATTTCCTGGCCAATTTTTTTTTTTTTTTTTTATGTTTTTTATTAAATATATATAACATTTATTTTATTTCTATTTATTATTATCTGTATTACATATTATAAATGTTAGTATAATTTTTGGCAAGAAACAAGTCATGGTGCCTGCCAAAAAAACAAATGTTCAGACAGATTATGATTTTGTTTCTTATATTTTGATTTTGGTGGCTCTTTTGCAAGTCGCTTTGGATAAAAGCGTCTGCTAAGCACATTAATGTAAATAAATGAGAGAAAAATTCCACATATTCACAAAAACTTTAGTAAGAGAATCCACATTGTTATGATGCTTAATTTAGAAGATGGTTTTGCTCTTTGATTCGAAATCGCTTGTCAATTACATCGATAATCTGATAACTCATCACCTTGGAATTATAAGGTTCTAACATTTTTGTCAAAACATATTCTTATTCTGTGATGACTTATTTACATTATGTGATTGTGTACATTTAGAAAACAAAAAGTTCTATCCACAAAGTCGAATGGAATGCAAAAACTTTGAAGCTCAATATCTTAAAACCGCTCAGATTGCGGATAGAACCTCATAATCCAAAAGTGGTGAATTGAATCATTGAATCAAAAACTGGAGTTTCCTGCCAGTCGCCAAATCCACTTTGTACTCGTATTTGACGTTTGGCGAGTGTTTATAATCCTGCTTGGGGTAACATCTCCCATTCGAAAACGTTCCGAGCTTCTCGTGCTTCCCCTCCCTCGGGGACAACAGCGAGAGATGGACACAACGTCCTGGTGACAACCATTGACGCTGAAGAAACGGTGCTCTAATTTGCTGAAACGGAGCACTTTGCCCCCCTTCAAGCCGCTCCCAGCCCTTTAATTTACTCTCAACAGCAGGAATGTTAAGTTTCAACTTCAAAGTAAACAGTGATGAATGGACTACAAACACAGGCCGTGGTTAAGCTTTTAGAGTGTAAATTTGGTGTTTAACATCTCATCCAGATGAAGACTTCTCTAAGACGGGGCAATGAAGTTGAGAGTGAGTTCTAATTAAGAATTTTCAGTTTGAAAAAGAAAGCCAGGAAGAGAAGAAAGAGGGAAAATGAGGGGATGGAGGGGGAAAAAACAAGCAGACTGAAATGTGGGGAGGGGGTGTATGAACAGACAAGTAGGAATAACCAAACAAAAAGACTAATCCAGTTACTGGATAACCCTTCCCCCATGTAAAGAAAAGAAGACAAAGGGGTTTTGTGAAGTAGAACTTGAAGAGGGTGGGCTAGAGATAGAGGGGGAGCACTGGCCCATGCCTCAGATCTAAAGATAGGACCCTGACATCCACTCACACGCACACACACACACACACACACGGCTGAGGCTTCTCCGGTGGGACGGTGCTTCATTCAAGAGGCTTAAGGAGAGAGCAGCCATTCAAGACATTCCTTAAGCGGCTATACCTTTTTACTTTAATAAGCTCCTTGGTGAAGTTCCCTTCATCCTTACTGCTCTCAAATTTGCTGAAGACAAGACTATGTGGTTTTACGATTTAAGTAGAAACTACATATAAGGCGAGGTGGAGTTCAGAGGTCGTTTTAAGATAAAAAATAATCTTTGATATTCAGGCAGTCATAACCAAAGCAGGACGATATAGTAAATCGGCTTCCAAGATTCTCTGATTGAGCACAACAAACTTTCCCAGACAGACAACGACAAACTGGACTGAATGTAGACATTGTGCATAATACACATAAATCAGCACTAAATCTTAATGTGAATGTAAACAAGAGCATAGATATGTACCTGGTAAATAATGAACTGCATAAAGACAAAACAATGAAGTTCAAATAAGTATTCCAAAGTTTTTTAATCAAATTAAATAACAAAAATATTCAATTAAAATATAAAAAATAAAATATGCAACTTATAAACTGAAATTACAGGTTACAAAGAGTGCTAGTATATCAATATAGCACCATGATCAACCAAAAAACAATGTATTTACTTACTTTACCCTGAAATATTTGCCATATGTTCTGATCACACAGCAACAGTTGTGAGTAATTATTCATTTTCTCTTGGAAAGCAATTATCAGCTGAGTTTAGGGGGTAAAATAATAAAAGTGAGTAAAACCGAGATAACAGAGTCCAGTACAGCAGATGTGCTCATATGGACTTAAGAATGTGTGAGTGCATCTTCTGAGAAGACTGAACTGACTTGTTGTTGAGAGTTTGGAGCCCTTACTTCCACATTAGCCCTACAAACTAGCATTCTGGCCAATTATCAAACACAAAGGCAAGAGGAATGTTACAACAAAGTGCAGAATTTGCTTTGTTATTCCTCGGGAGGTGATCGTGTTTGGACAGGGGAAACAAAAGGAAGTGACTGCTGAGACTCCGATTACAACTGTGCCGGAAACCAAAGTGACCTTTGGTCAACAGAGTGTGCATGAGAAATCTTTACAAGACCTGCTTTAAAAATCAAGTTTAGAAATCCTATAAAAAAAATTAGTATAATATGAATAGAATATTCTAAAACATACAAGATAAGTGGGTCATCTTTACTAATAAAGCAGCAGGGTCGTGTAAACAAAAGCTAAATTGATTTAAATGTGATGTGATATATTACTGATTCATTGGTTGGAATTGGTGGCCAAGACTCCACCTGTCTGTCTGAGCCATAATGTGACTTGTTTTCTGTCGTAATCTATTTCTGGATGCATAAAACTCTTCCTTTGACAAGTAAGTGTTGCTGAACAAAATGATCTTATGATGAATGCGTTTTATGCAAGGTTGGCATGACAAATAATCTGAAAGGAATGTGTGAAGGAACTGTCTAAAATCTGAAATCTGACTCATGCAACGGACTGTGGGTCAGGAAATAGTCTTGAAATCCAGCCTGCAGTGAAGGGCAAAAAAGGTGGAAAGCCACATAAAACTGGTATACATAATACGGCTCTCTCACTGTGAAAAATAAATCAAAACCATCTCTGAAAGCACAGAATTGATCACAATAAATGATCGAAAAAAGTCAAATAGTTTAAGAGTTAAACCATAAACCATCAAGGTTTAAGGTTTGCCAAATGACATTCTTTTTCTCTCATGGAATAAACTGAAAGAAGATCAGTTGTTTAATATTCTGTCAAAAAGAGCTGAGTTTGTTTTCCAGGCAGCATAACATAACATAACACAGGAAACCATAGGACCTAAGATACGACGGACTAAAACAACTATTTGCCCAGCCACAAGAGGAAAAGAACACTATGGTGTTGTTTCAAGAACATGATATTTTCCCAAAAAACATGCTAATGGAAGCCAGATTTAACCATGGAAGGTGTGGCATTTGAAAACAAAATCTTGAACCAATTGTATTAATCTTAACTGAAGTACTGAATAGGTGGCTTGGGAATTAAGTTTGCATTAATTAAGAATTTCTGAAAGCATGAAAAATTTTGACTACTGTATCAAAAAAAAAAAAATATCTTTGGCAATACCATAGATTATCAAGTATTAGCTGCCAAGAAAGTCATATCTACATTAATGTGTACATTTCCATTTACAAGCACAGTCTTACATTGAATATAACCCAACAATGTGCAAGGTCATGTAAGTTTAAACAATGCCATTTTATCAGGAAAAAACATAATTAAGTCATATTAGTCAAATAAATTAGAGATATATGCCATTATCTAGGTTTTTGCACACCTGGATTTGACTTTTACTCCAATTTCATGTCACGTTTACTGGTGATGCATAAATGCATAAATTCTGAAAGGAAAAGTGCTGTGTATAATCAAACTCACTGACTGTAACAAAACCACTTGAACTTGAACATTACTTTTTTATTGTAGCATGCACTGGAAAAGGAACGGTTTGTCTCAAAAAGCAGGAAGCAAGGGTTTCACTCTCTGATTGTAAACCTCACATTTTACTCTACTTTCAAATCATGTTTCACTGTAAAAGCATGTGCTATCACTGATGCCTGAGGGAGG
The DNA here is from genome assembly GCA_037101425.1 of Elopichthys bambusa. Lineage (NCBI taxonomy): Eukaryota > Metazoa > Chordata > Actinopteri > Cypriniformes > Xenocyprididae > Elopichthys > Elopichthys bambusa. The sequence goes on from CM074437.1 coordinate 5,537,559, forward strand.
GTATTTTCATAAAGTATGAACCAGCTGTGAAGCATACACTGCCAGCTCTTTCAAGCACGGTGGTGCTGGAAGAACTAATGAAGAATAATAAATACACTGAGTTTTTCCCCCATTGTGTTGGGACAACATTTCTCTTCCCATCTGGCTTGTGAAGCTCTGTTTATGTGTGAAAACAGCTGTATTTGGCAACTGACAAGAAAAATCGGGAGATCAGATTCACACTTCAATACCTGGATGCAGCGCTTTGAAGCTTCTGAAGTACTTTTTGTTGGAAAATAACAGAGCGAAGAACCTGACACTGGATATGGTTTTTAAAGAGCATGTTTTAAGTTGAGGTGTCAGTAAACTACACAGCTGCTTCATCACCTATTTGTGGAAAATTTAAAGTTAAATACTGTATAAACTTGAGTTTTACCCAATGGCTAAATGACATATATAACTGTAGAGAATAATAAGAAATAAAATAACGCTGAAAGAGAATAATGCTGATCCTTATTTGAAGGCCTAATCACAAAAAGGGAGCTAGTTTGAGCACATTTTACCCCGTGATTCAGGCTAAATGCTAGATGAACTGGTTGACATCTGTCATATTAGGTCATATCAGAGAGCTGATTTTACTTTGGCATCAACCCAAAGGCCATCTGCTGTGTGTCTTGTGCTCATGGGAGTATTTTCCTGCTTCTGATAACATTCTGTGAATGACAGGATTGTAGAATAACCCCCGCACGGTCTTATTCCACTCATGCATTAGCACGTGTTTGAGCTGTCACATTCTCAGCATGAACTACATTTCCTAGACTCCAGATCAAACGAAGAAGGGGCAAAACAATGAGGGATAAAACGGCATGATTGATGATTCTGACAATATAGCACTGGCAGAAAAGAAACGGTCTTCTGCAAATATGCCATCATCAGACTGGAGGTTAATGCATGTTATCACCTGTAAAGACTTAAATAGGGTGGCCTACTTGTACTGTAGGGCTTGCCTACGTGCCCAATCAAAGACATTTGAGAAGAGCCAAATCTAAACAAGATGAACGCTGCTTGCAGGTGGAGCTGAGAGCATTGAGTGCACTAAGCCTCAAGGTTTTTTAAAAAAAACCAAGGACAAATAATGTACATCCAGTGCGTGCGTAAAAAAGGGGAGAATTAAGTACAGGGAGGTCAACTGTGGGAAAGTTTCCAATCCTCCTTGAACACACACATCAAAGCAGTAATACTAGAAATGATTAAGTCTTTCCTTTCTGTTTGGGAAAAACAAACAAACAAAAGAGGCGTACAGATTTTCCATAGGCATAAAAAATACCTTTAAAAATACATTTCCGGTACCATTCGATATTGAATACTTCCACTGTTTTTATATTTAGAATAGTTTTGCCATCATCTAGCATTCACTTAAAGGTTTAGAACACCCAAAAATAAAATTTCTGTCATTAATTACTCACCCTCATGTCGTTCCACACCCGTAAGACCTTCGTTCATCTCCGGAACACAAATTAAGAAATTTTTGATAAAATCCGATGGCTCAGTGCGGCCTCCATTGACAGCAAATTAATTTACACTTTCAATGCCCAGAAAGGTGATTTCAGTAAACGATGCTGTGTTACATCATATCTAAGTGTTTCGAAATTTTAATGGTTTACGTGACTTTGGCAGTTTGATACGTGCTCCGAACCACTGATTCGAAACAAAAGATTCGTAAAGCTTCGAAGCTTCATGAAGTGGTGTTTTGAAATCGCCCTTCACTAGATATTGTTGAAGAAAGTCATTATTTTGTTTTTTTTGTTGCACAAAAAGTATTCTTGTCGCTTCATAACATTAAGGTTGAACCACTGTAGTCACATGAACTGTTTTAAATATGTTTTTAGTAGCTTTCTGGGCATTTGAAAGTGTTAATTATCTTGCTGTCAATGGAGGCCTCACTGAGACATCGTATTTTATCAAAAATAAATGTTCCGGAGATTAACATTTTTGGGTGAACTAACCCTTTAAAGTTAAACTTCAAAACTCAAAGAATTTAATTACACTGTTATATGTGGATATTCATTTTGAGATTTGCCAATTTTTACTTTTCAACACTGTACAAACATTCTAATGATGTGATACCTATATTCACTTAATTAACTGTTTAATATTTATGCATTTAAAAGTCTTTAGAAAAAAAAAAAAAAAAAAAATAGTACAGAATTTTAATATAATCGCCAATAAAAAAATTCCAATTCATCTTTTACATTGCAAAATGCATTAAAAAGTATTACACAACAAAATCAAATTAGTAAATATACGGAGGTGCGCAAACCTGCTGATTAACTACCATAGTACGATGAATTGTTGGAGAAACTAACCAACTAGTCACAACTGTTTCCTAAAACCGTGATAACATGGTCGCACCTCTGTCATTTGAACCACAGTGGTTCAAAAATATAGGACTGTCGCTAATGACGCCATGCGCAGGTGGAGGATAATAACTTAAATCTCCAAGATGCTGCTGTAACGAACGTCACCTAATGATTACTTTACTGTTTTTGTTCCATGTCATTTTGCTTTATTTGATATTTGATTCATTGCGGGTTCCCTCGTACATCACAGTCCGGAGTTCCCTTGCGACTTCGGTACCGAGTCGTTGTTGAAATTTTAAAAATGTGATGGTACCAGCATTTCCCCCTAGCATTTTGAGTGCTGTTGAGCAGATTATTAAACTCCTCTGATTGGCCATTGTGTTCACGTGCTCAACAGATATGTCTGTGATTGGCTACAATGATCAATGCTTCAAAAACATGCTGTAAATAGACATCTGTGATGCTCTTCACAGAGTGCTTACACAGATACACATGGGAACGTTTGAAAGCAGGCGTATATCACCGGATCTATCTATCAGTGGATATATTAGGGATCCGCTGATAGACGCCTGCTTTCAAACGCTCCCGTGTGTATCTGTGCAAGCGAAGCGCTCTGTGAAGAGCGTCACTGATGTTTTAAGAATCTGCCCAACAGTGCTCAAAATGCTAGGGGGAAATGCTGGTATAGTCACATTTTCAAAATTTCAGTACAGACTTGCTACCGAAGTTGGTACTTTTGACAACACTAGTACTGAATGTTAGCTTGCTTATTGTGCCCAAGAGCCTAAACTATTTAAGTCCACGTCAACAAAAAAACTATGCTTCCAACCACGTAAGTTCACGATGTGTTTACAAATGTTCTTTTGTCGGTTTCGGGAAACACCAAATTGTTGGTGGTAATGCTGGAATTTGTAACCATAGTTGGCTAACGATGCTTTCAGTAAATGCACCCCTGGTTAGCAGTCAAAATATATATTTTAAAAAACAAATCGGTTATAATCATTCGCCAAAGAAATCATTCGTTTTACAGAAATCGTAATTTAATGTGTGTGTGGATACCCACTATCTACAATTTACAGAACTCACTTTATCCCAAAGAGAAATATGTTCTCAAATATTTTGAAGGATCTCTTAATTTTGGAAATTCTCTGTAAAAAAAAATAAAAAAATATAAGAAGAAATAGCCTAAGAATTACCCTTAAACGTTTCTCAAGCACCCAACTCAGAAAGAAAAGCAGCAGAGCGGCATGTAGAAATTCTCACCCATCATGCAGACAGGCTTATTTATGCCAAACTAGCATTAAATCTCCAGAGCTTAACTTTTAACAGGGTCCAGTCATTTGTTACGAGCGGTAATCAGTGATGGCAAGGGAAGCAAACAGTACCCCCCCCTCCCACCGAGGGCTTATTCCACTATGACAGTCAAACGGGCCCACTGGACAACGCTCTCTTAAGTGACACGATAACCACAGCTCCCCGATTTGACGATCTCCAATCGATGGCACCACAGACCCAGTGTGGGCTCTTTCATTACACGTTTGCACAATCCGGAAAGGACTAGTGGCTCACAATGGCTTTATCACTAGGAAATGAGGGAGATTCTGCACTTTGTCCACCCTGGGTGGTCCGAAGCTCAAATCCAGCCCCTGGCTGTACAGTTAGAGCCACCAAATAGTCCAAGTCATTGCCTTCTAACAGTGGTGGCATTGCAAATGTGGAAACAACAAATTAGCTTGGATTGAATTTACTATAGTGATGGAATTCCAAACAAATCCAACATCAACTGCCAATTTCGTTGAAAGGAGAAACACAGCAACAAGGCCCGATGACAACTGGAGTAAAACAAAATCGTGCAGTTACATGAACAGCTCGACTACAAAGGTTTCATAAACACAAGTTTCCCCACACTGAGATCATACCTTCCAGAGAATAACAATAGGTTCAAACCAGATAGCACGCTCTTCTTCTCAACCCCCTACACTCAGATTGGTATAATTTGGACCATCTGGTCCTTCAGAAATGACAAGTTCTTTGATGGAGTTTGGGAAAAAAGCGCCTCTAAGGGATGAGAGACGAGCACCCCAGAGCCCAGGAAACATTCTGCTGTTCAGTTTCCCACACTGCTAACACTCATCGTATGAGAAATCGAGAGAGAGAGAGAGAGAGCGAGAGAGAGAGCGAGAGAGAGAGCGAGAGAGAGAGCGAGAGAGAGAGCGAGAGAGAGAGCGAGAGAGAGAGCGAGAGAGAGAGCGAGAGAGAGAGAGAGAGAGAGAGAGAGAGAGAGAGAGAGAGAGAGAGAGAGAGAGGGGATGAGACAGGAAAGAGACAAAGAGTGGAGGAAAACAAGAACTGAGAGCAAGTTCTTCTGCCAAGAGTTTGGCTCATGTCAAGGTCAACCTTCTTAACGTACTGTAAATGCCCATTAGCTCAAAGTAAAACAAGCTTTTTCCCCGACACAAATAAAAATCTTAAGGGAGACAGCTTTAAAAGGGACACATTGTATTCCAGAGAGTGTGTACCAGAATTTTCCCAGATTTAAACAATTAGGAGGCAGATGTTCGACCAGCCCTCTTCCCTGAAAACAGAAGTGAAAACAAGGACAGCTTCTGATACAGCGCACATGAGGACAGCATATGAATTCAGTGCCGTTACAGACTCAAAACAAGAGAAATGAGCCATGAAGGAGTGTACTAACTAATTTCATTTATATGAAATCAAAAATGGCAAGCATTGAAAACAATATGATGCAGAGTAAAATGCAAGGCACGGACTGACAGTTTGCAGTGAGCACTGTGGACTTCTTTCTATCAGCGAGGGAGGAAACAGGGCACGATAAGGGCGATTCACAAGCTCAAGTTAATGAATCACTGTCTGTTGCAGTTTACCAGATGAAAGGAAATTCTCACTCTCCACAAATGCTCCCAAGGGTGTTTTGGACACAAAAAAAAACAACTTTATCTCAAATGCACTTTGCCAATTCAAGAAGTTTTGAAGATAAACTTACGATATAATAAAGGCAGATGGAAGTAACAGACTAGTACAATTATGAGCTTTTTTGGGTTCTTCTATCAATACTGTAAAAAATATAGACCTTTGATGAAAACGTCAAATAATTAAACATAAATTCCATATAAAAGCCAGTGCTGACTAGGATCACACTCTACAAGACATCTATCAATCTACTTAGATGTCTAAAGAGCTTTTAGAAAGCTTTTTCATGAAAAAATTACTATTATAAACTTCACAAAGTCACAAATTGAGTCCCTCATTTTCGAAACAAACAAAGAAACGTTCATGTAATGCATTGTTTTCCAAACTGTGGTTCACAAACCTTTGGAGGTTCATGAGGAAGCTGCAGACGGTTTGTGAGTTGATGAAAAGCTTTTAAAGCCACGATTTAAACTAACTGACTAAAAATGATTGGAGAAGTTCGCCATAGTGGCATACGTCCCCAGAGAGAACTCTGTAATTTCATTGGAAGACACTGTTATGTTAATATGGCATTTTGAATAAACATTAAAAGGTCTTTTTTTATTAAACATATGCACGGATAAATCCTTCACAACAAGACCAATAACATCTATTTAGGAAACAGAAAGGGTGAATTTTCATTTCATGCAGACTTTAAATAATAATAAATTAACTTAAAAATAAGTAAAACACTTGAAAAAAAAAAATATTTTACTTAAAATCTCAGGGTGAGCTTCACATGTGCAGAACAATTGCTTTTCTATACTCTACAAAACATCAGAGGGCAGCACTGAGACCTGTCATTTACAAGACATTCGCCCAGAAGGACAGAAGAAGAAAGGTAGCGGATCCGCCATTTCATGCAAAGTTTAGAAGAAGAACCAAAACAAAAAGAATGGAGAATTCTAGTTTGCTTTGTTTACTGTACTTGGAACAGCGTGTTTTGTATCACTTGTTTGACTACTGCACAATACATCACAACTGTGTACTGCCACCTAGCGGACTCTTCCGTCTCAACATTCACCTTACGGATGCGCACACCCCGCGTGAAACCCAGTTTTTGTGTATGTGCGGATGGTGCACGCACAACGCAGATGTCAGATGTAATGATGAAATTTGTGTCAAGTGGACAGTGTGCAGATTGTCGCGGAACGTGGATGGCCGAAGTATACTTTGATTTTTACAAAATCCTTTAGCTCCCTAGTCATTGTTTTAGTCTTGAACCCTAAATATAACATTGAAATCTATGACAATTCTGGAAAAAACAACAACAAAAAAAACAACGTCCTAACTACAGAAATATAATCCGGCACTTCTAGCTAGGAATGACACAACATAGCTAAATTTATGTATGCAACCCCTCTGGGCTCTGTTTGACAAGTAGACCAATTTAAAACAGGCAGCATCAGCAATCTTCCATTAACCTGACCATTCTTCAAACCACCACATTATATCTATTTGCCTGTACAAGCACAGCTGCACATGTCTGCAAGTCTTCATTAGCCAGGGTCTGGATGATGATTCACATTTCTCAGTCTCATCACATTCTTGAAGCATGACAGACCAGCCAGAACTGGTTAATAAAGCACAAGTGTGGGACATACAGAAGTGTTCAATAGTAAATCTACCCCCCCCCCCCCCCCCTTAATTCTGCTAGGCCAGGCCAAATCTCCTCGCTCTCACAGGACTCAGCAGTGTCAAGTTAAGACATGCCTGCTTCCGCCTCGACCATCCCAAACGAAGGCAGAATAAACATAAAAGCCATCAAAGGCAAAGCACATAAAATAAAAGCTTATGGCTGGGACCCAGACTTCTTGGGGGTTCCCACCTACGGAGTCGCTTTGAAGAAGAAAAAAAAAAAAAAAAAAAAAAACAGAACAGAACAAAATCATGTAAATCAACAATTGTGAATCTTCTCTGAGATGTTGGCTTCAGTTTTTGGTACAACGTGTACATTTACACGTAATCATTTAGCAGACATTTTTATCGAAAGCGACAAATAAGCGATTCATCTTAAAAGAGGCAAAAAGGCGAAAAAAGAGGTGCAGATACACGTCAATCGATTACAGATTTTGGATGTGTATCTGTCACTATTTTAAAGCAAAATTTAGTGTACTGCATAAAAACGACACATAACATTTTATTCAAATTCCTACATGTGCATAAAAACCCACTTTACCCCAAATTAGTCAATTTCATCACTTGAAGGCACATAATGAAGATGAAAAGCATCAAATATTATATGACTGTCAGTTTCACACTGTTTTAATGACACGATTCAAATGAAAAAAAACCTAAATTAACAAGAAGAACTAAAGTGAATTAGAAGAAAAGGCATCTGACTGAACTGGCCCGTTAGAGACCATGTGCTAACAAATGGCTGCTAATTAGCCAAGTGTATGATAGGAACATTAAAAGCAAAATCACTTCCTCTTCCATTATCTAAATGCAAATGTCTTATTGACACGCTGATTACAGCTCATTAGACATGCTTATTACTCACATTTGTTTACAGGCCTACTGATATAGCAGCATCTACCTGGGAAAGAGAATATACAGAGGCCATGGCTTGCTGGGACTCTACTAATTGGTTGTGTTAGTTCTCTTTTCCCACAGCCAGAACAACCTCCTCCTGCAACCCAATCGTTTTGCTTAGGCTGGCAGAAATTCAATGATTCGCGTAATGCGCACAACTTCACCGCCTAGTAGAGAGGCCACTCCATGCAAAGTCTAAAAGAGGCTCTATATTATCTAAAACAGTCTAAAACCCAGATTCTCAACCCAGAATATATGTCTTATATGACCTTCTTATGCTGGGTACACACTGAAAGACTTTTAAAATCTTATACGAGTTTCAAAATGTGAGAGACCACAAACATGAGGACAAAAAACCTAGATTGAACCGTTTTGCTCCTATAGTGTGTGGTGTGCCGTGATGTGACAAAAACAGCACACCACCAACGAACAGATTTTCAACCAGACTCCCAAACGCGAACACGGGAAATCTCACAAAATCTCTCGAGACCTCAGAATAAACATGGCGGACGATAGGCAGTAAGAAATTGCGATGATTTTGACAGAAAATTCACAGGGGGGGAAAAAAAGGGTTTGGGTGAAGTCGTCGGGAACATGGTTTTTACTTGTGCTGCGCCATGACTGCATTTGTTATGCTTCAGTCTTCTGTCAGCTCGCTTTCTGATTGGATGTTGCTTTGTTTCATGGAATAATCTCCAGAGCCTGCATGCCCACACATCAGGATTTCTGATTTGCGATCGGGGCAGCTCTGACGTTGTTCCGAGCAGATTCAGTCACTCTTAACACACCTCACACCAAAGGAATCTGATAAAATAATCTGTAGAACCATCATGACAATCGGGACATTACCTAGGATTGTCGGAAGGGGAGAAATCGGCCCAAAATCAGCTCGATTATCTGGTGGTGTGTACCCAACATTAGATTAGCTTTCTCCACGACGGCCCTCAGAACTGTCAGAGATTGTGGTTTAGGGCATTCACTAGCGATTATTTTGGTAATCGAGTAATCGGTCGATTATATTGGATTTTTTTTGTTTTTTTTTTGTAATAAAAACAGACCCAAGTAAACAATAACCATTAAAATACATATATAATAACATAATAAGGCAATAATAATTGGTTCATATAAGGTATCAAAAGCAAGTAATCATGGTTTTATTAAACAACACTGTTAAAATACATAATGTAATATATATAATGTAAACAATTAACTTGTGTGGAGCAGCATTTACTGTGAACGGAGTCGCTCTGAGATGGAAGAAGCTTGTAATGCATGTAAATAATTAGAGTCACGCTTCATCCTGAAAACCGCAGCGCATACATTTATTTAAGTGAATCGCAGCCTTTGTGATTTCACAATAGCATATGCTATATTATCATGATTTTTAAATGGTTTTAATATATCGTGCAGCCTTTGAAAACTGACAGTATTTTGCCAGTGTTGTGCTGAAATTAATCTCCCTGCCAAATTATTACCACCCTTGTTGGGGAGGCTACCTGGTTGCCTATTCCTAACCCCACCCCCACACCTAATCCTAGACCTACCTATACTGGGGACTGGGGGGGGTGGGGGGGGGGGGGGGAACAATCTGGTGGGGGGGTCAGAATTCAGCACAACACTTAATCGACAAGAGCAAACTGCAATTGAGGATTTTTGTGGTTAGACAATTAAACTGACATCCAGTATATGATAACATTACAATATAACAAAAAATAATTTTTAACCATGACAATTAGAAACATGCAGATTTTATAGCCTAAAGCTATCAAATAACATCACTATTTCATAATGCATTTCCGCAGCAGGACTGGGTGATCTGTTATAATGCAGAAAACTACAGTTCAACATCTGAGATGATCAAGATTCTGCTTTGCTAGTACTTATTAATTAGACAGTAATAAATATTGAGACACTTACATTTATTGATAGTTACTGCCTCACTACAATTGCTTTACAGTAGGGCCTCATTTGTTAACATTAGTGCATTAGATAAACTAACATTTTACAATATTTTATACAGCATTTATTAATCGTAAGTGATACAACTATTAAAATGTATTAATTTTGAAATAGCATTTAATAAATGCTGTAGAAGCACTGTTCAATGTTAGTTCAAATAAAGAGAAATGTTATCTTGCGTTTTTACTTGTCATATACATTGACTAGCAAAAATGGCCACTTAATAGCTAATTTAAAAAGATCTTACTAGTAAGATTAAAAACACACTAGTGTCTTATAGATAGGTATCCTACTAGTGTCTATTCTATTAGTACTAGGAAAACTAGAATAGATAGATGGGTCAAAGATGAAAAAGGGTTTTCAAGCATCAAAACAATAAGTGTAATACAGCTTTGAATTGTTGTTGGGTTTTTTTTTTCAATACATCAGAATGGGTCCTGTTTAATTTGTTTAAATATCATCAATTTTTACCATGGTTTACAGATGACATCCACTAAAATGTCATTCAGTGTAACAATCTTGTCAGGGATATTTACAACAACAACAACAACTATTTATGCCATATTAAAGACCTTTACCCCAAATGCTAATTACTTGTAATTTTACATTTTTAACATTTGCCACTATCCTAAGTTTTGCCCATTTGTCAGCAAAAATTTAAAATGCAATAAAATTTAGTATGCTCACTTATTCTTTTATATATTTTAATACGTACAGGTCAGAATAAGTATTTTGTTCCAATTTTACATAAATATAAGCGTTACACTAAATGACAATGGAACATTATTTCACCCACGTTATCCTCCCAAAACATTTGAAACCTTAAAAGTAGACATTTTACTTGCATTTAATGTATATAAAATAACTTTTGTAAATTTCTATTGATGCGGACATCTAAATGTCCCTGACCCCTGGATACAAGCAACTAAACTGAAAAAAGTATCAAATAAATAAGTTACTAATAAACAATTGAATAGTTACTAGTGAATAGCTAATATCTAAATCACAAACATCCAAAGAATTCAATGGAAATGCAATTTGTTACCAGTAACAAAGGAAGGAAGGCAAATATTAGAATGAATAGTATAGATACATAGTATTCCAAAAGTGACTAGTTTCTAAGGAAGAGTAATACTAATAAAACAGATACTAGCCACTCATATACTACTATTCAGAATTGTTTGGTTAACTTCAAGCAACACATGTTAAATGGACTCTTCTTCGCGCTCAGGAAAACAAACATTTTGTAACTCGATTTGACGGGAATGTAAGTGAAAGCTGCTTACCCAGGTGAAGGGTCAGGTTGATTGTGTTCGGGTACTGGATGCCCGCTAACATAGTCTGACTTTGCCACCAGGTGGTATCCGCTTGGTTGTTGTAATCGGTGAGATAAACAGCGCTGTGGTGCTGTCTGGGGTCCGAGGCATCGCAAATGTGGCATGATTTTGTGACTCCCGTAACCCCGGTCTGCACACAGTATTCTTCAGGCGGCGAGCCGCAAGTGTTGGTGGCCACCACGGTTACATTGAAAGCGGCGTTAACAAACTCTGGCATGCAGCGCTGAGGCCGATTGAACTCATCTATACATTCATCCATCGCTCCATGACTACACGCTGCCCACAAAGTCCATAATAACAAACAGCTAAAAACCGACATTGTGTCCTTTAGTTTATTATGCGAGCTCACGTAGCTTACAGTCACTGTCTTGATCCCTTAAATCCTCGCAGTCTTTAAAAAGTTTGCGGTAACTCGCCAGCTACCGAGTTTGTGGTTTAATAAATAAACTCATGCGGAAAATGGTGGTAACCGCTTCACCTCCAAAAAAAAGCGATAATTGTGGCTTAATCTCCTCGCGACTTCTCTCTTGCAGACCTTCACTTTATTGGTGCTTTGTAACCAGCGCCATGGAAAAAAAAGTTTTGGAGAAAAGGAAGTATATCCGACTACACCCTGGCATCTAGTGCGCAAGTCAAAGTACTTCCAAAAAAAATCCCTACGTCTACTTCCGCCTGAAGGATGCTTTGATGGACCGCCGGCCCGCTAAACAAGGCAAGTCCGAATGGACAGGGAGACATGCGAAAGCGGTATGGGCGTGGTTTTGCACTTTCCTAATTGGTCAGTTTCCCAGTCAAGTCCAGGAGTGGGCGGGGACTGAATTTCATACCTCACAGATTCTCAGCGGATCGATGAACTGACCACTAACTACTCGTAAATATTTAAACAAATATGTGTTTAATCCCAGAAAAAAATCATTTAGATAAGCTGTCCATATGCGGACAGGAATATAAGTAGGCCTAATTAAACTTTTATCCATTAAAAAAAAAAAACTTTTTTCTTACATCTTTACATTCACATTTATCTTGTGGTATCTTCAGAAGACATACTGAATGAATCCCGCGTGCTATGAATAACTAGAGGATGATAGCTGTTGCTTGCTGAGAAGCAGAAGTCAAAGAGCAAGGTTATATATACCTACTTTACCAGGCAAGGGTGTATCCGAAACTTTAAATAGCTGAGTGTTACGTTTTGTGAGCTGTTTATTAATATTTTACCAGCATTGTTTCAAAGATGTAACAGAGAACCAACTAAACGTTCGTCCCACACTCATTCTATCCATTTTTAGATGAGCTAATCCTTCATACAGATCTCAACAAAAAAAAGAAAATTGTCGTGTTCTCACACTCAAAAAAAAAATGTTGGGTTAAAAACAACCCAATTTGGGTTGAAAATGGACAAACCTGGCGATTAGGTTGTTTTAACCCTGCGGTTTGGTTAAATGTTGTGCCCAACGTGCTGGGCAGTTGTTAAAAAATGACTACATGGCTGGCTTAAAATGAAACCAAAATATGCTGGAAATTAAAAATCAGACGCATAATTACTAGAGGCAACAATAATAATCAAAAGGTGAACATTTATTAATAAGCAATTTAATAAATGTTTGTTTAATTATTATTCAGTAAACGTATTTATAAGTGTTTATTTATTAAACATATTTATAAATGTTAATTTCCAGCATATTTGGGGTTCATTTTAAGCAAGCAATACAGTCATTTTTAAACAATAGCGGAGGTAAATAAAACTGGGCAAACATTTAACCCATTCACTGGGATTACATTACATTCACCAACTCAACTTGGGTTGTTTTTAACCCAGCATTTTTATTAGAGTGCAGGTATGTGCACTTTAAGAAAGCAAATACTTTGATTGTAGATAAAGACTTTCAAAAGAAAGAAATTGTTTCAGTTATTTTCAATTTCATGTGTTATATAGGCCTACCTCAAAATCAACTTTGAGATTTTTTACACAGATAAGCATATATCCTAAGCACTGTATGCATAATTAGTTATAAAATCATAATAAATAGGCCTAAATAAATTAATAACATTTTATTTTTTATATTTTGTTATGAACTCTCCCTTTGCATTGGATTTTCACAAATAAAGTTTGCTCCATGAATTGATTGGAAAGCGAGAGCTGGAGTACTGATTTATCAGCAAAGGTATGTGTGCCATTGATAAGACTTAAGACGGCTAGCAGATACTGTACCTGATGCTCTGCATGAGCTCAATGATCTCTCAGACTGCCAGCGATCAGAATGGTCATCATCTTCAGAGACATTCTTTAGATAATGCTATTACAATTTAATCAAATAGTGATCAAAGAACAAAACAACAAGGCAAGGCAAGGCAATCAATCAGTTTCCAGCTGTGGAGATTAATTGGTCAAATTAGCATCTCATTAAATAGGATGTAAAAAAAAAAGCTCTGTTGGAAAGAAATACATTTTCCTTATAAAAATCACAAGATAGGCCAATTTAAAAGACTATAAAGCAAAGAGATATTTATACAGTTTTGCGTTCAGAATCTTGATATCTATATATTATAAAACCTCTGACCTCAGGCAATGAGCTCTCTACTAGACTTCTGTCCATCCATCAATCACCTAGTCTTACCTCATCCAGGACAGGGGAAATGAGAGCTAGATTTATCCCTATGTCAAAATGAGAAATGTGTGTCAACACTTTGTCAAACACTCACTCCAGCCCCCCATACTGAGACAGTGCCCTGCTGCATCAGGCTCAGGCATGCCCAGGAAGTGCATTGTCTCACCACTGCCTTAAAACTTTGAGCACATTCATCAGCAATTGTTCTCGAAGGGGACTTCGTCTATCCAGGATACAAAAGGTATGTACCCTCATCTTACCCAGAGGTATTCCAAGCATCCCCAATTTGCTTTGAGTAAATCATATTTGAGAACTAAGTAAATAATGTTAACAAAAACAGCACACTGTGTATTTGCAGTTATATTTACAATTACACTATGAAACACAATTATATTTGCAGATTAGGTTAGTCCAGTGTTTAACTAAATGATAGCAATTAAATACATTTTAAATAATTTACAAGTTAACATTCACATATAAACATTATCTGCTGCGGTTTTAAAGCGCCCTCTATCGGTAATAATTAGCAAACTCTTCGATATACGTCAGATATGAGGTACTTAAATAGATAAATAAAATAAAATGTTTTGACATTTTATTTTTACGCACCAAACACTTCAATTAGACAAAACAAAAGGTAAATCTAAGGGATTAAAACTGTGTTTGCTAATATATAATTATATGTATTAACTGGTGGTTTCAAAGCACTCTGGTCCAACACAATAAGGCCCGGTTTCAATGACAGGGTTTAGATTAAGCCAGGAGTGTTTTTCAGTTAGGGCATTTAAGTAGCTTTTACAAACGTGCCTTAGAAAAAACATTACTGGTGTGCATCTTGAGACAAAACATGAGCTGTTTGTTTTAGGGCACAAAAATGTTGCTCAATCTAGATAGAAAAAAATCTTGGCTGGAGATACACATTGCTGCAAAACCACACATCTGGAAACTTTCTGATTCCCACCAGTAACTTTATGGTTGAATTTTCAATGAACTCATTTTATAGAGGGCATGAGAGCGATCAAGAGTACCCATTATTTATGTATAATAATGAAATCATACAAAAGATGATACAAAAGAAATCATTTTATTAGAATACAACACTTAACATGTATTTGCCATCTATTAAAAATGATAATTGCATTGTTGGTCACAAATGAGCTATTTTTAAACAACCATTATCTGGCAGTATGGCAGTCAGTTTAATTTTTTTTTCCATGCTTTTTTTATTTTCATACAATAATATAAGAAAAGGTTGAGAACCAACACAAAGCAACAATAAAACAAACATAATTTTCTACCATCTCAAAGATATTCAGATGTTCAGCTTTAATAACCACCCCGGTTTCCGCCCCACCCACCTCTGAATCCCCTTCCTCCATATCCTCCACCCCCACCTCCACCGTATCCTCCACCCCCATTAGATCCTCTGTATCCACCAGATCCCCTGAAACCACCCCCACCATACCCCCTGTATCCACCCCCGCCGCCGCCGCCACCACCACCACCACCACCACCACCACCGCGGCCGCCACGATACCCTCCTGATCCCCTGAAGCCGCCTCCACCACCCTGGTATCCTCCACCTCCTCTGTATCCTCCACCAGACCAGGATCCACCGCCACCTCCACCGCCGCCACCTCTGTATCCTCCTCTGCCTCCACGGCCTCTGAACTCTCCACCACCTCCAAAATCAGTACGGGCCATCTTGGGTGGACGTGGACCATCTCCAAAGCTATAAAAACCAAAGATAAGATGCGTTAAAATTATTTGTAACACCTCAAGGTCAAAAGGGACCTTCATCCTAAATAGGTTCAATTATCTCACCGTGGGTTAGTGGCCATGAGGTTGATGCCTGCTGACGAGGGTCTAGACACAAGTCGAATGACGTTCAACAAGTGCTCATTGGTGGGATCCAAACTTCTAATATATTCTGGGTCTTTGGTCACCTCCACCACCAGGCCTTCCATTGCTGCCCTCAGAGCTGCCACACCAGAAGCTAAATCATGGGAAATCTGCAATTTGATCCTACAGAAGGAAGGAATATTCTTGATCATCAAGGAACATTTCTCTTGTTGATTTCCTTGCAAATATTTGGTTTGGATTCCTGTCTCAAGAATCAAGGAGCACTTCATAAGAAACATACCAATCATCAAGCACAACAATTTCTCCATCGGACGTGATCTTCTTTGAGCCAAACAGAATGAGCTGAAGAGGACTGACAAGAGTCATTCCTTTGGCAGAGATGGCTCGAGTTCGGATCTGTAATTACAAAGACAAATTAAACTTGTGTACTCCTAAATGTTGAGGGAAAAAAAAAATTGTAAATGTAAATTACAAAAATTGTAAATTGTCAAAAGTGACCGAAGGCTTGAAATGTAACTTGTTCTTTAGGAAAACCAATGTAATATGTTTTTGTTCAATAACATTTTTTGATTATTATTTAAAGTTTTGAGGGCATTTTAGGATACCATGCAATATTTATACAATTTGTATGAGCTATTGTAAGTGTGTGTTTGAGTGGATGTGTCTATTTTGCACTCTTGACATTTTAGAGTGTCCCCCCCTTCATTGCTGTGCACTTTTTTTCCCTGCACAGTGGCTGAATTGTAGTTTGTATTTCCCATTAATTTCCTATGTTGGTCTTTTTTGACCACGAAGGTGCCAAGTGGGATTTTTATATACAAAATACAAAAAATATACAAAAAAAAAAAAAAAAAAATCATGGACATGGTTCGTATTCACATAGCTAATGCGACAAAAGTCACTAAGTGTTATCACATGCCGATGAAGCAAAAAAATTAATTAAATAAAAATTCAATTTTTCAGTCAATTTTGACCTAAGAATGAGTGTCCCACTCCTTAATATCACCTGCAACTGACTAGCAAGTCGAAAATTATGGTTAAACTCTGTGATGTAAATGAAGTCTTGAGTCTAAATGAAGTAGAAACAAACAATAGTGGTTTCAAGCAAGACTTTAAAACCAACCTTTTCCCCAAAGACAAAAAAGGGAGATGGATACGTCATATCGTGGTTGCTGAAAGGACAGTTGACTGAGGATTTGTGAATGAGAGCATTTCGTCCCTCTGTGGTCAGGATCTTCCTTTTCTCTTTGTGGTAGCACACGTTGGGGTAAGAGCCAAATGTCAGCAGAGAGATCACCACATCCAAGTTATTGTCCGGTCCCACGTTGTTAAACACCTGATTCAGGAGGCACTCTACAAGAAAGGAAGAAAATAAAAATCCAATTCAGAAACTCAAACAACATCTGTGAACAGTAGCACTACACAGAAGTGCACTTAAAAGCAAGATTTAACCTTCAGGGAAGCCAACATTAACAAGGATCTCCTTCAGCTGGACCTTGGCCTCCCAGGTCATCCTCAAAGTGGGCATGTTCAGCCTCTTGTGCTCACAAAACCTTATCTCTGCCTCCTCACCTCCCATCCTGAAAAATTAAGATCCATTTAAATTGTGAATCCCACAAGAAATTAAAATGTAAATACAAAACAAAACACACACAATACAGCCAGAATACTAATTTAGTACAATGCCCTTTGGACCCACCGGACTTCATCCCAGGCCTGGAAGACAGAGAGTAAAGCCACGTGATCTGAGAAACGTGTGCCCGCAAAGTTCCTATGAACAAAGCCGAGACGTTTTCCCTCGTTGATAAAGGGCTCGGGGAAACAGGACGCTGCTGAGATGGTGCACACAGCATCTCCAACACTAAACAGCACAATCACATACATAAATACAAGTAAATACAACAGGTAATTGGGGAAAAACGGCTAATTAAAAAGTATATACAAAAAGGAAAGTTATATAATACACATTATATTTCAATATTTATTATATAATATGCAAGTTTATAAATACAATAATATTCAGATGTTTGGGGTCAGAGATTTCAAACTGAAAGGAATTAATACAACTATCCAGGACACATTAAACTGATCAAAAGTGACAGTAAAGACATTTATAATGTTACAAAAGCTGTCTATTTGAAATTAATGCTTTTTTATTTAAACTTTCTATTCATCAAAGGATTCTAGAAAAAGTCATGTTTCCATTCAGCAGCACAACGGTTTTCAACATGAAGAAGAAGAAGAAAATGTTACTTGAGCAGTAAATCATCATATTAGAATGATTTCTGAAGGATCATGTGACACTGAAGACTGGAGTAACAATGCTGAAAATTCAGCTTTGACATCACAGGAATAAATTACATTTTAACATGTATTAAAGTAGAAAACTATTTTAAATTGTAATATTTCACAATATTACTATTTTCACTGTTAAAAAAAAAAAAAAAAAAAAAAATCAAGCCTAGGTGAACAGACTTTTCAAAAACCTTACTGACCCCAAACTTTTAAACAGTAGTGTATATGCATGCTTATTTATATTTTTTTTATCTTTTTGTTAAATTTTACTTTTCAGTTTTGGGTTATGTGTGCCCTGACAGTTTTGTGAGATTCACCGATTTCATAAACAGCCAAGGTTGAATGAATAAACTTACTTAAAGATGCATCCCATGATCATCATCTTTCCCAGACGTGGTTCAATGGGCAGTTTGGCCAAAATGCGTCCCAGTGGAGTCAGCTCATCATTACAGTCTAGAGCATCCAGCTCTGGGGAACAACAGAGGCTTGTTAGATTTGGTTCACTTTAACAGAAATACCATTAAGACACTGAAGCTGTACCTCTCAGCGTATGTTCAGCTTCAATAACGGCATCCAATGGAGGCGGCTCAATGGCTTTGGACAGGAAATTCCCGATGGGACCCAGTCTCAGTAGCTTAATGCTGAGGGCCACCTCATGCAGCGGCGTGCGGAAGATTTCTGGAGTCATATGGGTATCTAGTCTGCATAACAATCATTGCAATCATCAACATTTCAGATACAGTTTGATTTTGTCTGAGGTATCATTAGAACTGAAGAACGACATTTCATACTTTTGAAAACGAGCTTTGCTGCACAGGTGAAAGCAGAAGCCTGGTCTGACTCTGCCAGCTCGCCCCTTCCTCTGCTCAAGGTTGGTCTTGGAGGCCCACACCGTGGCGTAGTTTGTCATATTGTTGTGAGAAGTGAACAACTTCACTTTCTGCCTAAATAAAACATATTTGGTATTTTAAAGCCAGTTGTGGACAAAGCAGAGCATATAGAGAATATAAGTGTACACCAAAGAAATAGTTCACCCAAAAATAAAAATGTCAATTTATTCACCCTTATGTCATTTCCAAACCTGTATGACTTTATATGTTCTGCATTACACAAATGAAGACAATGGAAGTCAATGGTAACCAAACACATTGTATAGACAAAAAATACTGAGACATCTCATAATATCATTAGACTTTCGTTCATCTTCGGGAACACAAAGATATATTTAATAAAATCTAAAAGCTTTCTGTCCCTCTATAGACGGCTACACAACTGACACTTGAGCTTCCGTTTACCACAACTGATTTTCTGAGTCTGAAAATTTGAACTAAACCAATCAATTCATATGGATTAGTTTTACGATCTCTTTATGAACTCTTCGAAGCATCAAAGTTTCAGTTGCGTAGCTGTCTATGGAGGGACAGAAAGCTCTCAGATTTCATCAAAAAGACCTTCATTTGTGTTCTGAAGATGAATGAAAGTCTTACAGGTTTGGAACAACACGAGGACGAGTAATTAATGACAGAATTTTCATTTTTGGTTGAACTATCCCTTTAATTCAAACAGGTTTGGAACGACATGCAAATAAGAAATAATTGAAAGTTTTTATTTTTTGGGTGAACTACATCTTTAATTAAAGGAGCTGCTTACTTGCAGGAGTCAAGAACAAAGACCACATCATTGATGGTGATGCTGGTCTCAGCGATGTTTGTGGACAAAATGACCTGCGGTGTGATAGAAAAAAAGTGTTTACAACAAATGAATACATCAATTCCTAAAATGAACAATAAAACTTCTACAGACCTTAGTCACACCGTCAGGGACGGGCTCGAACACTCGCCTCTGTTCTTCTCTGGGGATTTGAGAGTGAAGGGGCAGGATTCGGTATTTATGACCGCCTTAGAGTGACACAATATTGGAGAAATCACTATTAGTCATATTAAGAAATTAGGAGATACAAGTCAAAATATCAGGAGGAAAGATTTCATTTAAGTGTGAGCAGAATATAATTTAATTACAAACCGAAGTGTGGGTTCATCTCCAGGTGTTTCTGCATGGAATAGATGAGGTTCCAGCCTGGCAGGAAGACGAGCACAGCCCCCGGTACTTGCAGCGTTTCAATGTACCTCAGCAAAGCCTCAATCAGCTCAAATGGAGTTTCCTTTTCATTCAGCTGAGACATGGCACGCTTGGTCTCAGGACTATACTCAGGTCCACAGATGACATTACAGTTCACCTGTAGAAAACAGAAAGAGAAAAGTCAAGCTTTCCAGGCTCATTTAATTTATTGAAATGATCAAGTAAACTGTCATGTGTACACCTGAACACTGTTGTGGAGTAACTAACGTTTCAGTTAGTTAAATGAAGCTGTTCATCAACTATGTTTTTGAAATCAGTTTTAGTTGTACTTCAATCCAATCAACGACTGCATAAAAGCCATATTCAGTAAGTGGGTAATAATATTTTAGTTTTTTTGCACCCAATATAAAACAAACAAACAAACAAAAAAAACATACGTCTTCATCTCCTCCATCTTCATCTTTATCTTTTTTCTTCCGGTCCATTGGTGGTGGTACGAACTGAGTCATCTGAATGCAGTCTTCTAGGAAATACTCTGGAGATCGAAAAATACAAATTATAATTTGAAATGACTTAATATAGTGTTTCACAGTCAACACATTCCAAATGAATGCTCCATTATTGAGCAATGGGTTTCCAAACTTATTTTTAAGGAATATTAAATCCAATATGTGATATGTTAATATTAAAGAATTAAAACTACATTATAATACAGTGCATTGTGAAAACATGCTTCTGACCTTGTACAGGATGTGCACGTCCATGCACCTCGATGACAGGACAGTTGAAAAAGTATTCCTTAAACATGGTGGTGTCAATGGTGGCAGACATGAGGATGATGCGCACATCAGGGTAAGCCTGGACCACATCTCTCAACACTACCAACAGGAAATCAGACTGGACAGAAAAACACACTTGTGAATATAGTGAGTCAGGATACCTCTCTAACCTGCTGATATGGTATGGTAACATTGGACTTACATTTAAGTCCCTCTCATGGATTTCATCCACAATCACATGACTGATGCCACGGATACCAGATTCCAGCTTCCTCAGCAAAACCCCTGTGAATAAGACATTTTTTAGCTATATCGCCCAGCCCTGTGCTACAGTCAGAGATTAAAAAGTGGAACTTACCAACTGTGCAGAAGAGGATGCTGGCGTGAGGTCTGGGCAGGACAGACTCAAAACGCACACTGTAGCCACAGCTTTTCCCCACCTCCTCTCCTCTCTCAAAAGATACACGTTCTGACACTGACACAGCACTGATTCGTCTCGGCTAGGAGGATGAACGGCAGCAGAGGCAAGTCACAAAACTGGTCTCCTTGTGGTGACCGAGCACACAAAATAATTAAGCATTTCAACAGACTCACCTGTGTAACAACGATATTGCATTCAGATGCTCTGCCTCCCTGTATGAATTCATCCAAGATGTACTGAGGAACCTGAGTGGTCTTTCCACAGCCGGTGGCTCCACGAATGATGACCACTGGGCTATTGTGAATGGCGGACATGATTTGCTCCTTAAAGTTCTTGACTGGCAGCTGACTCCGTTCCTCTAGAATCTGTAAAAAGAACATGATGCTAGTTGATTTCACAATATCAAGTAGAAAAATTAGAAAACGGCACCTTTAAAAAAAATAAACAGCTTGAATATTCGATCTCTACTTGTGGGCAGGAGTTAAATGCCCCTTTCGATGATTGGTCAACCAAACATCAAACAGAGCAGTCATTATTTGTGTTATATGTATACATTAGGGGTGTAACGGTACATGTAATCATCCCGAACTATCACGGTACAGACGCCACGGTTTGGTTCATTAATTCAAACAACGAATACAGTCAGTCACAGGCGATACACACTACAATCCAGAAGGGGGTGCCCGTGGTAATGCAATGCTGTTTGCTAACCGCCACAACAGGAAAAAGCACAGAAGAAGAACAAACAATCTATGCACTGATATGTTTACCCACCAGTGTTTCAATCGCAGAAAAACATCAATAAAACAGCTTGAGAATAATATCTCACGTAGCATTACATTTACCTCAGGCAAGTCATTTAGTGTCCACAGCATGTTAGTTCACTAGAGAAATGAACTCTAGAGGGGAGATTTTTACTACATATGTGCACTATATTAGCTTATATATTGATTATACTTACTTTACCTGTTAGTAATGTCTTATTTAATATATGTTTAGATAAATTTGACATGAAAACAAGTTATGACAGTAACTGTGTAAATGATATTTAAAAAGTGAATTGGAGTAGAAAAATAATTTTATAATTAGATTAATGGAAGTTAATGGAAAACCTGTCTTATGTTAACATGTTTTTTTTTTTTATTTGAGTGTTGATTATTATTTCTAAAAATAAAATGGCAAATAAATTAATTTATTTATACATTTGTCTAAAGAGAGAGACAAAATTTGTTCAATAAACCACTGTTTAATAAAAAAAAGTATTATTAAAAGTATTATTGTTTCTATGTTTGCTTTATAAAATGTGAAATGCTTTCAAATAAAATATTCAAAACATGTAAATGCCCTCAAAGCTAATACCCAGACTAAAAGTAAAACCCACAAATCTCCACTTTCATGGAGTCTTTAAATGCTGTTTTTCTCTCACCGTCTGCAGATTTGTGTCATGTTCAAACTGATAGTTGAGCTCCTGCAGCAGGTCTGTGCTGATCTGTTCTGGGGTGCACTGCAAACCAAAAATAAGTACAATGCATTTTTAGCTGTATGAAGTTTATATAACACTAAATTCAATTAATATTATTCAATAAGAAAAGTTCAATGCAGAACAGCAGACTCACAAATGCCAGCGGTCCCTCATCGATGTTGGAGCTGGTCCAGGGGTTCCAGTTGACCTGTGGTGGCGACCATGGCACCACTCCCGCCATGCTCTGCCTTTGTGAGGGCTCAAAGTGAGCCAACTTCCCCTGTACCAGAGATACTGGACTGCTGGGGTCCTGAGGCTAAAACAGGACAAAGTTTTTGGCACATACTTATATGTCACTCGTAATACGTCATGTAGGTTTTCTGTCCAACACTTACAGGAGGAGGGATTTGGATGCCAAGTTCTTGCACGATACTGTGCAATTGCTGCTGTAGATCATCACTGACATTCACTTCATATACATCCACCTGTCATAGCAACCCAAACAGGAAGTTAGAGTCAATAAACACACAGACCTCAAAGATAGTTGAACTGGGGTGTTAAACTCACACTTTCTCCCTCTTTCTTTTTGGTCAGTCCTGTGAAGGCTTCTATAACCCCCAAATGGTAAAGCTGACGGACAAGAGAAAGTGCACAGGACTGGGCGGCCAGCTTCTTTGTAGAGCCATGCTCACGTGCACATACCTCTGGAAAAATATGACAGTATTAGCAAGGACACATCATCTGATTGTTGATGTGAAACGATTTTCCCTTGACCTTATAGTTTAGTATATAGAAGGTTGCGAAGTATTCTGATACTTACTCCTACCCAGTTGTCTTACAAAGATTGTCATCTCAGCAATAAAACTCCTATAATAGAGCAAGATTTAAAATCAAGACATCCAAACATGACATTTAGCCCACAGATGATAATGTAGCACAAACAAACCTCATAAACTGACCTCTTAACTGGACAGCACATGAGATCAACAGAGTGACATTTCAGCGCTGGGTCTGTACAACCCATCCTGAGTAGGTTTGTTTTTCTGCCAGACTTCTAAACAGGGAGTTATTCCTCTCTAGGTACTGGAGAAGTCGACCCCTGATGGACAAGTGACATCAGAAATCACAACCAGACATTACTTTGCCTCTCCCACCTCTAAACCCAACCAATCATATACTTCACCACGTGACCTCTTAGTGTAGCCTAAGTCATGTCACATGTTTTCCCCCATGTAAGGTTGTGATTTCTGGCATCTCCATCAAGATTACATACTACATGGGTGAATCTCACAAAAACATGTCCAGGTCATATTTCACCCCAAAATCAAGTAAATATAACAACAACAACAACAACATTATATATTTGAATGTACATAACTAGGGTTGGGTATCGAGAACCAGTTCCATTTTAGAACCGGTTCCAAATTTCCAAGAATCGACAAGACTCACATTTTGATTCTGTTTATCAATTCCTGTGTGAGCATTTAAACAATTCAAGTGCAAGAAGATGCGAAAGAGAACTAAGTTTGGCACTCAATATAGAGCGTGAATACTGATGAGTTCTCTTTCGTGTCTCCTTGTGCTTGAACGGACAAACACAAAATTATGTCAAAATATCCTTATAAACCAAGTTGGTTTTGTCTTATGTGAATGTAAACAGTTGAGAAAGAAAACGCATGAACAGTATATTGGATCCGTGCATTCGGTCTTAAAGTGACAGCAGCCTAATAAACCTGCTTCAGTCTATCATTAATGTTGATCAAACAACAAATGAAAATCACTCACTGCTCTTGACTGAACAACTTTTGTACCTTTAATAAGGATTAATATAATATATCATATTATATTGTAATGTAATGTATATATCATTTAATAAGGATTTATATTTTAATTATAAAAAGATAATTATGCTGTGTTATTTTTACATCTGATTTCAATTTCATTTGTATTTATTTGTTCTTATTTTATTACTGAAATGAAATTTTATTTGAAATGTATATTAGTCTAGTTGTTTTTTGCTGTGGTATTTTTGATAAAATCATAAACAAAAGTTCTTTGTCTAAGTTTTCTTTAGGCTGCTGATTTTCAATTATGGCATTCAGCTGAGATAATGTTTTGCATAGAATAAATATGTTTGACATCTACATTTTTGAATCAGGAGAATTGCTAAAAAACCCTAGACATTAATGTCTTAATAATAATAATAATAATAATCATAATACAGACTGTTTTTAGAAACCATTACTTTTTTGCATTGCGATATTATGGCAATTAAAAAATGGTTAAGTGTATTATGGAAATATTATTCCTATAAACTTTCATTACTATAATTCATTCTTGTGAATCTGGAGTGAAATATGACCTGGATATGTTCTTGACAAGTTTCGTGAGATTCAGCCATATGACGCTGTTGATTTTGTAAGGTAACCTCCAAGATGAGATTGTCTTTTTGTTGTCTGAGATCTCCTTGAGGTTAGATACACATCAAGGAGTTCTCTGTTGTTGTTTCAGTCCAGCAGAAAAACAAACCCTTGATACATTACAATAAGGCATCTCTCAAACAGCAGGTGGAACGGGTTAAAAACTAAGCTGTTGTAGTAAATGGCTGCATTTAATGGGAATGTTCTGACCTGTTGTGGTCAGGCCCAACTTGGCTGTACTTGTAGTCAGTTTGGTTTTTCTCCTTCTGAAAGAACTGGTTCAGACGGGCCTTTGCATTGTCCAGAGTCCAGTTCCCATGCAGGCCAGCGTTCAGATCAACTTCCTCTGATTCAAGGGTCTTGGGGAATAAGAAAAGAACCCTTAATTCTCAGAAACATTCTATAATGTTGGTCATTACACAGAAAACTCCCTAAAAATGAAGAGATACCGCTTTGTCTTCCTGTTCCTCTCTCTTGGAGTAATACTGCTGCAGGTTAGCTCCTCGCTCCCATTGGGCATTACCAAAACCAGAGTAGCCCAAACCTGTGACCCCAGGAACGGGTGCAGAAAGCTCAGAAGGTTCTGAGAGACAGGAAGAATTCATTGTTAAAAATGGTTGTTTTAGTCAATGTTTAATATGGTTTAAATAAAATCAGCGTGCCAATACAACTAGTCAGTTTGCTAACCAGCCCATTCTGCTAGATGCCATAACTACGCCAATCTTTGGGCAAAACCCATTGTTCTCCATTGACAGCCATTTACAAGTAGCTGTGTATTCTGGCTAAATATTTAGAAAGCAACATCTAAAGCAGATACTTCATTACATTATAGCAGATGATATGTTTTAGTAACTGATTACTGGATTAATTCCAAGTCTCTCACCAATTTCCTTCTTCACAGCCAGATGTGGAGGTAATGGACAGTTGGATGGGAGATTTCCAAACTCACCACCACCTTCTTCATTCCCTCCATCAGGTACACTGACCTGAAAATCATCAACGTAAACTCAGACCTTCCTCATAACACGCAACAGACGAGCTGTGGTCAACATAGATGCGATACTAACCCCTAGAGCAGGAACTTCACCAGGACTTATTTCTTTAGTCCGAACAAGATAATTCACAAAATCTCGGGCAGCATTGGACTGAGCATCCTTCTTGTTGGTGGAATTTCCCATGCCAATGTAATTGTAACCCTCCACACGCACCTTAAGGAAGAAACATGGTTTAAAACGGTTCTCCAACTACAACACACACATACATACATACATATAATGTATATATATGCATCTCTCTCTCTCTCTCTATCTATCTATACATTTTATATAGAGGCCTCAGCCTTACTCTCACCTCACACACGAATTTCTGTCTGTTTTTATTCCCAGCTGCTCGGATGTCATAGTTCGGTGTTATCTTCTTTTTTCCACACCAAGCATATAGGAAGTTCTTAATGTCCGCCATTGTTGACGGCCTGCATGTGAATTAGATTAATATTAATATAACGATAAGGGGAAAAAAACATTTCTCAGAGATAAACTCAACTGAACCGAGTGTTGGAGCAAATGCAAAACGATAAACAGTAACGTAAGGCGAGGACAACTGTATCCACCTAGATTACTAACTCAATAATATGGTTTTAATAAGATAAGAGTTTAAATTGTATGCACAAGAAAAAAAAATCATGCATTTAAAAGATAACGTTACATTTAAAAAGATTTCTTTGGATAAATGTTCGCAGGTAGTCTGCTGCAATGAATGAGCTAACATTAGCTAGCCCCCTACAGGCATCTCTGCGCCATATTAGAAAATTACTATAAAATAAAACTATTACATAAAATTAAGATGAACTACTTTACGTTTGTACCATACCAGAAAAAGACCCGCTCACGCAAATCCAAACAAGGCGTACACGATATTCAGAAAAGTGCGTATGCTACAGAAAAACTGTAAACACAGAACAGGAAGTGACGCAGCCCTAAAAGCGGATGTCAGTTTCTATTTATTTGGAGCAGTGAAGGTTAAGTGTAGATTATTCTTTGATTTATTCGAGTTGTTTTTATTATTTTTTCTAATTTTATTTTTATCATAATATTTAGACATTTCTATATCCATATATTCAATTAATACCAAATGTAAATCTTCCGAATAAAATGACCCCCGGTTTCACAGACAACCCAGTCCCCGACTAAAATGCATGTTTGAGTTGTTTTAACTGAAAGCAACTTGTACTGACATATCTTAAAATATGTCAGTGCCATTGTTTTATCTCAAGATTCACAGCAGTAATGTTTTTTTTTTTTTTTTTAAGTGAACGTTTATAAAAGCTACTGCCTAATTGATGCCCTAATTGAACTAAAGCCTAATCCTGGCTTAGTCTAAGCCTTGTCTGTGGAACCGGGCCTGAGAAAGATAAACATTTTAGATTACTAGGAATAAAATAAAAAATAAAAATAAATAAAAAACCTTCTTGGATACATCATCCCTGAAAGACAGTAGCTATATAGCCTACTAATAAGAACAAGATAACAGATTATGTGATGTAAACACTGCTGTTCAAAAGTCAAATAAGTTTGTTTTCCAAAAGACATCTCTTATGCTCACCAAGGTTGCATTTATTTGACCAAAAATACAGTAAAACCAGTAATGTTGTGATATTTCCTTTTTAATATAGTTTAAAATGTAAATTATTGCTGTGATGCAATGTTGCATTTTCAGCATCATTACTCCAGTCTTCAGTCACATGATCATTCAGAAATCATTATAATATAATGATTTGGTGCTTAAGAAACATTTCTTATCATCAAAGTTGAAAATAGTTGTGCTGCTTAATATATATACTGTATATATATATATTTTGTGACCTAGCTTGATACTGTTTTTATTACTGTTTTCAGGACTTCTTCAGGAACTGTAGTGTATCTGATCTTGCCATAATCTAATCTGTCTGTGACTACATGAAGAAACAAAAAACTGAGACAGACTAAATCCAGAAGAACTGCGGCAAGTTTATATATATATATATATATATATATATATATATATATATATATATATATATTATAGTACTGTGCAAAAGTCTTAGGCCATTAGATGTTGTTTTAGCAATGTTATAATGACCATATATAATTATTATATAGTCTCTTTATTAGAATATGACCAGAAAATACAGGAAATTTGTATATATATATGTATATTTAAAAAAAAAAAAAAAAAAAAAAATCACAAGAAAAGGGCTTCTATAGGCTAAAGTGGCAAGTATTTAGTGACCACCCCTTACACTTGAGCAATAGCAGGAACCTCGCACTAATACAAATGGTATAGAAAATGTCTGGAAGGCCAAGAAAACTTTCAAAATATAAGTTTCTTAGAGTTTTTTCTTTGGAAGTCCAGCAGGTCACACTAAATACTGATTTTGCTTAAAGAAGCCATTTTTTAATTTTTTTGTTTAACCTTTTTTGTACATATTTCCTGTATGTATCATAATAAAGACCAAAAAATAAATATGGTCATTAAAACTTTGCTAAAACAACAAAGCTGGTGGTCATAGACTTTTGCACAGTACTGTATATACATATGTGTGTATGCATGTATGTATGTAAATATACAGTATCTCACAAAAGTGAGTACACCCCTCATATTTCAGCAACCATTTTGTTATATGTTCTCAAGGGACAATACTATAGAAATGAAAACTGGGTATACGTTAGAGTAGTCAATGTGCAGCTTTTATAGCAGTACAGATTTACTGTCCTCTGTAAATAACTCAACATACAGCCATTATTGTCTAAATAACTGGCAACAAAAGTGAGTACACCCTAAGTGAACATGTCAAAACTGTGACCAAAGTGTCAATATTTTGTGTGAGCACCACTGTTATTTAGCACTGCCTTAATCCTCATGGGCATGGAATTCACCAGAGCTGCACATGTTGTTTATGGGATCCTCTTTCACTCCTCCATAATGACGTCACGGAACTGCTGGATGTTAGACACATGGCGCTTCTCCACCTTCCGCTTGAGGATGCACCACAGGTGCTCAATAGGGTTCAGGTCTGGAGACATACTTGGCCACTCCATCACCTTCAGCTTCCTCAGCAAGGCAGCTGTCATCTTGGTGATGTGTTTGGGGTCATTATCATGTTGGAAAACTGCCGTTCGGCCCAGTTTCTGAAGGGATGGCATCGTGTTCTGCTTCAAAATGTTACAGTACATGTTGGAATTCATGTTTTCCTCATTGAAGTGCAGCTCCCCAGTACCAGCAGCACTCATGCAGACTCAGACTATGATGCTACCACCACCGTGTTTGACTGTAGGCAAGACACAATTTTCTTGGTACTCCTCACCAGGGCGTCGCCACACATGCTGGACACCATCTGAGCCAAACACGTTTATCTTAGTCTCATCAGACCACAGGACATGGTTCCAGTAATTCATGCTCTTGAACAGGTTGTCTTCAGCAAACTGTTTGTGGGCTTTCTTGTGAGCCAGCTTCAGAAGAGGCTTCTGTCTGGGACAACAGCCATGCAAACCGACTTGCTGCAGTGTGCGGCGTATGGTCTGAGCACTGACAAGCTGACCTTCCACTTCTGCAACCTCTAAAGCAATGCTGGCAGCACTCATGCGTCTGTTTTTTGACAAAAACATGAACATGATGAATAGGACATGTGGCTTTGCATGGTTAAACAACATACAGTAAATCTATACTGCTATACAAGCAGCACATTGACTACTCTAAAATATATCCAAGTTTCTTTTCTATAGTTTTGTCCCTTGAGAAGATACACTAAAATGATTGCTGAAATGTGAGGGGTGTACTCACTTTTGTGAGATACTGTATATACAAACAAACTTTAAGAGTATAATAATAATACTCATTATAATAATGAATATAACAATAGTAATGTGCAATAATGCCAATAAGGCAGAATGAAAGCAGAAGCAGAAATGATAAATCAGTTTCAGGTCACACACAGACAAAATGATCAATGAGGCCACAATCCATCTTTATTCAATGCTCAGCTTTCAACTTTGAGACTGACCATCAGTACATTGCTACAAGAACAGCAAACATTGAGGAGTTCTGTGCCACAAAAGGTTAAAGGCATTGATGCTCATATTGACAGTGTGAGAACACAGTGGAAAAACAATGACTTTTAATAAAGGTAACCGACAAACAATAAAGAGGATCAGAAGGAGGGCAGTGAGGCTGTCTAGAACAAGAGGGCAGTGAGACTGAAGATTGGTGGTTTCACAGCACTCTGGTCAGATACACAGGGCAAAAAAAAAAAAAAAGTTAAGTTAGGTTGAGTGACAGTCAAATAGCCTACATATCTGACAAAATAAAAACCGTTAATTCAGTATTTTAATTTATTAAACCCACTGCTTCAGTCGTCTTTTTTAGTAACATTTTAATGAACACATACTTAAAAATCTTGAATATCATGTTCAAGATCTTATTTTGCAATTGAACTGTGGCTGCCTTAACCGTGTCCTTTCAGTTAGTCACCTGAAAATTAGACGTAACAACCTTTTTCAAGATGATAACATATAATATTAATAATTAAAAAAAAAAAAAAAGATTTGTGTTAGAAAACGGAGTGCATAAAATTGCCTTCCATCCATTTCTGCCTGTCAGATTCTGCAACTTGCGGACATTTACATCTACGGCTGATACCTGTGTGCTTTTCTTCATATTTTCTTTTAAAACAATTCTATTTTAAGATATGTACATCTCCTTCATATATCTTAGGCAATAATTAAAAATCTTTTTGCAATCTTAAATCAGCATTTATGCGTAAATCAGTCTTAAAAAAAACACAAACTCACTGACTCAGAACCGATACTACGCTTAACTCTCCCGCGCAATTTCAAAACACTCCTCTGCAGTAGCATTTCTGTACATAACCAATATTAGATAACGTTTATATACATTAATAACCAGACATTCCTTGCAATCGCATTTATACAGTAGTCAGTCAGTTTTTAGGCATGTAGTCTGGATACTCTGTCCCTGTTGAACTCGACCGATCGGTGCCGGTGATCTGTTTTTGGAGCACCAATCGGCACGGATCATCAAGTCCTGAGCACCAATCAGCAGCTGCTGTTCTTAAACTCTCCGTTCTCTGTGATGGAGAGCTTGGTGGGGTTGGTGGGCGACAGGCCATTGCGGAGGTTGTGCATGCTGTATCGCTCTTTCACCTGAGTGAGGGCACTCATCAGCCGAGAGTTAGCTGCATCCAGGGAGCTGATCCTCTTCTCCTGCAAAAGATAGAGAGAGAAGTACATCAAAATCTGGAGTTCAAATGTTACACACAGTGGATATTAACATGACTTAAAGGAATATTCAAGGTTAAATATTAAAACCCACCCTTGGTGATTTAGATGCAGAAGACAGGAGCTCACAATTTTACATAAATTTAATTTACATAAATTATTCTGTATATATGTAACTATATACACTGATCAGGCATAACATTATGACTACAGACAGGTGAAGTGATTAACACTGATTATCTCTTCATCACGGCACCTGTTAGTGAGTGGGATATATTAGGCAGCAAGTGAACATTTTGTCTTCAAAGTTGATGTGTTAGAAGCAGGTAAAATGGGCAAGCGTAAGGATTTGAGCGAGTTTGACAAGAGCCAAATTGTGATGGCTAGACGACTAGGTCAGAGCATCTCCAAAACGGCAGCTCTTGTGGGGTGTTCCCGGTCTGCAGTGGTCAGTATCTATCAAAAGTGCTCCAAGGAAGGAACAGTGGTAAACCGGCGACAGGGTCATGGGCGGCCAAGGCTCATTGATGCATGTGGTGAGAGAAGGCTGGCCCGTGTGGTCCAATCCAACAGACGAGCTACTGTAGCTCTAATTGCTCAAGAAGTTAATGCTGGTTCTGATAGAAATGGAGTCAGTTCCTTTCATGGAAACGGTATTCCCTGGTGGCTGTGGCCTCTTTCAGCAGGATAATGCACCCTGCCACAAAGCAAAAATGGTTCAGGAATGGTTTGAGGAGCACAACAATGAGTTTGAGGTGTTGACTTGGCCTTCAAATTCCCCAGATCTCAATTCAATCGAGCATCCGTGGGATGTGCTGAACAAACAAATCCGATCCATGGAGGTCCACCTTGCAACTTACAGGACTTAAAGGATCTGCTGCTAACATCTTGGTGCCAGATACCACAGCTCACCTTCAGTGAAGTCCATACTTCGACGGGTCAGGGCTGTTTTGGCAGACCAACACAATATTAGGAAGGTGGTCATAATGTTACGCCTGATCGGTGTATGTATATATTATGTCAAAAACTTGTTTAAAACTAAAAATGTTACTGTCATTTATTAGGGAAATAAACTGAAACAACTAAATAGTCATTATTCACACATAATAACCCCAAAAATTATAATGAACTTTTAATTGTATTTAACCATGAATATTCTTTTAAAAAAGACTGATTACAAATAAAACTATTTGTAATCTATTTGAAACTATTTCAAATTATGAATGTGAAATAGCAAAGTAAAAAAGCGGACATACATGGTGAAACTAAACATTATAAATAAATAAAATAAAAATAATAAATAAAAATAAAACAAAATCAATAAATTTTATGTTTTATTATGTGTATATTTTTTTAAAGTATAACCAAATCAACTTCACACACGCACACACACACACACACACACACACACACACACAAAAGGGCAAGTTTGTGAGGACAGCAAAAAGAGGACAACTCATATTCTGCACAAACAACTTGCATAGACAAAACTAGAGAAGTAAAAGCGAGACCATCTTTACACTATAAAATAATTATCTGCAGAGGGCAGTGGCAATTTGTGTGGAGTGCACACACACCGACTAGGGTGCTGGGAGTGTGGCAGCATGGGCAATCAGGAAGTGACTAAGCAAAAAACAAAACAACAACAACAACAACAACAAAAAAAAACAGCAGCCAAAGCTAGAGCTCACAGATACCAGGTACTGAATCTGCTAGGAGCGATCCCTATAACACACATTCCTCAACAGCACTAAACATCAGGAAGATGCTCTGACAGCTTTGAAGGGTGGGAAAAGCATGAACGTTAACTAACCCCAAGGAGAATTTTGAAAGTGAAATGACAAAACAGGCTACGACCAAAAAGCTGAAGTATGCAAACATATTCAAGTATCTATTTTAAAGGTAAAGTGTGTAATTTTGCCACTAATGTTGTCACAAAAAAATTTCATTCCATCTACGATCCCAAAATGATTTCACTGGCTGAAAGATTTTTTTAATGATTTCTCTTCCGTTCCTGAACCTACAAAACTACGTTATGATGAACTGTTATTACAGCCACTAATGTCTTTTAAATGTAATATGAACATTATTAAAGGGACAGTCCATCCAAAAATTAGATTTCTCATTTTTATATGTAACGATAATACTATTACAATTTAAATGTAATTTTTTATTAATATTTAAAAGGGAAAGGTCACACAAAAATGTGTCATCCAAACTTGTATGACTTTCTTCCTTCTCTGGAACATAAAAAGAAGATACTTTGAAGAATGTTGGTAACATTTTCGATTTCTATTGACTTCCATTGTATGGACAAAAAATACAATGGAAGTCAATGGCAACCAAAACTGTTTAGTTACCAACATTCTTCAAAATATATTCTTTATATTCTTTTCTTCAGAAGAAAGAAATGCATATGGGTTTGGAATGACATGATGTTGAGTTCATTTTTGGGTGAACTATACCTTTATATATGAATTGATTAAATAAAAATTTACATTTAAATGGAACATTCATGTTACATATAATAATATTATATATTATTATATCTAACATTTTATAACAAAGCTATAGTTTGTTAAAAAAAAACACATTTCTAGTTCTTTTTTTTTTAGCTTACGTTTTGCAAGCTAACCGTTAGCCTGGTAGCTTAGCCTATACCCCCATTCAATTATTTTTTTATACATTATCTTATACATTATTTTACATTTTTGTTTGATCGATCAAACAATGTTAAAAACACAAACCCAGTGTTTAGACTGTTCTTAAAGGGATAGTTCACCCAAAAATTATCCCATGATTCACTCACCCTCAAGCCATTCTAGGTGTATATATCTTCTTTCAAACGAACACAGTCAAGAGATATATTTAAAAATATCCTTTTGAAGCCCCAAAAAAATCCATGCATAAAAAAAATAACCCATACAGCTCCAGGGGGTTAATAAAGACCTTTTGAAGTGAGGCGATGCGTACGGCTGTCTGCTGGAAGCTAGTTGATATAGTTCATAAAGTTGTAAATATGGATATTTTTCTTACAAAAACCCACTGCTTCACTTCAGAAGGCCTTTATAAACCCCCTGGAGCCGTATGGATTACTTTTATGATGGATGGATGCATTTTTTTTTGGCTTCGAAATCTGAACTACTGGGTGAACTATCCATTTAAGTCAACCTACAAATGGCTGTGTTATAGTGGTCTCCACACATTACATTTGGATAGAACATCTTTTAACATTGAAAAACTACACACTTCACCTTTAACCACTGTTTTATTATATCGTCTGAAGTGTAGAGAAACAAAATGGCTTAGAGGACTGAGTGTTGCAAAGGTTCAGGCCGGGCATGGGTGTTGGAGTGGGGTGCGCTTACACAAGCCTAGCTGCTCTGCAGGAGCAGAACTGTCTGCTTGTACTTGCCTGCTGGTATTACCTCAGTTCCATTAGCGACCTGGAATTCAGTAGGACACAGTAACAATGAGCCAGTCAGCAGCCTGCTTTAATACCATCTGAGGTTTAGCAGGGAGTTCAAAGCATACCACTGTGCAGCACACACAGGCCAGCACCTCACAACCAGACAATAGACTAAGATGATCTCCAAACTCATACTAAAGTTCCCTTGCATTTATCATGCTGGTTAATATGGACATCTGCATTACCTGTGCATCAATTATCTTTTGTTTGGCATCTATGACCGCCTGCATCTCTGCATGGTCTCTTTTCAGTTCTTCTTCCACGGCCATCAGCCTATGAACCACAAATGACAACAGATTTCACATGGTTTTACAATTACAAATATATATATATATATATATATATATATATATATATATATATATATATATATATATATATATATATATATTTACATTTTTCAAATATTGTATATATGAGATAAAGATGAATTAAAGGTCAAATGGAAAAACAAACAAACAAACTACTTAATACTAAATAAATTTTACTCAGCAAGGCTACATTAAATTGATCAGTTACAAGACATTTATAAAATTTTATAAAAGATTTCAATCTCAAATAAATGCTGTTTGAAATTTCTATTCAAAGAATACTGAAAAAAAATATAGGCCCTGTTTACACCTGTCATTAAGATGCGTTTTGATCGATTGGATCACAAGTGGACGCTAAATTTAAGTGTGAACGGGGTGTAAAACGTTTTGAGGTAGTCGAAAACGCATTCGACCAGACTGCTTTCGTAGTGTAGACGTTCATGTGGTCGAAGGTGTTCGAACAGCCACTAAAGACCACCTACTCTCCGCCTACTGACCTAATGCGTAAACATTATGGGAAGTGCGCTAGCTAGACAGGATTTAAACATTATTGGTTGAAGACCCAAGTTTGGTTTGAAGATGAAAAACGTACCAAGCACAATGTTCTCTCACCATTCCTGATTTCTAATACACACTCAGCGTTCGGCCGGTCTTGCGGCTGTCAGAGCAGAAATGAAAGCTGCTGCTCTCCGTATGTTTTTCCATCTTCTCCGGCCGTTCACATGTAAATTGCGCAAGCTTATTTTGTTCAGTAGATCGAAAGATCTGAAAAAACCCATACATATGCCCACCCATAGACACTCCCCTTT
The DNA here is from genome assembly GCA_037101425.1 of Elopichthys bambusa. NCBI lineage: Eukaryota > Metazoa > Chordata > Actinopteri > Cypriniformes > Xenocyprididae > Elopichthys > Elopichthys bambusa. The sequence goes on from CM074437.1 coordinate 5,573,485, forward strand.
GATGAAGTAAGGACAAAAAGTGGTTGAAAGTGGACAAAAGAGACAGATTAAAAACACCAGGTGTAAATGGTATGTCTCATCTACTTTTGATCCAATCAACTAAAACTAAAATCTTAGTACCAGGTGTAAACAGGGTCATAGTTCCTACAAAAATATTAAGCAGCACAACTGTTTTCAACATTGACAATAATAATAATAATAATAATAACATTTCTTGAGCACCAAATCGGCATATTAGAATGATTTCTGAAGGATCATGTGACACTGAAGATTGGAATAATGCTGAAAATTCAGCTTTGCCATCAAAGGAATAAATTAGCGTCTCCAGACCTCAGATTGAATGCTCAGATGGCTTAGATGACCTTTAAATGATTAATGATTTACTTGATCTTTACTAAATGTTTTTTGCAATTAAAAATGTAAGATTTCCACTCTTTAATGAATACGGTAATTTTATTCATAGTCTGCCTGTTCATAAACCCACCTGCAGATAATACTCTTCATCTGGCTGTCTTTCTCTTCCTGCTGTCTGCGAAGACGGTCCTCGCTGTCCTCCAATCGAGCCTTGTATTCCAAGAGCAGCTTCTGCATCTGCTGTTCCTGCGCCAGTAGCCGTCTCTCATACTCCTCGAGTCGCCTGCTAGATGTCCGCAGACGCTCCTTCAGCTTTGAAATCTCCTGTTCGTACTTTATAGAAGAAGAGTAGAACATCTTAAAACCTTTTACAATGCTTATTTGCAGGCTTTTTTTTTTTTTTTTTTTTTTTTTTTTTTTTAAATCGCTTTAGTACCTTCTCTACATGTTTGGCATCGTCTTTGCTCTGGCCTTCCTCTTCCTCATCTTCATATTGGCCGTTATTCAAGACCCATGCGGCAGTTCGCTCCACTGGAGACATGGTGACTGACTCTACGGGTGACTGGACCTTAAGGACAGAAGCAAACAAAGCATTATTTGGGCTCAAACATTTACAAATAAAGCAAACCCTCTTTCTTCTTTACCTGTTTGTTGCCTCGCCCTCCTGGTACCGAGCTGTCTCTGGAGCACGTGGACTGCTGCCTGGATTTCTCACCGCTCTGCTGCATGGGTTCTGTGTTGACGCTGCTGCTACTACGGAGGGAAGTGCTGTGAGGGAGTGACCTTGGGGTTCGTGCCCCTGCGTTTCCTGCCACCAGCCCCACTCCTCGACTCTGCTGCTCCACCTTCACGATATGCGCCGTACCCGCGCTGCTCTGCCTCGGAACAGCCACCACCTGGGCTCCTGAGTGCTGGTCTGCCAGGGGCGGGTGCCAGCGTGCCGTGGGAGGAGGCGTCTCCTGTCCCTGGATGCTTTTGCGACTGAGTTCCTCCTCCACGCTGCTGGTGGAGGGCATCCGGGCTCTTGGAGTGGCTCCCCGGCCACCTGACGCGCTGGGGCTGGCGCTCCGAGAACTGCCCGTGCTCAGGTTCTCCGAGCTGGAGTCCGGCTGCAGGGACTGGGCGGAGTGCGTGGATTGGGTCGAGTGCGTGGATTGTGCGTGCAGGTTGCTGAGGTGGTAAACGGGGTTTTGGAAAGACAATGGTTGCAGGCTGCGCTGCTGACTGAGGGAGGGGTGGATAGGGCGACGCACCTGCGGGGCGCTCTGGGGCAAGTTGTCCCTCAGCTGGGGAACTTTCGGATGGATGGGGGGCTGGTGGAGGTGTGGAGGAGGGACAGGGCCGATGGAAGCTTGAGAGCCCACTCTGCCTAATCTAGGAGGGGCTTCATTGAGAGGGTTGGGAACCGGATGCCCCTGTGCCAGATAAGAGTCCTGCAGGTCCATTAAAGATATGCTGCGTCCATTCGGGAGTGGGCTGTCTCGCTCCTCTTTGTCAGAGAAGCTCATGCTGTGCGTGGAGGACTGCTGACCCAATAAAGGATGCTTCCCTCGGACTAAGGCCTCCATGTGCTCCTGGACAGGAGATTTGATGCTCCTCATTTCACTGGGGAACGAGATATGCAAGAATGAATATATGAGAATAATGCGGTCATTCTATTGCACATGATTCAATAGTCAAATTTAGTCTCAGGTGTTGTCAATGTCAATGTAACGAACAGGTACAATACATTGGTGTGACATTGCATTGTGATCTTTCTTTGTCCTATAACCGCTGGCTTTCTCAGATAAGTATACGTAAGCTTGCCAGCCATCTGTTATGAAGCCTTTTTAAAACGGTGATGAAACGGAAGCTGCAACAGATCTTTTCTTCTTTATTTTGAAGTACATCCGAGTGAAACGGATTATGGCAGGGACTCAATTCCCTCAATTCATCAAGTTCAATTCATCGGTTGTTGATTGGACAAAGATCTGAATGCGAGCTTGCAGTCAATTGTAAGGAAGGCACTAGGGTTTAAAGTCCCATTGAAGTGCCTTGAAACGCGCAGCATTGTTCAGTGTGTTGACAATTTCCACTGAAACAGGAAGACAGGGCGGGACATATCGAACAGCTCCTCCCCTTTTTTGTTTAAATAGACAATAGCGTTTTGTTTATATCACAGCTCAGCTGGCTTGGCCAGAGCCATTAAGCTCGGTAAAACCTCAGTTTCCTCCAAATTTCTAACCGTTTCTCCCCTTAATCTTCTCCACAATCGCTTTAAAATATAGCATTCTGTGAAAAATTTAAATGGGTCCGATACGTTTTGTGGTCTGCGCTGACTCGCGCATATGATCCCCTCTTGTGCTACCGTGTCTCTGGACTGGAGCTGTGGTGGTTCGTATGACACTAACATGAAACCAGACTTCATTTTCCCGAATTGAAAGCACATTTACACTGAATTGTTCCCTATCCACTATATAGTACAGTATGTGCCATTCACCATGTAGAAAGTAGTCATTGTTTGAACAAGTGACTGATTTTAGCCGCATCTTAGGATCTATTTATAATGTAGGGGGCGGGGCACTTCAGATTATAGAGAGCATTTGATTGGACAGAAAATCTGATAAGCTTAAGTGCAGAGTGACATAATCAAAATCATTGATCCATATTGGAGGAAGTCAGAGACTAAGTTTTGTTCCCACAGGGAACAATTTAGTCAATTTTAATTAAAAATCACGATATCAAAAAAATTAAACATTCATGGATGAATAGTTCAATGACATAAGATCAATAACATGCCTTTAGAAGATAGATAGGGTGAATTTTTCAAAGTGATCTTTCAGCCAAGGAGGTCTAAAGATATGTGAACCTCTTCCTTAAGTATGGCTTTAGAAGATTTGGAATGTAGCACAGGAGACATAGATATCAAAATCAAGAAAATTATGTCCTACCTGTCTGCTGGGTCTTCAAATATTCTCTGCAGTCCTGAGGACACACTTCCACTGATGTCATGAGTTGAGCTATGGTCCTGGAAGCGTCTGAGCTGCTGCTGGATGGGGGTGGGACTGGACAGCGAGCGGGTAATATCGCCAAGGATTCGCGGCAGGGGCCCCAGTTTGGCCACCGTCGCCTGCAGGAAGGAATTGTCACCCTGGGTTGGTGTGTTACCATGGTAACCACATTACGGACCACAGAGGGCAACCACATGGAGCCCGAGAGTTTGAGGGTGCAGATGGCAGATTGGTGGGTTGGCAGGAGGTTTTTTTTTTTTTTTTTTTTTGGTTGGTCGAGATAGTAGGCACCATAATGCATTGGTGGTAGGACAGCATTACCATGGAGACACAGTGTGTCGGACAGGAAAGGGTGGAATGTATAGTGGCATGGGTAAAAAGAGGAGAAAACAAAAGGAAAAAAGTCAAATTAGGGATAAATAAAAGAAAAACCAAACACATGCTTCTACAAAAATGACAAAAGCCATTCCAAAAACAACAAACCAAAACAAACAAGGTAAAAATGGTCAAATGCAGGGCATGCATCAAACAACAACAGAAGGTTATGTCTGAGACAAGATAAAAGAAAGGTTGAGATGAATTAACTCATGACAGAAAACCAAAACAATGTGCAGGGAGGTTTTAATCGCAGACCAAACAAAACCATGCTCCAGACGCAACAGGTCGGCAAGAGTTAGGGGAAGGGCACGTGGGAATGCGTGAATGCGCGGTGTCCAATGCCATCAGACAGACTGTTTCAGTTTAAACAGGGACACTAACCTTGAGGATAACCTCTAATAATAATAACAATGCAAACAAGTGCAAAGCTTTTTTTGGTCACACACAGCCCTTTAACAGTACTGTAAAGATAACATTTAAAATCAGCTACATCCTTACAACGTTTAGTGGGGATCAAGCGTTACTGACATAAAGCACACAGTTCAACATAAAACATTTGCGGCAATACCTCTGAGGTATGAAATGTGCTTCCTGATTTTGAGACATGGGTGCTCTTAATTAATACTTGAAGCACTGGTTCACCCAGAAATGAAAATTCTGTCATTAATTACTCACCCTCTTGTCGTTCCACATTTTTGTTCATCTTTAGAACAAAAATTAAGATATTTTTGATGAAATACGTGAGCCTCAGAGACTACAACGTTATTACCACATTCAAGGCCCAGAAAGGTAGTAAAGACATAGTTAAAATAGTCCATGTGACTACAGTGGTTCAACCTTAATGTTATGAAGCGACGAGAATACTTTTTGTGCGCAAAAAAAACACAAAAATAATGACTTTATTCAACGATTTCTTCTCTTCCCTGTCAGTCTCCTATGTTGTTGATGTAGTGTAAACAGTGCAGCGCTTCCGTGTCAAAACGCCAGCTCAGTATTGGCCGACGCTGTTCATGTGATTGAACACAAAAAGTATTCCGGTCGCTTCATAAAATTAGGGTTGAACCACTGTGGTCACATGGACTATTTTAACAATGTCTTTATTATTTCTCTGAACCTTGAATGTGGTAATTACGTTGCTTTCTATGGGAGATAAAAAGCCACTCAGATTTCATTAAAAATATCTTTGTGTTCTGAAGATGAATAAAGGTCTTATGGGTGTGGAACGACATGAGGGTGAGTAATAAATGATAGAAATTTTATTTTTGGGTGAAATAAACCTTTAAAGGTGCACTCAGTAATTTTTTTGTTTGTGTCAAGTAATATTCTTTTTGTGCATGTTGCATTTGTAAGTATTGTTCATTTCTATATCTAAAACTTTTTAATGAAGAAAAAATTACTGAGTGAAGAGGTTTACATCTCTGTGGTAAGCAGGTGCATTTTTAACCCCCTGTTGTCATGTCTTATGAATAAATAGAACCTCAGCTGTTGTAGATCTTTGTAAAATCAGACTTTAGCCTACAGTAGATTTCATTTTAAGAGGTATTGTTGCAGTATAAAGGTTTGGAGGGATTGCAGTACCTTGTCCAGTTGAGACACCACCTCCCACAGTAGTGCGTGAAGCACGGACAGTTCGCGGCCCAGGTCGATGTAGCCCTCAAAGCCTGGGGTGTTGGAAATCGTCTCAAGATTCGAGATCTCAAGCAGAAAACGCGTCATACCAGCCCACTCGTGCTCCAGGAATTCATTCATGAAAGCCATGTACTCTTCTTTGTTCCCAAATCTGATGTAACAGAGAATAAGAAGTGCATGAGAAATTCTAAAAGTGCTTGAAGGCAGACAGACACTGAAGTTTTACAATGACTGCATTTACATGCACAAGAATATTACAAAATTAATACATAACATTAAATCAGAATTTGGTCATATTTTGAATATGTAAGTATCATGTAAATCGCTAATCTGATTGCACTAATCAAAATTTGACTTAAGTTCCAATTTTCACATTTAAATTCGACTCAAATTCCTGTCTTCTAGTGATGCACTGTTAGGATTTATTTTGGCCGATACAGATTTTAACAAACAACTATTGTCTGATTCCAAGATCACTTTTGTCATTAAAACAGATTACTGTTTTGAACATGTTTTAATATCTGTGACCGATACATTGTTGCATCTCTACTATTTCACATTCAAAATCCCAAAAATCTGTTTTGAATTTTATCATCTAGTAAACATCTGAAAATCTAGTATTCATGACATACTTGGCAAAGTTAGCAAGATTCTGGATGACTTTGGCGATGAGGGTGAGTGTTCGAGAGGTACGGTCGTCTGGGTATTCCTGCATTAAACTGAAGAGGGATGGGGACATGATGGCAGGGCACAGGAAACGCAGGAAGAGCGATGCACTAATCAGACGCTGACTGATGTCCTGCTTCCCTCGAGCTTGACACTGCTGCTTCCATGATGCAAACACCTCCTTCAGTTCCCGTGGAAACACACTGACCAGAGAACAGTAGCAGGTTAGCATGGAACTAATGCAATTGCAAGCATGAGCACATGAACAAACTATAAACAAGCACACTGTAGTTGTATTTGTAGTTACCAGTAGAAGCATTGTAAACTACAGTATCTCACAAAAGTACACCTCTCACATTTCAGTAACTATTTTAGTATATCTTCAAGGGACAATACTATAGAAATGAAACTTGTACATATTTTACAGTAGTTAATGTTCTGCTTGTATAGCAGTACAGATTTACTGTCCTCTTAAAATAACTTAACATACAGCCATTATTGTCTAAATAGCTGGCAACAAAAGTGAGTACACCCTAAGTGATAACACTCTACATCTTTTAACCATGCAAAGCCACATATCCTATTCATCATGTTCATGTTTTTGTCTGCTTGATAGGACCATACAAATTTGTGTATCTTGTATTAGAGCAGTTAAAACTTGATGCTTTGAGTACAATTCTCTCATACTGAACACTAGATGTTCAACATGGCACCTCATGGCAAAGAACTCTCTGAGGATTTAAGAATTAGAATTGTTGCTCCCCACAAAGTTGGCCTAGGCTATAAGAAGATCGGTAACACCATGAAACTGAGTTATAGCACAGTGGCCAGGGTCATAGAGAGAGAAGTTTTCCAAGACGCGTTCCACTTGGAACAGGCCCCGCAAGGGTCGATCAAAGTAGTTGAGTCCTCGTGCTGTGCGTCAGGTGCAGCAGCTGGATTCAAAAACAGACGCATGAGTGCTGCCAGCATTGCTTTAGAGGTTGCAGAAGTGGAAGGTCAGCTTGTCAGTGCTCAGACCATACTCCGCACACTGCAACAAGTCGGTTTGCATGGCTCTTGTCCCAGACAGAAGCTTCTTCTGAAGCTGGCTCACAAGAAAGCCCACAAACAGTTTGCTGAAGACAACCTGTCCAAGAGCATGAATTACTGGAACCATGTCCTGTGGTCTGATGAGACTAAGATAAACGTGTTTGGCTCAGATGGTGTCCAGCATGTGTGGCGACGCCCTGGTGAGGAGTACCAAGAAAATTGTGTCTTGCCTACAGTCAAACACGGTGGTGGTAGCATCATAGTCTGAGTCTGCATGAGTGCTGCTGGTACTGGGGAGCTGCACTTCATTGAGGAAAACATGAATTCCAACATGTACTGTAACATTTTGAAGCAGAACACGATGCCATCCCTTCAGAAACTGGGCCGAACGGCAGTTTTCCAACATGATAATGACCCCAAACACATCACCAAGATGACAGCTGCCTTGCTGAGGAAGCTGAAGGTGATGGAGTGGCCAAGTATGTCTCCAGACCTGAACCCTATTGAGCACCTGTGGTGCATCCTCAAGCGGAAGGTGGAGAAGCGCCATGTGTCTAACATCCAGCAGTTCCGTGACGTCATTATGGAGGAGTGAAAGAGGATCCCATAAACAACATGTGCAGCTCTGGTGAATTCCATGCCCATGAGGATTAAGGCAGTTCTAAATAACAGTGGTGCTCACACAAAATATTGACACTTTGGTCACAGTTTTGACATGTTCACTTAGGGTGTACTCACTTTTGTTGCCAGTTATTTAAGACAATAATGGCTGTATGTTGAGTTATTTACAGAGGACAGTAAATCTGTACTGCTATACAAGCTGCACATTGACTACTCTAAAGTATACCCAGTTTTCATTTCTATAGTATTGTCCCTTGAGAACATATAACAAAATGGTTGCTGAAATGTGAGGGGTGTACTCACTTTTGTGAGATACTGTACATAATCATCCTGGCAAAAATCTTACATATACAAAAGCTCAAAAGTTTGGGGTTGGTAAGATTTTTTTTTTTTTTTTTAAGTGTTTTGAAAAACGTGATACTTTTTTTTTTCTTCAGGAAAATAGAAAGTTCAAAAGAATTGCATTTATTTAAAGGATATGTTCTGTAAGGTGATAAATGTTTTTATTGTCACTTGATAAATTTAATGCATCCTTGCTGAATAAAACTTACTGACCGCAGATCTTTGAACAATAGTGTAAATCCGAATTTTTAAAGTCTGGAAAAATAAATATATAAAGAACGCCACCAAGTTATTCAACTGGAAAGGTTTATAATGATCTAATCTTGATTGAATTAATCTTATGACTTTTCCAGTTGCTTATGATTTCTGAATAAGAAATCATAAACAACTGGAAAAGTCATAGACAATAAATGACATACATAAAATAAAATAAAAATTATATGTAGATTATACTCACAAGGAGTAATTTATATCAAACATTTCAGCTGAGAACAACTAGAAAAATTTCCATTCAGCGATTTATTAATTTCCATGACATTTTCAGGCCCTTTTAGTTTTAGAAAGAAATCTCTTGAGCTCACCAAGAATGCATTTATTTGATCCAAAATACAGCAATATTGTGAAATATTTTTACAATTTAAAATAACTATTTCTATTTGAATATATTTTCAAATGAAATTTATTCCTGTGTTGGCAAAACTGAATTTTCAGCATTATAACGCCAGTCTTCAGTGTCACATGATCCTTCAGAAATCATTCTAAATAATATCAATGCTGAAAACAGCATTTATCTGAAATATAAAGCTTTTGTAACATTATAAATGTCTTTACTGTCACTTTGATCAATGTATTGTGTCCTTGCTGAATAAAAGTATTAAAATTCTTTAATTTCGCACAGACCCCAGACTTTTGAATGGTAGACTTGTTTGTTATATCTGGTTCAGTTTTGGAATTGAAAGTTAGTTACCAGTAAGAGTTGATGATCTTGCAGAAGGCCAGCTCACAGCACATCTTCAGGTTACTTTGGTGCTCTGGAAGCTCACTGCTGGAGCACTTTGATGGGTCTACTTCACAATTTTCATCCGACTCATACAGGGCTTTAATAAACTCTCCTACAAAGCAGAAACAAACAAACAGTAAATGGTCTTAGTTATGCAAGCTTCAATTAGCAACCTTTTCCCAGAGGAGAGCAGGCAAACAGCGCAATCAACCTCCTTTTAATACACCAGGGTAATCCTTTAATTTACCTAGTGCATCATGTAGGTACTTCTGTCCCACCAATTTGAGGTATTCTTCAATGGCTTTGGTGGCTAGCGTGTTCTCTCTAAAGATCAGCACATCATGGTCGGCGCAGCGATCCACCTCTGACATCACCAGATCCGTTAGGAAGTCCTAATAAAAACAGTTTAGCCAACCTTCAGTCAAACAAGTGATTTATGGATAATTTAAGTTAATGAGAACTTAACTGGCATCGTACCTTCGCCCGTCCCGTGCTCTGCAGTATGTGCACGAGCGCGCTGGCCATCTCTTCTTTGTTTTTCACGCTGATGACTGGCTCCAACACAGAGCACAACATGGTATAGTTATTGGTCACAAATTCTGCAAACTCTTTGTACTGCTCCATGGGCAGGATAGAGACGGTCTGGAAGCGAGATTTGATGCGGATGGAGGGGCCTCCACCTTTGGCTTTGCTGGTGGTGGGGGTGCTGACTGGATACCATTTCTCCACAAACTGCCTTCCCATCACTCCCTGCACAGGGATGTTCACCAGACCCACGTAGTTGTTTTTGTCCTTTTTCTTTTTCTTATCCACATCACGGTAGATGTGTACAGTGATGCTCTTCATGGCTGGAAGGCCGGAGAACTCAAAGTGTTCCCCCCAGAACAGGCAGTCGGAGCGGGTTTTGCTGGTGGTGCGGGCGTACAGCATGTCATCCAGACACAGCTCACAGAAATACTTCTTTTTCGGTGGCAGGTCTTTGGCCTCGATGATCCACAGGCGGAGGACATTTTCCGCCCGCCGGCAGTTGTCCTGTTGATGGAATGACACTGATTGAACCACAGCAGCTCATTTTAGGTATAAAACAAGCATGCATGGTTTTGTATTGATTCAAAACGACAAAAAAAACAAAGCATCTGATGGTCACCTTATTAGGCTGCACGGTTCTCTTGAGGTTCTCCATCCATTTGTCCCGTTCCGCAGCAGAGGAGCAGCTAAAGCACTTACTTCCACCTGAGTACGCCACCTACATGAGGAAAGGGGGGGGAGAAATTCAGCAATTCATTCATAGAGTTCATCGGTCATTTTACCCATATGTTATAAATAAATGAACTGCCTCCATTTCCAACCCATATGTGGTTGTACCAAGTTCCATTTTGATTGCATTTATATTAATTATAGGTGCAGTAGATGATCTGGGAAATGCTAACATTAGCCTGCTAGCATTGAAACCATATGATCCCACCCTTCCTGCTCTCGACAAAGCGTCACAAGAGACGCCGTTAAACTACCTCATGTCTCAAAGCACATAACTTTACAATAAAAATGAATGTAAACAACTTTGAGAGCTTGTACCGGACTGCTGGAGATTCATTTCGGTATTGATACTGTTGACATAGATACACATAATTCTGAGTCTGAATGAACAGCTCCGGTTAGAGCATCACAGGTTGCCATCTCTTAATTACAGTAGTTATGGTGTGAACGCAGCATAAGCTCGTTGTTTTGATTCGGTAGGAAATGTAAAAGGTGGCTGCTGTTTGTTTGTGGAGCTCTGTGACTAAAGTCTGTCTACATAAACTTGGCAAAACATAAAATGCGCTGATGTAGGATGTCTATGCGAACAGGGTGCGCAAGGGTATGTAAAAACATACGTTGACAGGCAGGTAGGACATCGTATTATTTCATTCGGACCAAATATAAATATTGGATGAACATTTTATGGTCCTACACCTTCCACAGGCGAGATATATATATATATATATATATATATATACACATTTAGACCGTTTAACAGTGATTGCTATCAGGATATGAGGAGACTTTTAGCCAGTAAAACAAAAAATGATCAATGAAAGAAGATCCATGCAACACCTTTACATATTCGTATATGTTAAACAGGGTTCACAAAATGTAAATGCGTAAAAAGTTGGGGTTGAGTAAGATAAAAAAAGAAAAAGAAATGAATACTTTTATTAAGCATGGATGCATTAAAAGTGACAGAAAAGGCATTAATAATGTTACAAAAGATTTCAATTGCATTTTTTTTTTTTTAACTTTCTATTCAAAGAACCCTAGAAAATGTATCATAGTTTCCACAAAAATATTAAACAGCACAAATGTTTTCAATACAGATAATGATACGAAATGTTTCTTGAGCATCAAATCAGCATATCAGAATGATTTCTGAAGGATCATGTGACACTGAAGATGCTGAAAATTCAGCTTTGCCATCACAGGATTTTAAATTTTAAATAAAATATATTCAAATAGAAAAGTTATTTTTGTAATAATATTTACATTTAAACTGTATTTTTGATTAAACATATGCAGCCTTGGTGAGCATAACAAACGTCTTTCAAAGACATTTATATATATATATAAAAAAAAAAATTGTACAAACCCCAAACCTCTGAGCGGTAGTGTACATATATATGTCAGTGTGATAATGGGAATAATGCTAGGAGTTTGTACCTCAAAGCAGAAGTCTTGTCCTAGAATACTGCTGTGTAAAGGTTTGATGTAGACGTCTTCCTCCATACTCAGATCCAAAGCTTCAACAGCACTGCCTGGACTCAGCAAAGATTCATGGGAACAGGACTCCTTCAATTTGGGCAGGCCTCGTGACCTAGAACAGCACACAGAAATAACAGAAACCTTAACTTAGTTACTCAAGATTCAGCCAGATCACTTAGTAATAATTACATCCTCTCTTCCGATTCTGATATTTCAGTGTCTTTCCTCATTAACTACGCAGTGTCCTCAGCCTCAGGAGATTTGAGATGCAAATAAGAACCACGACAAATGGTTTCTGCTCAGAAAGAATCCTTATAATTTCCTATGAACTTAAGGTTGAGGTCATTTAATAAAAAAATTAAAAAAATTACAGAGTTGGCCACAAGGAGGCAGTCAAACGTAAGAAAGTGAGAGTTTCAGCAATAAAAACAATAATATTATATATATATATATATATATATATATATATATATATATATATATATATATATATACACACACACACACACACACACACACACACACACTAACCCATTTATACTTCTTTACTGTAGTTAAAGCAATATTTATTATATAATCTCTGACATGCAAGAAACAACTTCCAGAATCTCACTGCTCTTTAGAAAGAAAGTTTATACCTACGAAAAACAACTAAAGATCCACTTGAAGGAGTATCCCAAGAGCATATCAGGATATTATCGCATTCCTGAAAAGAAACGACGACTCCAATCAGGTATTATGCGTTTTCACTTCATTGTTTGGTGCAGGTGTAGAGCTACTTCACCGTAGCTCAGGTGAGGTTAAAGAGGACGGCAGAAAGCTGCTGTGATAAACAAGAATGAGGGCTGGCCAATGCAAAGTCCCTGTGAGAATGTTACCATGGGGACCGCCCTATGAGGAGCTGAGGAGCGAGGGATGAGTTGACTACACAAACATCTTAAACACTTCCACACACACATATACACCTCACACCTGCACTACCGCCACACTTGCACAGCATCCACACCTTGACATTACTCACATGGTTGGGCTTTGTGTTTAATGAGGATTCAGTCATTAGATGAGACCAGAGGAGAAAAACACAATCATATCTATAACATCACTCACACACACACACACACACACACACACACACACACACACACTGAAATAAGTCTTTTATGCTCATTAAAGCTGCTTTTGTTTGATCAAAAATGTAGTAAAAAACATTAATATTGTGAAATATTATAATATAAAATGATTTTTTTTTAAAGATTTTTAAAATGTAATTTATTTGTGATCAAAGCTGAATTTTCAGCTGCCATTCCTCCAGTCACATGATCCTTCAGAAATCATTCTAATATTCTGATTTGCTGCTCACATTTATTTGAAGTAGAAAAATTTTGTAACATTACAAATGTCTTTACTATCACTTTTGATCAATTTACCAATGATGTGACCTTGCTGAATACAATTTTTTTTTCAAAATAAATGACAAAAAAACAAAACAACTTACTGACCTTTTTCTTGACTTTTGAAAAGAATATACAATGTACATGTCTATATGTCTACACACACACACACACATACATACATACATACATACATATTATACATATATATATATATATATATATATATATATATATATATATATATATATATATATATATATATATATATATATATATATATCTTTTTGTTTTAAAGTTTACAACTGCTATAAGTTTGAACCCAGTAACACAGCACATACGATCAGACTATCCTGGAGTAAGTGCCCAGTAAATCTGCTGGCATCAGTTTCTCTCATTATGAGAAATTGTGGTAATGCCTGCTGACCAGATTACCACAATGATGGCCTCTCATCTGGCTCAAACACAAGACCCATCACTTCCCCCAAAACATTCATTATGCGTCCATGTTGCTGCCTGATATTCCCCCCGTTAAAATAAAACTCAAGTTATCATTCTGAATCAGCCTAATGTAGTGTTGTCAAAAATATCGATATTTCGATATGTATCAATACTGAAATATCTGAAATGGTTCCAATACTCCTTTTCTGCAGTATCGATACACCAATACCAGCTGCACACGCTCGCTCTCTTCTCTCCGACGGCGAATTGACACACACCCGCCTCCGGTCACTCACTCGTCTCATTCGCTCTGGTTAAATAATGCTTGTATTGCACATAATTTTACTCATTCCGGCAGGTTTCTCGCTCACATCAAAAGCGCACACACCAATGATCTATATTAATAACCCTCTCATAAAACTGCCTCTCAAACAGCTCGCGAGTACCAAATTGACTTCTTTTTTGTCTTACTGCACTTTAATGGTAAAATACATTAAAAAAAATTCAAAAATCACCCATCTTGCCAAATATTCATGCAAATACAGTCAGTTTTAGAACACAAATAGTTGAGCGAAAAAGCATGTTGTGTAACAGTATATTGGATCCGTGCATTTGCTCTTAAAGTGACAGCAGCCTAATAAACCTGCTGCTGTCTGTCATGTTAATAAAAAACAAGACAAAGAGAACATCACTCGCTTCTCTTGACTGAATAACTTTTGTAACTTTAATTGTAAGCATTAATACATTTAGTTTTTACAATGAAAACTATCCAGTGTTATTTTACTTTTGATTACTTTAATTTCTTACCTGAATACTGTTAGACAAACCTGAAAAACTTAAAGCCATGTTTATTTCATTTGTCTCTTTATTCTGTTGCATTTATTTGTGCTAACATTTGCAAGTTATTTGTTCTTATTTTATTACTGACTGTTGTGCTGTGTGTAAGCTATTACAACAAAGTGACCTAAATGTTAAAAAAATGATGAGCTTAACAAATTATCTGTATGGCGGTATATACAGCAGTTTTCCCCATGGTATCGAAAATGGTATAAAATATCAAAAAAAAAAAAATTCAATGTATCGTATCGTATGGAAATTCCAGTATCGTGACAACACTAGTATAATGAATCTTTCACCAAATGAACTCACTGAATTTGTACGCAGATTTACTGATCTGAATCACTTTCTGAACCTTCCGAATCAGCCACGTCCCAAATGAACTGCTTGTAGCTTGTCAGACTAAATGCAACTGCATATGACAATGTGAAGTTAAAGATATCTGTCCATCTATCCATCTCCTCCATCCTACCAGTATCTCTTTCCATCTCCATTTACAGAGGCGTGGTACACTGAATCGGACAGCAGATGCAGAAACAGCAGCTTGACTCCTGATGGAGGGCTCACTTCCAGCTCTCGATACGTTTCACCTGCGCTGACTCCGACAGCTAAGCAGATCAGTGCACAGTCAGCCCGTATCCGGACACAGCTCTCCCACATTATCCAAGAAATCTGATCAGTCCGCCGGGACTGCGGTGCCACATTCAAGCTCTTTACAGTCAAAGCTTCCAAGTCCACTATGAATACAGGACTAGTATTTTCATTCAGACCACATAGTGAGAGGTGATTCTGCTACAGCAAAGGTCGATTACTTCAAAGCCTCTAATGTGCTATTTACATTTTCCTTTCAGCTACAAGTTCAAATGTTTTCCCATAGCCAGCCATTCAGCAAAGCTAAGAAAGCAGAAAACTGTGGTCTTATCTGAAGAGAGGTTTAGTTAGCTGGATGTTCTTGGCACGTTCATAATACATGTGGCAACCAATTGAGTTCGGGTGCATTTTCTTTGGCTTTGTTTAGCTTTTCAGTATATCTAACAAAACATTTTGAAGCCTAAAATGCAAATGAACAAACAAGCAATCAAAAATCCCCACATGAAATCTGTTTCAAATGCACTGTAAAAATATTTGTAATTTTACATATAAAAATGGTTAAAAAAAAAGCTGTAAATTGTAAATGGTTTAACATATTATAATTTCACTGTAAAATTGCCATATAATTTACAGTGAAAATAATATACTTACAATATATTTTGCATAAATAGTTTTGTTTATTCTTATTTTTGTTATCAATTATGTACATTAGGGTTTTTATGTTACATTTTGTTATTTAATGTTTATTTCTTTTTGTTTTACCATCTGTATTATGGTGGTTATCAGTATTTTTTTAGATAAATATATGGTAATACGGAGGCCCCAATATGTCATCCTGTAACACCTGAACGGTTACACCCACTCTCTTATCACACAGCGAATTATATGACATTCACTATATAGTGTGGTCAATAGTAAATGAGTGAATGAGTCAGCGGTTTTGGACAGTATATGCATGAATGCGTTAAACGTTGCTGTTATCTAAAGCACCTCGTAAATTCACCACCGTGAAAAGATGTCGTGCAAAACTTCCAGTCTCCCATATCTTTCCACTGACAGCTGCTGTCAGTTGTTGTGGAAGAAAGTTTCTTGACATTGTGACAACTATATCATATTAAAGCAACTGATGCAGACACACTGGAAACTGACTACATTGAACAAACAAATCATATTTCAGCAAGGACAGGAAGTCCTAAAGATCGGATTTGAAAACTAAATTAAGAAAACTAAAAAAAGTTGTATGGGCTACTTTTATGGTCGATAAGTAGATAATGCTAAAGGACTATCGTTTAAAAGTTTGGGATCAGTTAGATTTGTTTTGAAAGAAATTAATAGTTTTATTACAGTTAAGGCATTTTACTACAGTAAAGACATTTATAATTGTTACAAAAGATTTCTATTTCAAATAAATATTGTTATTTTGAACATTTTATTTAACAAAGAATCCTAAAAAGTATATCACCCTTTTCCACAAAACAACACAACTGTTTTCAACATTGATAATAATAAGAAACGTTTTTTTGAGCTCCAAATCAGCATATTAGAATGATTTCTGAGGGATCATGTGACACTGAAGACTAGCGTAATGATGCTGAAAATTCAACTTTACCATCACACGAATAAATTACATTTTTAATTTTATATATATATATATATATATATATATATATATATATATATATATATATATATATATATATATATATATAAAATTTGTTCCTAATAACAGCAGAAACAACTTAAAATATTTGTCATTTTTGGTCATACAGATAAGAGGAATACGAATCATTCGAAACTTGTATAAACTCACAATAACAAAAATATTTATATAAAAATTAAAATAGAAAACACTTATTTTAATAATATTCCACAATATTACAGTTTTTACTGTATATTTGATTAAATAAATGCAGGCTTATTTCAAAAACATTGAAAAAAACCGTATCGACTCCAAACTAAATTGAACGGTAGAGTAAATAAGTTATAATAATTTCATTTTCATGTGAACTATCCCTTTAAACACACCCACACACATGCCCATAAGTGCAAGTGCGAATGCAGTGACAGATGTCCGCTGAGAGTTCAGCTGTAATTTATCTCAATTGAACTGTCACATGCAGTTCCTCTGACTTAGCTACAGTGACAAAGACACACTCTTACATGCACCACAACACTCACTCACACACACTCCTTCCAAGCATTACTTTATGAGCAAGAGCTCCTCACAAACAGATGCACTCAATCCACAAGGAGCAGCATGAGAAATCAGCATGATTAGAATCGCACCTCCTCCTCATCTGTAGTCTAACCACAGCAGCTGTGGCCATTAGAGTATACAGAGAGAGCAGATACAGCAGTAACATCACAGCCAGAGCCCACAGTCTCCATCCTGTTCCAACTACACAAACAAAAAGGGTGGAAATGCAACTTCTGGTTTGTCACCACAGGTAACCAGCCCTAATTCACCCTTCAGGCCTGTGACACACTGATTGTGTAGTAATAAAACAAAAGTGACTTTCCCTAATGCTATTAACAGCCCTGCTTATCCATTAATCCTTCAGCTGAAGCAAGATTTACAGCACTTACACACCCAACTGCAGCACTGAGAGGAATTAAATCACAAGTAAATCTGACAAATCAAATGACAGAAAACAAAGAGCCACTGTCCATGTGATCTAACGCCTTAATACCTAGAGAAAGCCATTCATTTCAAAGGCGGCTGAAAAAAAAAAAAAAAAAAAAATGGGTAAAATTAAAAATTGAATCAGAATGATAGGGAACTTTCGAATGGCAATCAATGAAGAAAGATGTTTGGGGTTTATTTTACAAAACAAAGCAAAAAAGATTTCATTTAATGAGAACTTTTCGATGATGATCAATGGAGAAAGATTCTTTGGGTCTATTTTATAAAATGAATAAAGATTTCATTTCATCAGAAAGGAACTTTATAACAACTTTTCAAATTTAATTAAGTAATTTGAACAAGCAGCAAAAATCTTTTTTCAGTGCGATCCTGAGGTGGAGCCGTGTCATTAAAGTCCAGCCCATATTCCCGCAGACTTAATCGAAAGCACAGCTGTCAATCATGATGTTATACCCAGTTTTTATTGCATCAAATAACTATTTAAAAACAAACGTATTGGGAACACGTACACTTGAACATATGCCTGCGTGATGATAACTACCTAAAAAGACAGCAACCATCTTTGGAAAAAAATGACTTGAAGTGTAATTGGATTTTATAGTTTGGCTCGCCTCTCATTCAATTACATGGTGAGGGTGTGGTTTAAGACCTATACTGCAGCCAGCCACTAGGGGGCGATCAAAATGCTTTGGTTTCACTTTTCAGGCACACTTGGTAGGAACTTTTGAACGACGATCAATGGCGAACTGGACCACGCTAACCAGCCAAACCATGTGTCAGACAGTGCAGCCCACAATGGGGCAGTAAAAAAAGCTAACACTAAGTGCAGTCAAAGGGTTTTTAAGATCATGCCAAACAAATTCAGTCAAGTGTATCTGAACTTTTGATTGGTACGACAAGTGCAGTTTAAATCGTAGCTTTGACGCATTAGCTTCATTAGGGATGAACTGCCAGAACAGTTCTGCCAGAGAGCTGTCAGACTGCCTGAAAGGTTTAAAATTTCTTTTAAAACAGATCTCATGTTATGCCAGGTCCCAGCACAGCATATTTTCCAGCCAGCTGTTCTCTATAAGACACATGCATGAATTTAAAAGTTGGCCATGTTATATAAGCCAGCACCGTTTTTCAAACAGCTGCTCATAATTAAAGGAAAGTGAGAAAAAGTAAACATTAGGTCTGCACCCTAATAGTTGACTAAACATTAAGCGATGAGAAGAGGCTTAGTCGACCAAAATATTCTTAGTCGGCAAGACGCAGAAAAAAAAAAAAAAGTATAGCGCGCTTATTGCATGACATGGAGGCACCAGCGCAATCACTTGAATTTGTTTCTGATAACAACGGAAGCAACTAAAAATACTGTCATTTTTAGTCATACAGATAGGAGTAATGCATCATTCGAAACTGTAAAGGGTTGATTTTTATTTGTGTAAACTCACAATAACAATAAAATGTTGTGCTTTTGTAAAATAAAGAAAACAAACGGGATGAGCTTTCTGCCGTCTCGGTCACTGTGAACCGGAACACGTCACAAAAATAAACCCGAAACTCAGCGTATAGGCCTCACAGAGACATGAGAAATATATCTATAGAAAGCTTGAAATGTCTACTTTTACATGAACCAATTCAAAAATCGTAAACAATACTCTCTGATTATGTAATCTGTATGAAGCTTTATGTGTGCGCTTGAGTGTGAAATAGGCTATATTACGCCTGTATATTTTAAAGGCTCACTATGGTTTAGTGTCCTCCCTCCAGTATATATTTAAGTAATTAAATTAATATAAATGTGTGATTAGGCGACTAACGGCTTAAATGAACGTCTACTAGTCGGGGGCATAGTAAACATATTTCACATTATTACCTACAAAAAGTCGGCTTTCATTTTATTATCTGATAGATTATTATCTCTGAGCAGGAACACAAAAAAGACTGAAGGACATTGAATGAAGTTCAGTCAAAGTTTCCTCTGAATACATTTCAGAAACAAACCAGCGTAAGTTGTACCTGTCATTTTCTGTCGGTCGTAGTGATGGGAGTCTAAAACTTGTGTTGCGGTCCAGCTTTGTCTGACTCTTCGTCCTTTTGATGGATCCTTTCAGTCGTTTACTTAAAAAACCCTGTGAAGTAGAAGAATAGAGAAAGTCAGGTGTGTCCCTTTAAGAAACTCAAGTTCTTCAGTCGCTGAATGACTCAGGCTTGCTCATGAGTAAGCGTCTATATATTCAACTTTAAAGTCATGATCAATTATACATGGAGTCCACTCGCTGAAAGACCCTGAGAACATATGACAGAGACAATGGCACCATCACAAAAAAGCAGATGACAACTGCAGCGAAGACTTCATTGACCTTTCCAAAGCAGGTTTGAACATTAGAGGAGAGGCAGCTGAAGTAAAATCCAACAGACCATTTCAGCAGACATATCAGTCTATCTTGGCGGTGAAAATGCACTTGTACAGACTCATAAAGGGCGGCCAAGGCCGGCTGAATAGTTTACCGTCTGCTTGTAGCACAGTCAGTGCTTGCTCAATGTCTTTGAGGAAAACAAAATATTAATAAGTAACCAAGTCAGAGAGTTCAAACAGCCACCTGCGGATATAAATGTGAGTAATATTTGGTTGAGCTGTTCTTACAAGGCGTGTTAGTTTCAGCAAAAATCTCTGCATGGGCTTATTCATTCATGTCCAGTGTGAGTGTTATTAGCTCCTTTCAGTCAGTAGGAGGAGCAACAAAAATAAATAAATGTTAGGAATTATATTTTGTTCTAAAAGGGGCGGTCACACTACACTTTTCGTTCCATTGACTTCCATTCATACACATGTGAATGTGTCAGACAGCAAACATTTCTTTGTATTCCAAAGTTCAAGTTTGGTAAACTCTGACCTGCGAATTCGCATCACGTGTGACCAGTAGAAGATAGAAACGTCGCAGTGTGACGACTTGGCTGAATAAAAAGAACGCTGTTTTTGCAGTATAGTTGAGTAGATTGTATATTTTTATATTTATAAAAAAGACACTGCAGAGTTTGACGTCACATCATGGCCATTACAGTGTTTATAGAAATTTTGTGTGAAAAGTGTCAAAAGATTTGTGTCAAAGTCTAGCGTGACCATGGCGTAACTCTGTAATCAGACTGAATGCGCACTCCAGAATCTCGCCAGAAGTAGAAGTACTTTTAACCTACTGTTTTTCAGATACTATGTATTCGCCGTACTGTTCTTCCCAGACTGTATAGTAGAGAAGTATTTGATTTTGCAGCGAATAAATCTGCGATCATCCATCCGTATCATAGTAACCAAAGCTTCTCAACTGAAAAAACAATCTGGATTCAAACACCCACGCAATCTTATTCTTAAATGAGAATGATATGGCTGTCTATTAAACTTCAAATAAAGATTGTAACAATTATATCAGTGACAAAATGACAAATATGTATTTGTCATTGAGTCATTCATTTAAGAGATACAACTTTTCTGGTAAATTTCAAAATGTGCTGTTCACACAAGCAACGCTGTTCCATCTTTTTACCGGTAAGATACCATTCACACATCGGTGCCAAAATAACAGTAAACTCAGTGATTGGTTGCCACCTGGATGAGGAAAAGCGCTTTAGTTTCATTTTAGTTTTTAAGAGTTTAGAGTGACAGGCATGATGGTCACACAGAATGTGATTTTGCTCTTAAAAACACAAGATTCATAATGGTTGCTATAGTATCTGTTTGGTACAGTATTGGTTGGTAGTTGTTATAGTATTGGTTGCTGTAGTATGGACACCCTGACTGGTCTGCGGCTATGCAGCCCCATACGCAACAAACTGATGCACTGTGTATTCTGACACCTTTCTATCAGAACCAGTATTAACTTCTTGAGCAATTTGAGCTACAGTAGCTCGTCTGTTGGATCGGACCACACAGGCCAGCCTTCTCTCCCTACACCCATGAACCTGTCGCCGACTCACCACTGTTCCTTCCTTGGACCACTTTTGATAGATACTGACCACTGCAGACCGGGAACACCCCACAAGAGCTGCAGTTTTGGAGATGTTCTGACCCAGCTGTCTAGCAAATCACAATTTGGCTCTTGTCAAACTCGCTCAAATCCTTACGCTTGCCAATTTTTCCTGCTTCTAACACATCAACTTTGAGGACAAAATGTTTACTTGCTGCCTAATACATCCCACTCACTAACAGGTGCCGTGATGAAGAGATAATCAGTGTTAATCACTTCACCTGTCAGTGGTCATAATGTTATGCCTGATCGGTGTATAAGCCAGCACCGTTTTTCAATAGCTGCTCATAATTAAAGCAAAGTGAGAAAAGTCAATATACCGGTAATTTACTGGTTATGTTACAACTTCTTATGCTGGTAAATTGCCAGAAACGATTTACAGGTATTTTTGAATAGGTCCTGTTCACACATGATCTCTCAACAGTAAATTACCATTAAAGACTTTATATGTGAAAGGGCCTATTGAAACATTCATTCAAAGTGATTAAAAAACCTCTAGTAAATTCCGTTTTGTTTAGTTGTCTATTCAGAATTGTAGGAAAATTGTGATCTCCATTTTTAAAATAAATAAATAAAATTTCTAACACGGCCTTACTGCTGTCTAACACTGTCTACAGTGAATTTAATATTCTGAAGAAAAAAGGAAGGAGGAGAAAAGGAAGAAAAAAAATCTATAGAGTAATCTGTAGTAGGGTTAGCTGAGCGGCTATACGTTAAAATCATACGGTACAATGACACTGACTGTCTAAAAAAAAAAAATAGGGCAGGGAAAGTAAGATCCGTCCTGTACAGATAAGTGCCAGACTATAAGTAGGAGACCGTTTGGCAAGTAAAAAGGCCATTAGCAGTGATGAGATAGAAAGTATGTGATAAATTAGTCATTCCTCATCAGAGAGATTTGAGAAAGCTTTGTTTGAAAGGTGAAATAGAGAGAGGGTGAAAGATAGAAGAGAAAGCGATGAAGCACTGTGAGACAAAGTAATGTGGAGGGAGTTGCTGGATAAAGTCTGAAAAACTAGGAAAAAGAAAGGAAACTGACCTACAAACAAAGATCAAAATGTCTGTCAAATTCCCCTGTGGAAGTATGTGAACACCTAAACAACACAACATTTAAAAATTATTCAATCTTAAAATCACTGGCATTAATAGGAAGTTAGTCTTTCCTAACAGTGCCTCTGGGAATCATGTGACAACTGCTGATGTATCGTAACATACAAGCTACTATACTTTATACTGACAGGCTTCAATGCAGTCTTCACATAATTCGTATATTAATTACATGCTGCCTCAATAGAGCCCATTAATCCCAATGCACCTGTCAATCAACGCTTCTATATTCCTCATAGAAAATTACTTGAGCTGTAATGAGGCTTCAGATTAAGAAAGACACATCCAGCATCAAAGTCTTTTATCTCAGTTCTCCAAATCAGTTTATTTGTCTAGGAATTTTGTGACAGGGAGACAAATATGCACGATTAATCACTTATAAAATGACACACAGAAATGCTATGGATATAAATATCTTCCTTGTCCCACTTCCTGCCTGGTTAAAAATATCATCAAACAATTTCTAATGCATCTCTGAGGCACAGACTATTTCCAGAATGTGCCTTTGTTACAGTATACGTATTGGAGAAAGCATTTGCTCATTGTTCATGCAATGCGGTGTTGAAAACGCTGCACAAAATCTGCAAAAACATGCAAACTTAAAAGGTACAAGTTAATATTGTGTGTATATATATATATATATATATATATATATATATATATATATATATATATATATATATATATATATATATACACATATACACACACACACACACACACACACACACATCATTCTGTCCTCGTGTATAAGAACTGGCCTGGAATAAGAAAGACCATTAGTGGCTGGAGATAAACGAAGGAGGAAAACGCTTCACTAATCAGGGGCTCAAGAGGGTAATTAAAGTGGGGCATTTATCCCAAGCAGGAATTCTGGTCTATTTCTACTCAGTGCAGTGTGACATGTAACCAGCCTCTTGTAATAGATGATTAATGGTGGGTACTCACTAACAGTAGCAACACTAATATGAAACAATACAAAAATGTATGTAAAGTAATTTACTCATATAATTTGACTATCTTTCCTCTGTGGACCTGTTTTTGTTAGGGGTGTGCACAAATAGTCGAATATTCGATCTGTAATTAATATTCGAAAAATAAAAATACTATTTGAATTTTACTATGTTGCTTTGCTGGCCGTAAATGCAGTGAATCCATGGTAAATCCTATGCACAAAAACTCGCAGTTATAACTAAATGCACCAGGTGGCGCTGTGGAGCGTGTTTAACAAGTTTATTGTATTTGATCATCACATAATATTGACTGCCTTGCAAAGTTTGGAATTATTTAGATGAAAATGATCTTACAAAATGGAATTACTTTTGATCAAATGAATTAATGAAACTGAGTTATCATAATATCACCACCATATTGAGAAAGCACATGAAATCAGAACAGCCGTCGAATGAGGAAAGACAGCTGTCCATCACTGCATTCACGACAGGTAAGCGCAGCTGTACCTCCTATAAGAGCCGAGAAGATAACTTATGTGATAGCAAAATTATCTCGAGACATAAACTTCCTTTAAGTTTCGTCGAGGGAGACATATTTACTAACAGAAAACACACAAAGTGCTGCTTCTAGAAACTTAGCTTAGCACACCGTTATCTTTGTGTTTCTGCGACGTCTGTCAGCGCTGTGCAGCGCAACGCGTTTTCTCACCCGAGCTAATAATATTAGTGGATATTATTGTTTTTCTCAACATGAACATGTGAAACAATATGAACATCATAACCATATACTGACGAGTGTATTATGTAAGTTCTGTATGATAACTGGCGCTGTCTGCTTTATTAGCGTTTTTTCCCGTTCGCGCTGCTTGAGGTTACATGCTTTTATTCTTTATATTGTTTAATGCTTTGACCTAAAAAAAAAACCTTAAGATATAACGTTAGCTTATTGTTTATATTGCCTAATCGTAATACTTGATGAATTAAAAAAAAAACAGAAAAAAAAAAACAACAACAAAAAAAACAACAACATGTCTTTCTCGTTTAAAGTCATTTAAATAAACAAATATTTGAATATTCGTTTTTCACAAGCCTAAATACTCAAATACAATATTTTGGGAAAACGCCCATCCCTAGTTTTTGTGCCCATATATACAGTCAAAAGGGTCATGAGTTTTTTGGACCCCATTGACTTTCATTGGACAAAAAGCAGTTGAAACATTCTTCAAAATATCTTCTTTTGTGTTACACAGAAGACAAAATGTCAGGTTTGGAACAACATGAGGGTGAGTAAACAGTGACAGTTTTCATTTTTGGGTGAACTAACCCTTTAAACCTGCTATTTTAAATGAAAGTGAAAGTTGAAAATAGTTTTATGCAAACATTTTGGTAACATCTGTTGTGTCATTCATCATTCAAAAGTCATATGGATTTGGAACAATACAAGGGTACAAACATGAGGACAATTTTCATTTTTGTTTGAACTATTCCTTTACGTTTTTGACTGTAGCTCCACTGTTTCCAAAATAGTGTAGCTTTTCACTTTTCCCAGAATTTAGTTGTGCAACGTAACAAAACACTACATCACTGTTTATTTAATGTAATATGGAATTGAGCATAAAGCTTTACAGCTGAGTGAGTAATCAAATGCTCTCCTAAACGGTCATGTAGCATAGCTGAGTCAGATTTATTCCTGTGATTCAGCTCATTCAGAGAGTTCAAATGAACCAATTAAAAATAATGGTAATATTATTAACTAGTTAACTACATTAAAAGGTTAGTTCACCTAAAAATGAAATTTCTGTCATTAATAATGTGGTAATTTTGTTGCTTTCAATGACGATGATTTAAAAACCTCTTGGATTTCATCAAAAAATATCTTAATTTGTGTTACGGGTGTGGAACGACATGAGGGTGAGTAATTAATGACAGAAATTTCATTTTTGGGTGAACTAACCCTTTAATATAAACTAACAATGAACAATAATTCCACAGCATTTATTAGTCTTAAAGGGATAGTTCACCCAAAAACGAAAATTCTCTCATCATTTACTCACCCTCAAGTTGTTCCAAACCTGTATAAATTTCTTTGTTCTGTTGAACACAAAGGAAGATATTTTGAAGAACGTTTGTAACCAGGCTGCTTTAGGGCACCACTGACTTCCATAATAGAAACATTCTTTAAATTATCTTCCTTTGTGTTCAACAGAACAAAGAAATTTATACAGGTTTGGAACAACCTGAGGGTGAATAAATGATGATTTTCATTTTTGGGTGAACTATCCCTTTAATGTTAATTTCAACATTTACTAATACATTTTTTAAATTAAAAGTTGTATTTGTTAACATTAACGCACTGTGTACTAACATGAACAATTGTATTTTATTAACTGACATCATTAAATATTAAAAATTTATATATTGCTCACATTTAGTGCATGTTAGTTAATACATGAACTAATGTTAACAAATGAAAGCTTATTGTAAAGTGTTACCAAAATGATTATACACTTAAAAAAAATTACTGGACAATGTACACTGCTGGGCACGCAAAAGCAGCCAAGTATGCTTTAATAGCACACAGAAAGTGATTCTGAGGCCTAAAAAAGAATTAATGGCTGAAGGACACAGAGTGCTGGCACTGCAGACTGGGAGAAGTAACTGAGGTCAATGAGATGTGATGATGAGCTGGTGTAATGCTAATATGAGTTTTGCTGAATGAACTCACAGGCACTTTGAAGGGTGACGAGTTGGGGCCATCTATAGAAATGTTCTTCTCTGAGCTGCCCAGCCCCGATATGCTCCTCCGCCTGGGAGAGCGCTCGGCAGACGCTTCCGCTGTGAGAGAAGAGAGGAAAGAACTGATTAGACCACAGAAAATCTTCAGAGAGACTAGGACGATGACTTTAAATGTTTTAATATGCACGCTAATGATCAGAGAACTATGAAAACATTCAGTGGCCCACTGTGGATCACTTCCAGGAGGGAGTTTGACGCGAGTGATAAATTACTGATACTGCAGACAGAGGAATCATTATAAGTGGAATCAACATTTGTACCAAATATTACACTGTGGAAGCACTCATTTAGAAATGATGGCTGACACAAAAATCAATATTTATTTTATAATGTTATAGCTAAGATCTATATTATGGTTTACCACACATATTCTGATTGGCTGATATGTTCCAACTGGTACACAATCGTTTTCGATAACAGCACAGCTATTAAATAGTTTCAGGTTTGGTGCCTGGATTTGTTGCATATCACATTCTTTCTAAATTGTTAAATATTTATAACAATAATATTATTTATATATAGTTTATTCATTTCTATTCAACAAAGAATCCAGAAAAAAAAGCATCATGCTTTCCACAAAAATATTAAACACCTAAACTGTTTTTAACATTGATAATAATAATAAATGTTTCTTGAGCACCAAATCAGCATATTAGAATGATTTCTGAAGGATCACATGACACTGAAGACTGGAGTAATTATGCTGAAAATTCAGCTTCGCCATTACAGGAGTAAATTACAATTTAAAATGTATTGAAATAGGAAACACTCATTTTAAATAGGGCTGGGCGATATGACCAAAAATATTAAATCACAATCATATGATAACGACATTTATCACGATACTCATTTACCATTACTGGGGAGGGAAATGCTTTCCACATATAGACCTTGAATGAATGTAACTCCACAGATCAGCTACCATTTAATTTAGGGCTCCATGAAATCCATTTTATTTTCCCCTAAATTCTGTTTTCTCCATTGAATTTTTTGGGGATTCTGTGTTTTATTATTTAATACAAATTTAAATAAACTAACAATTTAACCAAGCTTTTAAAATGTAATCAAATGAAAATATAACAATTAATTTACAACAAGACATTGCATTTTTATTTTTTGTCTGCACAACAGAACTGTATACATTTGAAACATGGATGAAAAAAATATTTTGGTTGTATGATATTTCCAGATACAGTAGTAATATATTTGTCATAATTTCTTGAAAGATCTTTCAGTTTTAGTTTCATTTTTCCTCATGAAACGGTGAAAAGCTTGTGAAGTGACTCAAAACAGCTCTGGAGATGAAGTTCATGTGTTCATGTCTTCGTATATTGAGATGACACGCAGAAATCACTTATTAGTGACATACACTAACTGGCTGTTGTCATGTTTATTTCTGCTGTGTGATTAATCCATTTTGAGTAGAAATATCCAGACCTTATCATCGTTATCTACATACATCTTATTGCGATGTCAATATGATATCATTTATCGCCAGCCCTAATTTTAAATGTCAACAATATTTCACAATATACCTGTTTTTACTGTATTTTTGATGAAATAAATGTAGCCTTGGCTTACCGACCGCAAACTTACTGTGCCCCCCACTGGCACTGAAACTTCAAACTGTCTCTACACCCCTGACTGATTGTGACGGATCTTAAATGGAGTCTGGGGTCTAATAAAGTCACCTATCCTCTGTAAATCCATCTCTCCCCTAATGATGCCCAGCGGGTCGCTAACAGAGAGCTTGCGTCTGGCTAAAGTGCCAGTCAGACAGGTTTAAAAGAGTGATTTAACACAAAGCTTTCACTAAGTCCTCTTAATAAACCACTCATCCATCTACTCATAAATGCTCACTCTACCTGCCGCCACCAGGCTTCCAGATGGACACCCTGTGCTCTCAGAAGTGGATGGACTCTCCAAGTGGAATATTTGTCATTTTCCTTTTATAGCCAAGTTTATTTTTAATTTTCTCAGACTGATTTATTCTGCATTTGCAGGGAGCCTGCAGTCAATGTGTGTCAAGGATGGAGCAGGACGTAACCTACATCCGCACAGCCTCCCAGAGATTCACCCCCCGGGCCGTCCTCCTCACTGAAGTGTAGATCACCCCATAATGAGTTAATTCACCCTGAGAAATAAAAACCCAGTCCATCACCAAGTAGGAACAGCCGCAGAACTCCCGCCTCTCAGCGTCTGCACTGAATCAAGAAACACTGTTGAAATTGACCCAGAGGTCTTTTGGCCAAGACGCTGGTTCTGGTTTCAGCTTGCAGGCCTCAGTGGATCCATACAATACAGATTGTGCCTGGTGTTTTGGAGAGCTGCCCACCACTGCTCAAGATCAAACCCTCCACCACTCAAAATAAAGAGCTTAAAGAGATAGTTCACCGCAAAATTCCAAACCCGTATGACAATTTTTTTCTATGGGATACAGATATTTTGAAAAACGGTGTCTGTCAGTACAATGAAAGGAAATGGGGTAAAAACAAAAAACACAAAACATTTTTTTAAATATTTTCTTTCATGTTCCACGGAAACAAAGTCATACTGATTTGGAACTAGGGTTGGGCCAATAGACAATGCCATCGTCCATCGCCGATGCTGACAGACATCACGATGTTGAGGTGGCATTCGAAATAAAACGGCGAACCGCAGTCTGCATCCGGGCCGCGAGATAGAATGGTAGCACTATTTTACTGCTTCTAGTTGAAGTGATCAGTGCGTCAAAACAGCGGTGCGGATCACACCACAAGCAAGTTTGTGGCAATGATATTTCAGCGCTATATCCTCAAGTAGTTTTATCTAAAGCCAAACGCTTTCTCCAGACGCGCGCTACATTAATGGTGCATGTCCACTGGTGCGCAGCAGAGCAAGTGTTTTTAATTCATTCCAGTGAATTAAACCCCCCACCCCGATGCCATCGTCCATCGCCGATGCTGACAGACATCACGATGTTGAGCCGGCATTGTGATTCCACGTGACTTGAACTAAACCACTGATATTCAAATGGCGAACCGCGGTCCACATCCGGACCCCAGCTTGTTTCTATCTGGACCGCGAGAAAGAACGGTAGCACCATTTTACTGTTTCTAGTTGAAGTGAGCAGTGTGTCAAAACAATGAATTAAACCCCCTACCCTGATGTCATCGTCCAACGCAATGTTTCACTTTAAACATCGTCCGATGCCAATTTGGTACACATCGCACAACCCTATTTGGAACAACATGAGGGTTAGTAAATGATGAATTTTTATTTCTGAAAGAATGTAAAAGTTACGTGAGGCCAAGTACTTCAAATACTTCAAATACCTATTCAAGTGCACACATACAGCAGCGGGTGTTTAACACACACAAACACACACACTGTGAATGCACACCTGGAGCAGAGGGCAGTCATTTTTGCTGGGGCACCCGGGGAGTGATTGGGGATTAGGCACCTTACTCAAGGGCACCTCAGTTGTGAGGTAATGAGAGTGGAAGAGAGTGATGTGAGACTCGAACCCACAATCTTAAGGTTACAAGTCTGACTCTCTAACCATTAGGGCACAACTGCCCACTGTGATTTGTCTTAACTATCGCTTTAATATCTAAAAAAATAAAAAAATACATACACTCAACAAACCTCTCATCAAATGAACAGGATGTAATGTCTCTTAAACTACACATCAGTCACCCTCGCATTTGGCTGATCTCCAGAGAACCATTGATTAACGGCTAAATTTAGCAGTTCAACCTGTTTTGCAGCCCGATCAAATTCTGTGCAGTCTGTCCAACTATTTGATATTTCAAGATGCATGAAAAATATTTCATATAGCATCTCAACTTGCTCAGCTGCCCTTGAGAAATATATGTGCATGCGATTAAATTTGACCAGAACACTGCTTCATGTTTTCTCCTTCGCAGCCACAGCTGGGTTTTGAAGAGTGCCTGTTGTATTAACAAAGCTCCTCAGATCAAACTCTTACATACATCACACAGACTCTCCGTGAAGTTGCTGCTTGCGCGAGAGCTCTGCAGTGCCGAACTTAACAAACCGCACCAATCCCTATTACTAAGCACAGTGGTACTTATATATTACGATCTTGGCACCAGCAACACAAGATCATGGGTTCAAATCCCAGTAATTGCACAGTGATAAAACAATGCACTTTACGTCACTTTGGATAAAAGCTAGATGCATAAATGTGAGTAAATGCAAATCAAAATCAGTAAAACACCCCCTCGCTTCGCCTCTGAACGTACACGAACAACTTATCAAACGGGAAATGACTTCTAACAGCATATTCATCCCAACTTCAATCATTATGGATTTTTTTAATGACCCTCCAGTCTGAGAATAGGACGATAACTTAATCTATTAAAGTTAATCTAATAACACGCAGCTGAGAAAGAGGAAGAGAGAGAGCAAGATACCTCTATCACAGCTGTTGCCCATCACCTGCTGAATAAATGGAGCTGGTCACCATTGGATTGGCTGGAGAGTGACCATCACCCTTGTCCAATGAGCTTGAGCGCTTTCCCCTTAATTGTCCATCACTCTGAGAGAGATTCCGCAGCATTGATAAACTGCAGCCTCTTCATTGTCCTGCTGTGGCTCACTGCCACATCTTACAGTCTTCCTCTCTCTCCGTACCAGCACTCCAAGCGCTCTCTCTCAAAGACTGAAACGTCCTCTGCTAAACCTCTCTCTCACCCGTCTCAGTCCATCCTCTTCTCTCTATCCATATCTCTGGGCAGCAATCCTACTTCTCACTTTATCAGCCTCTTCCCTTTCTCTTTTTTGGCAGACCAGCGGAAGAGATTTTACCGCATTTACTCAATCAATCGCTGTAACCTCACTCCTCTGTTCCTCTCAGCAGAACTGCAAGCACTTCCCATCCCACTCTCTCTCTCTCTCTCTCTCTCCCCTCTCTCTCATTTGCTTGTTCTCCCCCTCCTCGGCGCATCTGGCTCCGTCTGCCTGCTGCAGCCTTGCACATTAGGAAAAACCAAGAGGCGCTCTTTGCCTCGAGACTTTTGTTTTCGTACTTCATGTGGGACACTGCTCTGGAGGCTTGTGCTGTGCATGTGAATTTGTGTCATTGGCATGAGGTGTGTTTTAGAGGTCGTTAAAGAATAGAGAAGTAAAACAATAAATAGGAAACACAAGCATGTGTCAGATTACACAGGTCAAAGCATGTTAGCTATTAGCTGGACGTGACTGCATGTAGACTGAAAACTGAAAAGGGTATGGTGCACGACTTCATGTGCTATATTTAGCATGTCCTTCAAAATCCTTTTTAAATCAAATAAAGCAATATCAGCTGCTATCAGGAGACTGGGATCAGGAAATGATGCAAGCCAGACTCAAACTAAGGCTGCCCACATTAGCACAACTCAAGATATTGGAGTGTGCAGTGGTGGACAGTAACAAATTATTTTTACTTAGTTACTGTACTTAAGTACATTTTCAAGTATCTGTACTCCTTCAGAGTATTTTAATCTATTATTTTCTTACTTGCAGATCAATAAATATTAATTGCCTGCACAATCTTCCTTATTGGCTAGTGCTAGTACATTAAAAATCAAGTACTTTTGTACTTCTACTCAAGTAAAATTGAAAAGGAGTAATTTTTCTTAGGGTATCTGTACTTTTACTCAAGTTCTTGATTTCTGTACTTCGTCCACCACTGGGAGTGTGTGTACTAACTGCTACGTAAAATCTACAATGTAAAGAAATAAAGTTACTTAACATGACCCAATAGCATTGCATAGTTTGGGAGAAATGAAATAAAATAAAAACAAAAATAACCACTGATAAACAATGGTTTAAATGCATTAGACTGCAATAAAGGTCATGGTGAATAAATGACGTTCACTTCATCATCATAAACCTGTTGAGATCTTTACACCACAGACATTCAAAGTGCTTAAGTGCCTCCATTATGCTTTTTCGAATATTAGGCCTACCTTTCATGCAGTATTAATATAGCTGTTTGTGAATGTAAAAGGTCTGCAAAGTTTTAAAGATTAAAATGCACGACAAATCAAGTTATTGTCTCCTAAAAGAAAGAACTGATTCTGAACTGCTGAAACGAGTTGTCAGCAATTCTAGCCTCGCTTCCTGTTACAAACCTACATAATGTAACAAATCTGCATAATGCCAGCCTATGGTTTTCATTGGCTGCCCGTGAACAATGTCTACTTTGACCCGCCCTCAAACACTGTAGTTGTAGCTAAGGCCTGGAAGAGTTTGGTTTGTGTTGCTGACATGTCAAGATGACGCTAGTTGTGTCTCAAATAAACTATACACTATGCTCTTACACACTGAAGTGTGTAAATTTTATAAGGTTATTTTGACGTTCAACATTGCAGTCTGGTTGCCCCTCCCCCTCTACAATGTAACTGAAGCTGCGACAGTTGAGTTAAAGACTATAGATTTAGAAAGACTGTTCACTTCTATTAGTTATGAATGGGAGAAACTGCAACGCGCAATATGGCGGAATACGTCCCGCCTTATAAGTAAAAGAGCCAAATCGCTGATTGATAAAGTCATTGCGTCACTGCAACTGCCGTTAGAAGCTCCGGTTCCCATAGAAACCTGAGACTTGGCTTAGGACTGCACATGTGCATTGGCTCGACTGGCCTGAAAAATAAGCTTTTTTAATTATTATGCTATTTGAGCACAAGAAGCAACATTTATGGGACAGTTCATGTCAGATTTTTGATTTGAAATATGCTATTTAGCCTAATTGTGAGTTCGCCAAGCAGTTTATGAGATTTCAGGATTCCCCCATTCAAATAGACGGGACTTGGTCTTGGATGCCCGAAACAGCTGCCCGGAGGCATTGCAAATATGGTCGCCTAAACGACTAAAATTTTACCCTCCCCACCCCAAAACATAGTATAAAAAACACCTTTTGATAGTGTTAAAAATGCTATAGCAAAAATGTTCACTGCTTAGCAATGCAAATAGAGACCAACTTAGGTCTCAATCCAAAGCTGTGTGAATCTTTGTACACTGCGTCAGCCCAAAAAAAGCAGGCAACGTGGACAAACCAGCCATTCTAAGTGACTACACATTCATTTAGTTCCCTTAAATCACAGCTATTACATCACACCTAGAATTATTCCGGTCTCTCTCGTTCTCTGTAACTCTCAGCCCATCCATCTCATCACTATGTGCAGCTCAAGGTCAGACTGTCCCTGACTGTCCTCTGTCCCCTGGCGTTGGAGTCGACAGGTCTCCCTGTCAGCCCCTCTGTGTGTCCAGCACAGTGTAGTGTCTCTCCTTCTCTCCTACCCTGCAGGGTGCGACTGCCCCTGTAAATCCACTTACTGCATTGATTTGGCCCAGCCCTTCCTCGGATCAATACAGCGCTGGAGATAACAGAGGGGTTAAAATGAACACAGCAAGACCTGAAACAAGGACCCAGGCTGTAATTAGAAGTGATGCGGGTGTTCTGGTGTTGGTGGATAGGGGGTGGGGGATGGTGAGAAAGGGTGGTCCCTAGTTAGAGCAACACCGTATTGCCTTTTATTGCCCTCTGAGATAGGCAATCAATCGGTGGTAAAATGGCATTTGGAGGGTGTAAATGAATCAATACAGATTTAGCTGATAAAAAAAAAAGACTGATTTTGCCACAATGCTTTTTCTAGAGCCGAACTCCCTGCAACATTAAGCATAACAGCACTAATATTATCCATCATTCTCTGCATGGATGAGAAGACCATCATTAAATGTATTGATATATGGATGCATTGTAGGGGAGACAAAATTCACTGAGAAACTAGATTTGACATTTTCTGTGTGAAGATTGTCTGTGCAAAACTCTAAGCCATAATGCTAGGGTGGTTAGGTCTCTTCTTCATTGTGAGTCTCTGAGATTTTTTTTTCAGCCATTTCATCGTCCACCAACCACAAGGGGGGAAAAAAAGGCAAGAAAACGGGTCAACTTGGCTTTCCAACATTCACTGGCCTCAATTTAGGTATATCAATTTAATTGTATAAACTGTAATATAATGTAACATATTACTATTTTATATTATATATATATTATATGATATAATTTATATTATATAATGTAATATAATATAATATAATATTATATTATATTAACTATTTTAACGATCTAAGCGCATGGTCTAAAGCGCATGGTGCAAGTGCATTTAGGGCGTGTCCGAATCCACTTTTGCTAGTTTAACAACGGGGAAAATGGTTGCCGTTCCAGGCGCATGGTCTAAAAGGGTCGTCCTTAGTCTCTTAATAAGTAATGGATGTGTTTTGGGCATAACATGCAATAAACCAATCAGAGCGTCATCTCCCATTCCCTTTAAAAGCCAGTTGCGCTCGCACCATGGCAGATTCGCTATTTACATGGTGGAATTTGCAAGCGGAAAAACGGAACGCTTCTCTAGCGGGGAAACTGATCCGCTCGTGTGCAAGGTTAAAACGCGTGAGCAGACCATCTACAGGACAAAATGTGTGTGTAATAAGCAGAAATGCACATGCCTATAGGCGCATATTACTAACGCGCTCTTTAAATAACAAAATAAATATTGCGCCATTCACTTTAGACCAGGTTTCAGTTGGTCAATGTCGCAGTCTATTTAAGTTGCCTCAAAATAGCAACATGCCAACAATGCGCCTGAACACACCTCGTTTTCAGACCAGCATACCCATGGGCACAAATGCACTTGTTATTTAAACAACGTGGCGCAGGACGTGAAAATGATATTTTTTATTATATATATATTATATATATATATATATATATATATATATATACACACACATACACACACACACACACACACACACACACACACATATCTAAACCGAAAAAAGGATTATATAGGAAACTATATATAATTTGAAAGCTTTCATATTTGTAGTTTTCTGATTTTCAAGACAAATGACAGAGGAACAATAATTTATTATTTCGCAACAACAATATTTTCAGACTCATAAGGCATGTTCAGACATTTATTTTGAAGTAGCAATGAAAATAATAAAGCTTGTTCTTTTTGCATGTCTTTTATGTGTTTGTTAGTGGTTGAATTCAAATGAAATCCTGCCATTCTGCCCATACTGCTTCTGAATAGAATGTCAGTTTTATAAATTGTATGAACATTATGGAAATAAATGGTTCAGGTCACGCAAATCATAGGCTATCTGGAAATGGAAGAATCCTTATGTGGTCACCAATGGAGCCTGGATTGTATCTAGTGGAAAAGTTTAATACGGCGCCCAAACAAAATCTTACTAAAAGCTCAATTCTTGAGATATCAACCTAAATTTTGAAAAACACAACTTGTTTAGATTTTAGCTTTGATTTTCTTGCAGTTTTAGAGTAAAATAGTTTTGTAAAATATATATTTTATAAAAATTAAAGAAATAAATTAAGAAATCATATTTTTACATTTTCATAAACCAAGAATTCAATAACGTTTTTTTTCTAATCATTCCTCATTATCCCAACATGACCAGAAGAACAAGACCTTACAGAAGGAGAAACCTTCTTCAAACTTATCAATACATGCCTGAACAGTATGGAATACATGAAAAGGCTGCCTGTCAGGCCTCTCCACACCATCACAGTAAAGATGATGATGATACCTGATATGAAATGTGCAGGACGTGCATTAATTATTCATATTTAGTGGAACAGCAGAGGCAACAGCGAAGTGGAGCAAAGCTCTATGCTTCCGCCACACGCAACTGCAGCATTTCTCTGCATCATTATGCTCAGAGACTGTAAAGCTATGGGAAAATCCTGTATGAAAGCCACTGCAAAACGTGGAAACCACTGTGCCTGGACAGGATTTACTCAGAACTACTTTTTATCCATCAGCCCGTTATCCCCAATGATTGTTTTTTCTTTTCAGCTAGATATCCAAGAGCATTTTAGGACAGATTATATTTCATTTTATTGCTTTAACAAACTTCTGTTTGTGGTGCTAAAACATATTAACAGATTGATGGCGCTACAGAACACTTCCAGAAGTGTTCGCTGACTAAGACAGTAATTTCTCTCTTGCCCTGCCATTTCAGTTCAGGTTGGTGCACCTTCTTAAATACCACTGCTCTTGAGAATGTATTATGTAATGAAACAAGTGCAAACAGAAGCACAACAGTGTATATATTCTCTTCCTTTCCTGATGACAAGACTTCTTTCACTATTTACTTTTCCATCTATCTGTTTCTATGTGATTCCAAATGTCTGGAATGTAGTGATTTCACAACACTAAGCTGTGACACGGGAGACACGAAGTACATCTTTTCCACTCTTGCACTCAGCAGACAGGTGTGGCGCACTATGTTAAGATCCTTGCAACTCACAGAACTTTCATTGTTTTAGTTTATGTCGCCTCAGAATCTAAATGTCAAACAGGTTTGGTTAAAAATGGCGGAAACCCACAGACAGGTATTTCAAGATTAATATCAGGTTAAGTGGTGAGGTTTAAACGAGGGTCATACGGCGTACACACTTACTTTCCACTTACAACTGAAACACTTAGGCCTACATACACAACAGAGCAAATATTATGTGATGACCGTCATGTTTCGATGATGCTATTCAATGTATCCAGAGTCACAAAGCAAGTTTCAGGCCTCAGTGGGAGCCTAAAAATCTTGTTAGATGGGGGCAGGGCAATGAACAACAAAGGTTGAATGACTCCAAGCAGGAGTTTACATCCAAATAATATTTTCCATGACAACCCTATTTCAATATGCTTTAGGAATCTCAAATCCGGAGGGCGTTTGAATGATATTTATAATTGAAAACTCATGGCAATGGCACTCATGCGTTTTCCTTTTGGCATGCAAAACTATTGGAAGGTCTCTTCACTAATTGAAAAATTGGTGGCATTTCTAAGAAAGCATTCTCTTTGTGACCACAGCTTACTCTAAATCTTATCCATTCCATACATATAAAATATTAAAATGTAATAAATTTTATATTTTTATCCAGTACTTAATAATTAATATAGTTCAAATTCCTGGTGTTGTGCTATGATTAATCCCAGCAACACACTGCCTTTTAATACATAAGCATAAAAGGATAGATGACATTAAAAGGGCAAATAAATAAATAACAGCAGTGGACGCCATGAGGGGTGTCCGTTAATGAAGAATAGAGGTGCAGGCAAGCGGAAGAATCGATGCTTTCTTCTAAAAGCACGATGACAACGAGCCACTGTTAATCTAAATTAGGCTCTAGTTAAACCGGACAATGAAAATACCAAACCCCTTAAAAGTGAGTAATGAGAATGGTAAGGATTTTAACATTTCTGCTTCCAATTCCTCGTAACGACTGCGGTTCCATGAACGGTTCTTTTAGCACTTCATATTTCAATTCATTTATTTTTTTATAAAACACTACTGATTAAAGTATTACAAGTTTAAATATAACATAAGGCAGTAACAATTCTTGGTTTAAAACGACGATATAAATAAACACATGCGATTCAGTAGTATGCAAGTAACCTCTCTGAATGATTCAATTAGTGAATCATATTTTGAACCGACTCAAAAGAGACATTTGCTCGGGAGTCGGGCTACTTCGGTTAGCCTGTGTATTAGTGATTCACTACAAAGAACCGACTCATAAGAATCATTCGTTGGCGAATCGGACTACACTAGTCACGCTGTATGTTTTAAACACTAGATTCAGAGTGTTTTTAATGTTCCGTCCGAAACGGCGGGAAAACAAATGTCCATAAAACGTCCACATCATGAAATCAAAAAATAATCGCTTATCGGTTGCGAATCGTAAACAGAAACGTAATTAGATTCGGTTACAACGGTGAAGAAGTTTCAACTTCAGACAACTGTTGAATACACACTACATCGTCAATAGGCTGCATTAGAAAGGAAAATAAAAATATTTTTCAAATATTATTTAAAATATGGTGCTCGAAAAGCATGGAAAAGTAAATCTCCTTAGTAGAAGACCAAAAGAACAATATGCGGCGGCAATTCAACTCACTCATAAAACTTACTGCCGTGTAGCTCCACAACCGTTGAATATAAAGTGCTTCGGAAAACATACCTATAAATTCCATGGTTGATATCGATCTCGCAAATCAGTTATAGTCACATCCCTCCTCGAAAACAAAATGAAACAATCCCAGAGAGCAGATGAGCCGAGCCGGTGTTTAGTGAGTGAAGTCTCTCACACCCCCTTCCCTGACTGAGGAATGCAGTAAAGCCTGAGCCCGATCCAGTCAAACTCACTCCGTTTTTCTCAGTGTCTATTGAAAAAAATCACAACAATGGCTGTCCTTTCTGAGGATCCTTTAATTTATAGACGACTGCACACTGTCCATCTTCAGACACAAGTTACCAGAAACGTACTTATACTCTACTACTAACGATAAACACATACAGTACATACATATTCTTTATTTTCAGTTATTATTTACTTTCATTGTATGGGAAAAAGATACAATGATTAGGATTGACAGTCCCTAACATCTCATTTTGTGATCCACATAAGAAATAGTCATAATAAATATAGCATTGATCATGATAATCAACATGAACAGAAATGTAAAGTATGGCTGCACTATTGTATTTCACTCATTGTGTAACACAAGTAAGACATTTCACCTGTTACACGTGTGAGAAAGGACAGGAAACTCTCGGTAGTGAATAACAATATAGCGGAATGAATGGGGGAAGTGAAGCAGCTGGACGTACAACTCGACTCATTTATTTTTCTGAGCATTGTGTTGAATGCCATTTCGTACTGTAGTTGTATTCAAAATGACAAGTTAATTAAATCAACAGAGCGTCATAAAGCAGAAAATACTGTAACTAGAATAGTATTTTCAAAAGATATGTAATTCATCAAAAGTAAACGAAATTTGGTTGAGTGTAAAATATTATAGATAGTTAACCCTCAGAGAACTGCAGTTTAAATCAACTAAATAATGCATATTTTTCATTTAATATGGGTTGAAGCTATATATAACAGCAGCTCGCGTGTGAAATGTATCATAGCAACAAGTCTGGCAGAGAAATATTTGCAATTTGAATCTCCCAGCATGCCAAAGTCACACAATATGGTCACTGCCGACTGGCATCATTGCTGTTTTAGATCAAATTTAGCAATCTTCAGGTGCTTGATCTGTTTTCCCTTCCAATTCTAAGAAAATTTAGTGATAGGAATATCGAAACATTGCATAAAAATGTGTAAAATATGAAACAATTTGCAGAATCAGAATGTTGCAACAGAGTCGATTCAGTAAATCATAGATAAACTACTTCAAATGATTTTCAACATAGATTAAACTTTATAGAGAGCAAGATGGTTGCTCCGAGATGAACAGACTGAAGCTTCTGTCTTCTAGCTCAGTGGAAAAGCTTTTATAGAGGTCAAAGCAACTGCACTCCAAGCCTATAACTATGTATTTGTAGTTACTTTACAGAGGAGTCTGTGAGGTACAGGGATATTACAGGATCCTGATACTTTAGGGAATGACAGAGAAATGCTCTGGGATGAACATATACCTGAATTTCAGCTTTCTAACTTGCTGGGAAGGTTTTGAGAAAGTTAAAGCAAACTGTATAGTCCTATGTGGTGAAATTTTGTAACCCTAATAAAAGCCCAGCATTGCAATTTTGTTGTTTTACTCTACTCTAAAATATGTGTAAATTTTTTTTTTAAATGATGGCTTCCTAAAAACATGGTCAAGGAGAAAAATGGCGATGGCAATCACAATTTCGTTTGCAATGAAAGAAGACCAAACACAGTTCATTATGCAAATATTACAATGACTTTAATCTTAAAGAGCAGATACTAATATTTCATTCCTTCCCACCCAGAGCAAAACAAAGAAATTCAGCTATCAAACATACTAGTAGCACTTTTTCTTGCCCTAAATATGCCAGGAAGTTTTTTTGATCTGCCTCGCCCACCACGTAAAACGTGAATTTTCCAGGACATCATGCCCCATGACACTGCTCACGGAACTATTTTCATCCTTTTTTATTTCTTTCAATAAAATACTAAACAAAATGTTGCACAGAGACGTTCAGGGAAAACAGACTTGGGGAACAATATTAGTAGATTTGTAAAGCTGAGACATCCTCATCGCCTCAATGCATATAAATAGCAAAATCAATTGGACATATTATGAAGTGCAACAACAGAATGAGACGCATTTCATCTACCAAAATAGATATCCATTATTCTATTTTAGTCTCTATTAAATGCTTCATTACTTTTTCCACAGAGGTACATTTGGATGTTATTATTTCAAATATTGAATTTGAAAGGGATAGTTCATCTAATAATTAAAATTCTGTCATCATTTACTACCCTCTTTTAGTTCTAAATCTCTAAAAAAAAAAAAAAACACACAAGATAAAATGTATTTTTTGTTCATACAATGTATGTCAGTGGGGTCTAATGTTGTTTTGGACCCCATTTACTTTCATTGTACAGACAAAAACCGTACAATGTCTTCTTTTGTGTTCTTTA
Organism: Elopichthys bambusa; assembly: GCA_037101425.1. Lineage (NCBI taxonomy): Eukaryota > Metazoa > Chordata > Actinopteri > Cypriniformes > Xenocyprididae > Elopichthys > Elopichthys bambusa. The sequence continues at coordinate 5,614,476 of CM074437.1, forward strand.
GAATAAAGAAAGTCATAAAGTTTGGAATGAAGGTGAGTAAACAGAATCTTCGTTTTTTAGCTAACCTTTTAAATCAGATTTTCTCCTGGTACAATAGTGTGTGTATGTGAGAAAAATGAAAACCAACATCACCAATCCAAACATAGTTTATAAATATCTCTATTTGCTATGTAAGAGAAGTCAGAAACTCATCGTCTTGACAACTGTGAGAAGGACGGATCTGAAGCTTCAGTAAGTGATATATCTCTCCTCATTGCAACAACAACAAAAAGTATGATTCACAGATCGAAACCATACAAACTAAAACCCACATATGATCTCACAAAATTTTTGGTTGCTGTGAATCTAACAGCCTCTCGAGACTCAACCTGCTCTGAATGGCCACAGAAATCCAGGACTCTCCCTCACCACCCCGGCTGCAGAGTGTCTCATTGTCAAACAGAGCGAACATTAACATATAAATAACCCTCTTCTCTCGCTCTCTGAATCTGTGGCGGTGCAGCTTAGGAGGGTCTGGAGAATGAATGACTCTCTTAGTCACAGAGATTTGTGCATTTCTCTGACCGCTGCCTTTAGCAACCGGCCCACTGGGTCAGTGTCCGCACCCCCGCACGTACTGGCGCTGAATGCAAGACCAGTCAGGGGGCAGCTTCAGTTATTGGCCCCCCCCAGGCCTGGGAGGGAAAGCAACACTGTCCGGAGAGAGAGACAGAGGGAAAACTAACACATTGACAACAGTGAGTTTTGTTCCATGGAATTACATTCCTCCATACTCCTCCTCGCACAAGCACGCCCAGCCCACGGAGGTCGTGGGATCAAATCTATCCAAACGTACCGAAGCTACTCAAACATAACGGAACGTTATGAGGAAAAAGTGCGGATATGGAGGGATGAATAAGATGGAAATAAAAAGTGAAAGAGATAGGGTGTGAATCATAATTCTTTATTCCCAATTATTTGCTTTCAGAACAGTTTGCACTGGGTAGGGAGCGTCCGTATGACTCAGTTTTCATTAAAGGGATAGTTAATCCAAAAATCTAAATTGTGCAACATTTTCTCATCCTCATACCATTCAAATTATTTGACTTACTTTCTTCTGTGGAACACAGAAAAATGTCTCATTGTTTATTTGGTCCATACAATGAAAGTCAATGGGGTCCAATGTTGTTCCAATGTTGATTGTATAACAAAAACTTCAAAATATCTTATTTTGTGTTTCACTGATGAAAAAAAAAAAAAAAAAAGTCATACAGGTTTGGATGAGAGTGAGTAAACACTAACAAAAGCAAGACAAAACAGTCTCATGTACGGTATATGCGCTGAATTATGCATTTGATTCTGTCATACAACTGATCTTTGTTTTAGTGAAATATTTCGCAGTTTTCAGCATGCATATTTTCGCCCCCAGTCTGATGTTTCTCTAAGCCCAGCCTGCGGTGTTGCTTTTTAAATCCACTGCTTTGTTATCCTGATCCTCCGTACTTGTGGCAGTGGATTCAGAGTAATGGCCCTGGTGTTACAAACACACGACTGACGTGATTTAGTTCATGATTCACCTCATGCTCTGCCCGCTAGTGCGTAAATCCGTGTGCTATAAGCTGCAGTGTGAGCGTGCCTGCTTAACAACATCTTACAGCTACTGTTAATGCTAAAAGAGTACCATTTGATCCCCCGGTATAAGCTTCATTTTTGAAACCCAATAGTCAGAATAAAAAAGCCTCTGTCAAAAGTAACTATAGGTCCTGTTATTGTTTGAATCAGCTTTTCCACACCTTTTGACCAATGTCGTTTCCAGTGGTTCATGATTACTGCATAAAGGTTATTAAAATATTTATTAAATAAACTGCAAAAGAGAAGTTTCTAGCTGATAAAAATGTAGTCTTAGCATAACTAGAATAAAATAAAATACATTCAGAATAAAATTAAAACGATATAAAAATGATAGCTTATAGCTTAAGCAAATATTTTATATTAAAATATTAAACTATATTTATACCTCAGAAAATAAAACATGAATTATTTTAAATGCTACTTGCATCACAATATTGATTGATTATTAATAGCTTAAGCTGATAATGATTTTCATCTTGTCTGATAACTGATACATAGCTGATAATAAAATTCTATTTTACTCTTATCAAATATAACAGTACATTTTTATTTGCTAAAAACTACATTTAAATTGTAACAATTCATTAATGTAATTAAATGTTATTAATGTTAAATTAAAAATAAACTGTTAGATGATGGCAAAGATAATCTAAATATAAAAATAAGTGGAAATGGGTATGAACAACCCTATCAAAATGCTGTAATATATTCAGTTTTATCATGGGAAACTGATTCTATGGTTGTTCTCCCTGAAAGAGTGCATAGTACAGTTTTGCACCACATTGCTCTTACCTAACATGGAGGTTCCCTCTGGTGGATACTCTGGGAACTGTCCTTCAGAGGGCACACTGACTGTCCTTCTCAGGCTGCGGCCCTTTGACGAGGATGCTGTGGGACTTTCATGGACCTCAGATGGCATCTGGGAACAAGTCAGAGGTCAGAGGTCAGTAGGTGCAGGTCACAGGGGTACACATTCTAACAGCAGGTAAGAAAGTCCTTTTCCCTAACATTGCTACTAATTAACTAACCGTTTAAATGAATCTGAAAGCAATCTGTCAATCAGAAAGTATTTCAATACATTAAGTGAATTGATTATTCCCTTTCATAACCTTAAGGTGAAATCGGTTGCCCTGCACAGAGAGAGTGATGCTGAAACTTAATGCAGAAGAAGAGGACAAATCTTTAAACTGCAAAACGAGGCTCTTTAAATGTCTAGACCGGACGCAGTGTTCGGGGTAACGCATTACAAGTTACGTAATCAGATTACTTTTTTCAAGTAACTAGTAAAGTAATGCATTACTATCAAAATATCTAAGTTACTTTTTTCAAATAAGTAACGCAAGTTACTTTGTTCTCCCATATATTGACTGACAGCTCTCCTGTCACCATGTTGAGAGAAATCAGGAGTAAGTGCAGAGGCGTTGTGTGCGCTGTGTGAACTTGATGGTTATTGTAGACAAGTTCTAGACTAAAGGTGAGCATACATTTACTCCTGTATCCTATTCTTCTGCAATCCAGAATGGCAGCACAGCTAAAAGGTTTGTTTGAGCTGCGCCCTTTACTTGTACAGGCGTGAATTCGCATTTACTTCAGCCTGAGGCTTATTTATCTCACTTTTGGTGTGGAACGGTCTTTACATTTGCCAAAACTAACTTTTTTGTTGTTATAAAAACAAACAAACAAACAGCCCAGATGAGAGAAAAAATAACGCAAAGTAATGCAACACGTTACTTTCCATAAAAAGCACCTAAGTAACGCAATTAGTTACTTTTTTAGTGAGTAACACAATATTGTAATGCATTACTTTTAAAAGTAACTTTACCCAGCACTGTTCGGACGGGACTAGTTTTCCTTAAGAAGGTCAGGTAAATTTGCTTTGCAATTTTAATCGAATCACAAACATCATATATTAATAACTAGGGCTGCCCCGAAAATATTTGACTAATCGTTAGTCAACTAGAAGAGGCTTAGTCAGTGTACTTGCCTCACAGACATAAGAAATATATCTATAGAAAGCTTGAAATGTCAAGCGATTGTAAACCAATTCAAGTGGAAAACAAATATTCTTAGATTATGTCATTTGTATGAAACGTGCATATATGCACATCAATGATGAGTCAGCATCTTCGACTTAAATCTCTGCAGCCGAAAACACTAAAAACGTTAACAATAAATTATTAAAATGTTAAGACAGTCTCTTTGCTGTTTTTTCATGACACACTCATAATCATTAGTTTTGCCTGTGTGCTGTGGCAAGCTTAATGTGTGCGCTTGATATAGGCAATTAAAGGCTCATTATTATGATTTAGTTGGCTTATTAATATACACATGCGATTAATCGACTAATTGCTTAAATAAATGACTACTAGTTGACTACAAAAATCTTTAGTCAAGGACAGCCCTATTAATAACTCATATCTCGTTTTGAAAACTAATCCCATCCAGGTCAATAAATTACATCCATAAGCAACGCATTTAACCCTCAAAAAGGGAAACGTACAACAAAGCACAAACATCATCTGCGTGCCTCTCTTTAACCGTCCTTCGCACTTCATTCTGAGGGAGAGGAAGAGAGAAGAATGAGGGGATAAAGCATAGGGAAGGAGCGCTCTCACCTCTTCCTCCTTGTTGAGCAGGATGAGCTGGCTATCCGTCAGGATGCAGTACTTCCTCTCCCAAACGCAGGGCTCCGTGAATGGCGACTGTCCGCAGGAGAAGTGGTGGCTGGCCGGCCCCTTCACATCTGTGCACAGGGGACAGAAAAGACACCTCAGAATTGGTTGCCATAAAAAAGGATCACCACAAAAACAGGCCCTCTTCATTTTAGCAATGATTCTCTTTAGTCTAAAATTTCAGGAATGAGCAACGCTTTTAATGGAACTTCTAAAAATGTGACTATATATTCCCTCACATCTTGCAGAAATAGACATGGGTCCTCAGAGAGGCACAAACTCGCTCCTCTTCTTTATTTAATCACCAGTTCACCTCACAAAAATAGACTCCAGACAATGATGCTGTTCATAAGAAAATGAGTCACATTGGACTCATTAAATGCCACTGTGAACAATCTCTGCTTCACTAGCAGCACCAAACAAACTTGTAAAAACAAGGGCTGTCTCCAAAACGGTCCTCCATTGTTTGACAAACAGTGGTCACACAATGGCAGAGAGCTTCCAACATTTCTAGGCCATAATCAGTTGTTTCAGAGAATTTTTTCTTTGAAATAACATGCTATATCATACACAATAAGACCAGAGAACTGTATTAAGAATAAACATTTTTAAATTTCACCCTTGAAGAGTAAATGTGTAAAGTGTTCTGCAGACTGCTGCCTGTAGAGGGCAGCGGTACACGAGTTTAAAGTGTTGCTCATGTGCTCCAGCAATCCACCTCTTTTAAAGGAGTCAATCTCAGTGTGGGGGGGAGAAAAAAAAATGACACCAGGAAGCTCATAATTCTTTGCATCTCTCTCAGAGTTAACAAACAAACTCTGTTAGGGGCAAACATCTGCTTTTTAAAAAAGCAAGAACTGAGTGATTAGATGCGTAGGTAGTAACACAGGAAGAATGCATTTTGGGAATGGTCACATACCAGCGAGTGGAAACACTTGTCGGAGAACATTACTGACAAAAAGCCTGACGGTCCTCCTTGTCTATTAGTTGATCGTTTAGACCTTCGCTAAGCTTCATCAATCAGTTCTGGCTGACAGTATTGCTGTACGGTTGACCAGAGCAAGACACAAAAAGAACATGTCAGGATTCAAGGTCAGAGGTCAGCCCGCCCCGATGTCACTCTAGATCAGGCGACTGGGTCAATTGTGGCCGTACTCGAGTTTTTCCCAGGCCGCATGACTAAATTAACACCACACAGACGCAGAAGAAAGTGACGCAATGTGTCTCAAGAGGACGGGTGTGACTGCTGCATCCCCGCTTGGTTATTGAACGCAATCGTCTTGCCCATGAATTTTTCCACATAAGCTATCAGCCTAAAGCAATGTTAGGATGAAAATGCACAAGGGAGAAAGAAAAAACACTGGCCCTTTGAACAACATAAGATCAGGAGATAGAGCGAACAGAGAACTGATAGAAAGATTTAAAAAGAGAGCGAAATGACTAAAACAGAGATCTAAAGAAAAAGCCAAGATGGTGTGAATGTAGCTTGGTGAAATAGCTAAAAGAAGTGGTCAATATCTTTCATAGTTTTCTGTACAGATGTATATCTCAATATTTACATATTTTGTCACTGAATGGCCTTTTTTCCCTTCTTTAAATCAGAGAAACAATTTCAACCATATAGACCAAGTTGCCAAGATGACTCAATTGTTTATTGTATAATCTAGTTAAAAAAATAATCAAGGCATGTTTTTGCTTAATTAAATAAAAGGGGAAATATTTGTAATAATTACCATTTATACGCATCATCTTAGTATTTTTTGTTCAAAAGCTTGGGTTAAGTAGATAAAAAAAAAAAAAAAGAAATTAATATTTTTATTTTGAATTTTTTTTTTTTAAAGAAAATTAATACTTCTATTCAGAAAGGATGCATAAAATGGAAAATGGAAAAAGTTACAGTAAAGAAATGTTACAAAACATTTCCATTTCAAATAAATTCTGTATCACAGTTTCCACAAAAATTAAGAATATTAGGATTATTTTTTAATATTTAAGAATATTAAAATGTTAAGCAATACAACTGTTATTTTTAACATTGATACTAATAACAGTTTATTGAGCATCAAATCAGCATATTAGAATTATTTCTGAAGGATCATGTGACACTGAAGACTGGAGTAATGATGCTGAAAATTCAGCTTTGGCATCACAGGAATAAATTACATTTTGAAATATATTAAAAAGTTATTTTAAATTGTAATAATATTGCACAATATTACTGTTTTATATATATATACACATGACAGAAATGTAATTTTTGGGTGAATTATCCCTTTAATTATACCAGCCCACCCTAGGTATGAACAAAAGAGGTTGGGAGAGATCAAGCTCAACATAGACACCGAAACAAACTGTTCTTCTATTTACTGCTCTGCAAACAAGCATACAACTGTGTAAACAGACATGTTTTAATGGGTGTTTGGATAAGTGCTGGAAGGCAAACGAGGGAGACTGGCAGCGCTCCACTCAAGACGGCTGTGGAAAGACGGAGGTGAAATGTGTGGGAGAGGAGGGAGCCAGTCCAATCTAAAGCCTGTCTGTTTAAGACGACAGCTCGCGCTCAGCGGCACAGTGGCAGCATAGAACATATGGACGGGTGAGATAAAGTGTCTTCTCCAGAGATCTCATATGCCATTAAGAGACGTGTGAAGCTGTTGGGAAAGCAGTTGATAACTCCATCTGATGAAACACAATATCTTCCATAATTATCTATGCATATTGAGACTCCCTAGGCAGGAGAGATCTGAAAATAACCCCGTTCAATAACACCAATATTTGCATTACAAACGTGTAAAATCTGCACCACTAGCATACTTGTCTATTTTGTATCATACTTGTCTGTTTATCATTATTTAAATCGTTATTTATACTTCATAATCATTATTTAAACTTCATCAGCCAGCATGATTTACTGTGCCACACGGTAGAGCGACTGTCAACGCAGCGCCAGAGGAGATTTATTATTAGGATTTTTAATTGCATCCCGTACAGTTTCACCGCCTCAACATTCTAGTGAGGATGAGGGCTTCACCTGCGCCTGTTCATACCAGCTATGTGCAAATCACTGCTTTTCTCTGGGGAGAGTAAAAGACCAGTGAACATTGAGGATCAGAGATTTCGCAAAACCAGCAGATGGAACAGCCTCTCAAAAGCCTTTATTCTTGCCTTTGGAAAGAACTCAATAGTTCTTTCAGAGCTGAGAATTCTCATTTACATCTCACTGAAATAGTCTTGATTGCATATGGAAAGCTAGGCATTGCATATACATTTATTTAACCTAATTTGCAGCAATATTATGCAGAACTATGACAACTATTTGAATGCTTTAGAAAGGATAAACCAATATTCTTGGTGAAATGAAAAATACAGGGATATTTCCATGACTTTTTCCCCAGTCGTCATTCATTAGAGGTTGTTGAGTAAGATTTCCATTTCTATTTTTGGTACCAATTACTGGAATTACTCATTCGAAGCTTTACAAATCTTTTGTTTCGAATCAGTGGTTTGGAGCGCCAAAATCACGTGATTTCAGTAAACGAGGCTTTGTTACGTCATAAGTGTTTCGAAATATCAATAGTTTACGTGACTTTAGCAGTTTGATACACGCTCCGAACCAGTGATTCAAAACAAAAGATTCATAAAGCTTCGAAGCTTCATGAAGCAGTGTTTTGAAATCGCCCATCACTAGATATTGTTGAATGAAGTCGTTATATTGTTTTGTTTTTTGGTGCATAAAAAGTATTCTCGTTGCTTTATAATATTAAGGTTGAACCACTGTAGTCACATTAACTGTTTTAAATGTCTTAAGTAGCTTTCTGGGCATTGAAAAAGGAAATGTTTAGTGATACTGATTTTTTTTTAGAACCGATACCGATAATTTGTGCGTTTACGTGCCTGATAACCGATATGCAGAACTGATATTAATTACAGTTATCATTCTGTTTTTGATACGATTACAACACCACTGAACTGAACAAACCATTTTAATTATAACAATCACTCCCTCCTTGCATAGAAAACAAAACAAATCTTATTTGTACACCAATAGAGGGGTCTGAAAGTGAAAAAAATAAAGTGCACTGTTACTAAACTGTTTTGTTGAAAATTAGTAGTCTTTCATGTTAAATGCAAAAATGCAGACGACTTCACGAGACTAATGATGAGCATAGAGAGAGAATTAAATTCAGCACTTTTATTTCCAACATGTGCTCATTCATGGCTGTATTATTTAATTAATGCAAAGTTACACCTTATTGGGACAGGATTCTTGCGTGATTACGTGAGCTTGTTTCTATTTCTTAGAGACAAGCTGCATAAACTAGCTACATTTCAAGCATTTATGTAACGCATCTAATTTGCGCATTAATGGCTGTTATGTTAAAAAAAGTTTACTAATTACAGCAAAGCAGGTAAGTATACTTTACCTGTGCACGCAGTTGTCTCGTCTCCCCTCAGATGCGCTGTAATGGCGATCCTGCGTGCAATTCTCAAAACACCCACAAGATGGCGGCGTTTATCGGTAAATCCGATATTACAAAACCGATATCCGATTATGGTAAAGTGCTTAAATATCTGGGAAAAATATCGGTAAATCAATAAATCGGTCGATCTCTAGAAATTATCTTGCTGGCAATGCAGGCCTCGCTGTGCCATTGGATTTTTTCAAATACATCTTCATTTGTGTTCTGAAGATGAACGAAGGTCTTACGGGTGTAGAACGACATGAGGGTGAGTAATTAATGACATCAGTTTTGTGTGAACTAACCCTTTAAGTTGTATTTAACCAGGGATATCCCTTTAAAAGTAATAGCAAAACAACTAGAGTGACCGTAGTCCAATTAAAAGGCAAAACATTTAACACTTGCTAATTACTGTGATCTTCTGCTAAATATAGCAGAGGTATATAAAGACCCCTCCCTGAGGTGTCTGGGCAAGGGAACATATAGTTAAATCATTAAAGATGTGTAAAAAGTCACATCTGCCCTAACAAAGTCCTTCAAAAAGTTCTGTTACATAACCTTTGCAGAAACTCATTTCAACACAAATGTTATTTCTGCAGAGTTCAGCATGTCCATCATCCTCATCCAAACTCATCTTTCACTCCAAATATTCCCTAGATCAAAGCGCAGCATCAGCAATGACAGAGTACACGCAAAGGATGTTACCCAACATGCTCTGTGAGAGGGGTCGGCAGCTCTGAAGTGAGAAAACATACTAATCAAGCCTTGAAATGACAGAAGGGTCGGTTAAAATGTCAAGAGACAAGGAGATGAATAAAAAAACCCACAAAATATGCAGTATATCTTTATCTAAACTAATTTACTGCCATAGTATTTCATAAGAAAAACAATAAATAAAATGTACCAGAGAGAACAAACACTTCTCTGGAAGGGAAACGCAACCACAGAACCAAAGGCAAGATCAGGTCACCACAGCAGAGAAACACAAATGACAGACACAAATGAAGCCATTCCTCTGAATAAGAATGTGCAAAACTACGTATTTTCAAAATGACTATTCATGGGTTCTTTGAATGACTAGTCGACTAATCTTTGTTAAGGAAGCCCTGGACAATTAGGATTGTTACAAGTTCACCTGACACCAATCGAACATGTTTCTTAGGGTGTTATAGCAGCTAGAAGAAGCGCAAAGGAATGGAACAAATGTCATTTAAAATTGCAAAGCTTGGAATGACAAAAAAAAGGGCGAGATGTGGTGCAACAGCCAAAAAAAAAAAAAAGAAAAAAAAAAAAAAAGTCTGGCAAAATGTGTATGGCTGTAGCGGTGGTGCTTAAAAGTGAGTCAATATAAACTTTTCTGAGACAACAACAATATCAATAATAATGATTACTATTATTATTATTTATAAATAATATAAGTAACTGGTTTTTTTAATTATTATTATGATAGGGAAAGTAGAAAATATGTTGTATAAAAACAAAAATAGCATAAACTAATCTGCACCTCAGGCTGCTAGAAAGGCTTTTTAAAAAAAACATGAAATATAAAAATAATAAAGAAATCCAATGTAAAAAAAAAACCCACTTAATTTCTAATAAAATACAAAAAGCCAAACATATTATATTTATAAATATTAAACAAATTACATATAACATTTATATTTTTTAAATCAAAGTGTGTGTGTGTGTGTGTGTGTATAAAAGTGCTGTCAAACGATTAATCTCAACCAAAACAAAAGTTTGTTTAAATAATGTGTGAAAAAATTAAGTTAAGTAGTTTTTTAGCAAGTTTTTTTGGTTTCACTAGTGAACCATCATGACCTATCCCTACTCTAAAAAAAAATGTGATCATCATACCCTGGCTTCTGAGCTGATAATTTTGGCCTTCAAGATCCATGCAGCCATGAGGGCAATTCTTTTAACAGCAGTGAGCCGTGGTGTGTAGAAAGACACCTGGGCTCCAGAAAGGGTGTAATAAGACAGTAACCATGTGGGTGTCTTGAAAGTGGTCCTATACGTGCTCCCATATGTTTGTTTGTGCAGCAGCACAGCATGAAAACAATTACTGCAGGGTGGCTGCCAGCTGATCCAAGAGCTGCCAGTTTGTGACCCTGTAATGGAGCTGGAGCCCACAAATAACCAAGAGGTCAGCAAAGGTTCAGACAGACTAGCAGGAAGTGAGCGTGCATTTGTTAAAATTAAAGCTCCATGTATCATATACAATGATGATGTGATATGTTTGATATTCTCACATTTGTGTGACATCTAAGATAATAGTTAAGCAATAGATTGTGTGTGTGCATGAAAGTATGAAAATGGTAAAACGGAGGAGTCAAGCCAGTGTTGCATCTGTGGTACACCACATTCTTCATATCATGATATGTGCAAGAGCAACTTGGCACGCACTCATGTCACAAGCAGATCAAACATCGGTGAGGAACATGTGTGTGACACTGACCCAAAGTACATCTCTATGATCACAGACACCCAACTGAGGCCCAGACCAGCCTCGCATGTGTCTGGTGAAGGGTAATCCTAACCCCTGCAGCCTTGCCTGGAATGTCTTCAGCTGAAGGAGAGGTCATACCACCTGTCCAGGATGAGGTTACAGACGAGGGAATGCCTGGGACCGCTAATCACTGCCAACATGGAGAAAACTTAACCAGCTCCTGCTTTTAAAACACCACTTTGTCAAGAAACTATATACAGGGTGTCCTTTCTTGCACATTACTATAATATTAAAGGTTACAATTAACAAGAGCCCAAACTATTCAATTCAGTTACCCAAATAAAATAAATAAATAAAAAACAAAACAAACAAACAAAAACACGCAAACTGCACACAAGGCAGGATTTGCATGAACTTCTAAATCTAATTATTTTTCAATTATTTTTCTACTCCAATTCATTTTTGAAATATGTTAATTTACACAGTTAACCTGTTTTCATGACAAATGTATTTAAATATATTAAATAATAAGACATTACTAACAGGTAAAGTAAATATAATGAATACATAAGCTAATATAGTGCATATATTTAGTGAAATGCTGCCATCCAGAGTTCATTTCTCTAGTGAACTAAATTACTTGCCTGAGGTAAATGTAATGCTACATGAGATGATATTCTCAGGCTGTCTTGATGTCTTTCTGTGGTTGCTTTTTACAGGTAGGAAACAGCATTGCATTACCACATGCGCCCCCTTCTGGTTTGGAGTGAATCACCTGTGACTGACTGTATTCGTCTTCTGACTGTATGTCCGTACAGTTATGGTTTGGGACGAATACATGTACCGTTATGTATATAGTTCACCTAAAACTTTACACTATTTACTCAGCCTCATGTCGTACACTATTTACTCACCCATGACTGACCTTCCTCTGTGGAACAAAGGTGTACTTCTGAAGAACTATTTAATGCCATATAAATGAACAAATGTAAATGGCAATGTGCGCTTAGCTATCAAACTCCAAAATGGCAAAAAGCACAATAATACTGGCCCATGACTTCTCTTCTATATTACTAGAACCAGGAAGTATGACCATATTAGCCCGGTTCTGTCAACACTGCATTGGCTCCCTGTTAAACATCGTATAGATTTTAAAATATTGCTAATTACTTAAAGCACTAAATGGTTTAGCTCCCCAGTACCTGAGCGAGCTCTTAATGCATTATAGTCCTTAACGTCTATTGCGATCTCAGAATTCAAGCTGATGAAAGCTGCCTGAATCAATCATGCATTGTTCGCTGCTGGCCATTTTAAGACCTGTTTGCCACCTGATGTCACCTGTTGGAGTTTAGGTTCCTTGCCGCCATCGCCTTTGGCTTGCTTAGTTGGGGACACTTGACATTTGATATTCAACAGTGTTTTGATTTGCCTGCACTGACACCATTGTATGCAAACTGAACTGAGCTGGATGATGACATCACTGTTTACTCCAGTGCTGATATAAATAAATTAACTAAATTAATAACTATTGATCCTTACAACGGAATGAATCAATACTGCCTTTACTTAAGCTGGGCAATGACACCATTTTCTTAAGGAGCTGCTGTGCAGTCAAAAATTATATACCAGTTATCACTGTAAAGCTGCTTTGACACAATCTGCACTGTAAAACGCGCTATATAAATAAAGGTGACTTGACCATTCCAAGTCATCTGAAATCAAACGATGGCGTAGACATTGTGACTAATAGACCAAACTTTGTCATTGTCATTGAAAATCCGACTATGCACTATGCTATATTATGAGTTTTAAATGGTTTTAATATCTTTGAAGATGGTCTAATAATGCAGTTCATGGATTATTGCCCATAGGAATGTGCCACTTCCGATATTTTGCCTTTTTTTGGGTTTTCAACCATTGGGTTTTTTCTTGCAAACATGGTTCATACAGTTGAGCGACTCACAAACACTTTACGAGCTTGATTGTTTCTCATGACAATCCACTCATATTGTGGAAATACAAGGAAAGCAGAAGTGCAATGAAATGAGGCAACAGAAGCATTAGCTGTTGCAGAACTAAAATACGGATGTTGATGGTGTGGCGTCTTTTTACAATTACTAAGGACAAGAAATCTGCGTTGCACTATATTCTAGTCCTTACTGCACTGTTAGACATTTATGTAATTTGTACAGTTATTTACTATATATATATTGCCCAGTACAATACTGGAAATTCTCTTTACAGTAAATAACTGATTCCCTTTTCAACATGGCAATTTGTGACGTCAAAACACCACATACAGAGATGAACACAAATGCGTTTCCACGCCGAGACTGATAATTCTTGGTACTGAAATATGATTCTGTGAGTGTTAGAATGGTTCGAACTGAAAATTCAGAAAGGTTGCAACTGATTCATAAGCCTTTTGGACAGATTCATTAAAAAGGACCACTTATGAGAGTTATTTGTTCACCAATTGGACTATACTGAAAGATTTGACTGTGTCCATTTACTGCCTTTGTTGTACTCTACAGCATTCATTCCTTTCATCAAATTTAAGACGTATTGTAATCTCATAGCAACTGCAAGCTCATACTAATGTCACACAATCATCATTCATCCCGTTTTTTTTCTTTTTCTAATTAAACTGGTTCTGTATAATAGTGCTCTTGATCCCCAACCCTACATTCAATATACATTAAATAAATCAAATTACATCCCTTTTAAGTAGCTACTCAAACATCCAGTCTACAGCACAGATTAGAAACATGAATTGGCTGATTATAAAGAGATCTTTCACCCAAATGAGTCTTTTCATTACGTTGGACTTTCATTAGTTTCATATACGTCCTAATGCCAAATTCCCACAGTGCTTGCCAGGTGTGCGCACACCCTGACACACAAACACACAAACAGACAAACAGACCGCAAAGGAGAACAGAAGATGCTTTGTGTCGCTCAGTCATGGAGGCTGTGGAGCGTCACCCTCCTGCCCTCTCATGAGCCAACACAGTGCCCAACCACCTGGTCTCCACAACAACCCTTAAACACAAACAGCCTGTCCAATAACAATGCTTCAGCACAGAGGGAGGGGCGTGGCCACAGCAGGTTGACAATACAAGTGGAAGAACATTAGAGTCAGCACAGGGAAATTGTGCATGATGTAGTGTGTATATAACAGAGGGAGAGAGAAAAAAGAACGAAAAGGTGTGGCACAGAAACCACTGTATACCCCTGAATGTCTGCTCTCATATTATATAAATAGCCTATATGAAACCGTGAGAGAGCAAATGTTTTACCACAGACATAACGACACTGGAAAAAAAAAAAAAAGTGTTTCTGTCAAGCACATCCGCTCATCATATTCATACAGCAATCACACTGGTACTTTAACATATACAAGGAGTGAGTGGTATGACAAAACTCATACCACAGTATGAAATGTATTAATGTAATATATTTATATAGTACCTCTCTAAAGTTTGGAAACGATGTTTTCGAAAGAAGTTTCGAATTTATTTAATCAATAATACAGTAAAAACTGCCATATTGTGAAATAATTTAAAATAACTGTTTTCTATTTTAATACATTTTAAAATGTAATTTTTTCAGCATCATTACTCTAGTCTTCAGTGTCACATGATCCTTCAGAAATCATTCTAATATGCTGATTTGATACTCAACAAACGTTTATTACTGTTATCAATGTTGCATAAAATTGATCAAAAGTGACAGTGAAGACATTAATAATGTTTCAAATGATTTATATTTAATTAATGCTTTAATACATTTAATAAAAAATAATAATAATAAATGCAAATAAATAGTTTATTAAACGTTCTATTCATCAGAGAATCCTGAAAAAAGTATCACCTTTCCACAAAAATATTAAGCAGCACATCTGTTTCCAACATTGATAATAATAATAATAATAATAATAATGAAAAATGTTTCTTGAGCACCAAATCAGCATATTAGAATGATTTCTGAAGGATCATGTGACACTGATGAATGGAGTAATGATGCTGAAAATTCAGCTTTGCATCACATGAATAAATTACATTTTAAAATATATTCAAATAGTAAATATTTATTTTAATTTGTAATAATATTTTGCAATATTACATGTTTACTGTATTTTTGATTAAATAAATTCAGCCTTGGTGACCATAAGAGAATTCTTTTAAAATTATTAAAAAAAAAATTGTAATGTTTCCAAACTTTTCAAAACTATGCATTATATATATTAACAAAATTATTAACAAGTGAATTATTTAGATTATTATTTAGTTTAAAAAAACTTAACAGATTTAAATAAATAAAGATTCAAAACCTATAAAACATCATTCAAAACAGCAATACCATGGCACTTTTTTGTGCATGAAAAGTACGGCAAAGTGAAGGAATCAAATAATGCAGATCTTAATAACAAATTCATCGTAAGCCCACTACAGATGCATCACATCCATAGCCATCTCACTCTGGGATGGCAATTCATAAGCCCTGCAAATTAGCAGCTTTAATTGGTGTCTGGGGAGATGGGGGAGTTGGGTCTACAGAGAGAGGAAATGACTGCAATTAACAGATTGGGCTATGATTGCAGCTCTGTGAGGATGCGTTTGTGGAGCTTCCAGCTGGAGGAACAAAGTGGGGATGCTTAGGGGAAGTTGCGACTTTGTTTTGACACAGTTGGTTAAGCAGGATGTAATGTGCTGGGACGGGTTAATCAGTAATCTAACAGGGAATTGTCCGGCCTGGGAGGAACAGCTGTTGACTGCAGGGCGAGGTGGGGCAGTGCTCTCCTCTTACCCATGATGACCTCAGGACATACGAGGGCAGACACGCAACCATAGAGAAATATAAACACATTGGGATTTAGACACTGCTCCGCCACACAAAAACCCCAAAGTGATGCTTTACAAGTGGGGATGCATAATATATCGGTAACATAATGGTTACCAATCAATTTTGGATTTTTTTCAGATATATAAATTTTCCTCATTTTTACATTTAGATTTCCTTTGCCATCATTTAGCACTCACTTAAAGATGATATTTAGACCTGTTAAATGTAATATTTAGAAATCCTCATACTGTACATTATAATAACGTAATTACAAAATTCACTTGCAGCATTTAAGAATACTAATTTTATTTTTATTGTTATTATTTTAATAGAAATGCAACATAGTGTTAGCCAGAATTTAAATATAAATATTTAAAACAGAATTTAAAATTAAAATAACTATTGGTGCATCCACATAACATAACAATTAGTGCTGTCAAAATAAAAGTTTGTTTACATAATGTGTGTATCATGTATATTTATTATGTATACATAAGCACACACATGCATGTATATATTTAACAAATATGTTATATTTATATATAATATAAATTATATTTATATATAAATATACATGTAAATATTTCTTAAATAAATACATGTATGTGTGTGTATTTATGTATACATAATAAACATGCACAGTACACACACATTATGTAAGCACAAACTTTTATTTTGGATGTGATTAATCACGATTAATCGTTTGACAGCATTATAATATAATATAATATAATATATAATTCTGGGCCATGCTAGAGTCAAACTTACCCAAAGAACTCCTGCGGTGAAATGGATTCACTTTCTCTTTATATGAACCTTAACTTTGTTTAGAAATATAAAAGGTGCGCTTTCGGGTCACTTCCCTAAAGCAAAATTGCACAAAATGCTTCCGAATAGCAGAACTGAGCTTGTGGGTTTGTGCCGTCGCAGTGACAGGAGAGTGCTTCGTGTCATTCATAATTCACATCATCAGCATCACAAGCCTTTTACCATCGTGCCACTCTAGTGAAGCAACTCTGAGACGACACGCCATCGTCCCTTTGCCCTTTAATCTGCAAGCTCAAACATCTTCCTCCTAAAATCTGAAAGGCTGGATCTGTTCAGTCAGTTGTGACTCCCTGAAGAAGCTTAGAAGAGACGCCTACAAAACATGCGCTCCGCCCAGCTGAGCCCCTCTAAATATGTGCATGTTGAGGGATGAGTTACAGTCAGTGTTAGGACAGTAGACCCCTTGAATTGAATCTAATTATTAATAACATTTTGACTTCATTTGAATTGGAATCACTTGCGTTATTGTGCAATTCAGCCTGTGTTTAATTTGACATTTGACAAGCTTGACTCTGCAAGTACTGGAATGTCTGTTTAAAAAAAAAAAAAAAAAAAAAAAAAAAAAAAACAGTGGAGAAGAAAATCAATTTCACTTCTTTTAATGTGTGTGAAATTAGCACATTCGACACGGCTACGTGTTGTTTTACACTCTTAAAACGTTAAATGTAGCACGAGGAGGTCATGCATTTCTCACAGTCGGACATCTGTCATGTTAAATAATTAGCAGTGCTGGTATTCCTCTCATCCATTGTTACAGAGTGGCAGTGCTCGAGTCAGGGCACTGAGCGCACACGCTTTTGTGCACCTCACAAGTGCGGCACTCCGCCACGGAGAGACATTGTTACATATTTAAATAGGTTGCAGACAGCATGCCTGGAACATTTGCATCTCTCTCCTTATATCCCCCATTTCTACATAAACTCACCGCCTGTGTATGTCCTTCAAGCCTAGACATTGACCACTATTGTTTTATGGTACGGTGATATTGTTTTAACAAAATTCTTTTACAACAATAAATAAGATAATACATATGCATTATAAATGCTTAAACAACCTCAACAATCATAATCATCATCTAGACCATTATAATAATAATAATAATAATAATAATTAGTGCTATAACATTTAATAATAATAAAACTAATAATAATAAAAGTCTGTTTTGCAATCTAAATTGCATTTTTTAATCCTGTCTTTTCTCACTTAAGGAATGGATATGTTAAAAATAAAATAAATTCCTAGTTCTGGCTTGAAACTCCTCTACATAGCGCATCTGATTGGATGCTGATGCATCAGCGGCCAATAAGCTGTGGCTCAACATTCAAATACCGGTAGTGTTGCTGTCTGCAGTGCGCTTTCAGAAACCCTCCACCTTCCCCAGCTCCACTTGTATTGATCTGCTATGGGTATTATTCTATGTATATTGCATGTCTTATATGCTCACAGCAATGTCTGTGAATGTATTGGCAGTAGAGTCTGTTTTGCAGTCTAAATAGCCAAATTCTCTCATTTAAGGAATATGTTAAGAAAATTATATGTTAAAAGTAGGGTAGGCAGGTTTTTTTTTAATAAACACTGTTATGTTGGTTAAAACTCTTCACATCCTGACAGGAATCAATAATAGAAGTGGTCTTGTGGACCGGCAGTGGACCGGTCCACCGGTCCACTGCCTTCTTTCAAACACTTCCGCTTTCAAATCGCTTTCAAATTCAAACACTTCCATGTGCTTTCAAACACTCCCGTGGGTTGATCATCGTAGCCAATCACAGACATATATGTTGAGCGCGTGAACATAATGGCCAATCAGAAGTGTTTACGAATCCGCTCAACAGCACTCAAGCATCACATTTTTAAAATTTCAGCACCAACTTGGTATCGAAGTTGGTACTTTTGTCAACACTAAAGTCAATTCAATCTCAGTGTTTTACTGTCAAATTTCCAATAAACAATATTATTAGTAATAAACAATATTATTAGTAACTGCACTTATTAATGCAAAACTATAATAATTTTATGATTTAAATGAACTTTATGATTAAAAATCCCCCCCAGCGCCACCAAATCAGGTGTTGGTGCCACCATCTGTAGAACTTAGTGGCACCAGAGCTACTGCTCCCAAATGTTAGTCTGGAGCCCTGCAGTTAAGAAGTGACATTTAGTCTAACAGCATTGGGATTTTTTTCACAACACTTGTCTAGGTTTGTGATCAATCGCAGCTGTGATATCTAGTACAACAGCATTTTGAAGATGAAAAGTATCGTACAAAAGGAGACATGATTACAATGAATGTCATTTTGATCTTCTTGATTACATGAAGTTGATAATCACATCCTTTTTTAACATATTGGCGATCAACAGCATGTCTTGATCAACAGCAAGAGCGACCAATGAGAAATTTTAACACTTTGTTATAGTAGTTAAAACTCTCTTCACATCCTGACAGCAATCAATAATAGAAGTGGTCTAAATATTAAAGAAATGTACATATATCTTCTGTTGAAGTCTAAGGACCAAAAATTGTTTGTCCAATCACTACATTCGGACCAATGTTGTTTGAACAATGTTGTTTCCTGGCATTGTTGGGGAGAAAAAGTAAAAATGTAAAAAATGCAAAAGTAAAAATGTAAAAAATGCAAAAGTAAAAATGTAAAAAATGCAAAAGTAAAAATGTGAAATAAATAAATAAATAAATATATAAATATATATATATATATATAAAATTACCAGTCCCTCTCTCTATTTAAGCCAGTTTATTCTTC
This sequence comes from Elopichthys bambusa, assembly GCA_037101425.1. NCBI lineage: Eukaryota > Metazoa > Chordata > Actinopteri > Cypriniformes > Xenocyprididae > Elopichthys > Elopichthys bambusa. The sequence continues at coordinate 5,634,100 of CM074437.1, forward strand.
ATTTGCAGCATTTTGCACCCTAAAGGATTAAGTGTCTTTACGGTTCCTGCTCTTTTACCGTTCCTTGCTCTCATTCTTAAGACACAGAATGACAAAGGTTCGAGTGCCAACTTTAGGGGAATATCTACACGGCAGAACAAAGTTATCTCAAGCACGACATTGGGATTGCAAATTCAGCAGTGCCCCATTTTCAGCTGCAGGTCTAAGACTATCTGCTCTCACCGCCCACTGTGTTTCTGTCAGGCTGGGGCATTCCTGAAGATACCAGCCCATGATGAGAAGACCTAAATGAGGAAACTGTGTTTACTAATGTGTCAAAAAGCACTTTCTACATTCCACTTTAACACGGAAATTGGCTTTATTGAAGGTAGAGTTCCACGGGGAACAACATCCAGCATCCATTCCACGGGGTCCTTTCTCATGATTTCTGCAGACCACATCTGCCCCAGCCTTTCAAAGGGTAATAAGGCTAAAAGGTGGCGAGCCCACTGTCTTTGTATCTTTGCAGGAACATGTATTAGCATACAAAAGGAGGCGAGTGAGCTGCTTCCTACATTTCTAAGGGAATGGAGGAAAAAATTGGAATGGCTGGACTTAGGAGGGGGGGGTCAAACTCCTGCTGAGACCCTGTGGTTTGTTGACACAAACTCCATGCAAACCCAGGGATCTGAATCACAGGAGCCGAAAGCAATAATTACTTTATCAGAGCCAGTGTGGAGCTATGAGCTCAAAGGGAACATCTTTGCTCAGTTTAGCACTGTACCAAATTTATGCATTTGCATTTCGTTGCTAGCTAATTAGCATTTATGTTAATGGTGATGGGAAGTTTTGAGCAATAAGTTGGAAAGGGAGAAGTGAATCTAAAAGAGGAAAAGGTGTTTACTCAGATTGTGAGAAGCATGGTTTAATGTTTTCCCATTTCAGCTGCAAATGCTAATGGAGTTAATGGAGAGGTTAGGCTTAAAATTTGATCAATTTCAAGGTGCACTTACAAATTTCTCCCCTTATAAAAAAAAAAAAAAAAAAAAAAAAAGAACATAAATAAATCATTTAAAAAAAATGTTAGAAATTTTAAATTTTTTCCATTCATTTAGCAGGTCATTCCATGGGGGCCGTCATTGTTGGCCATCAAAGCCAAAATGTTGGTACTGCGCAACAATAAAAGGGATAGTTCACCCAAAAATTAAAATGTTGTCATTGTGTATTCATCCTTGTGTCGTTCGAAACCCATAAGAATTTTGCTAAATCTTCAAAATACAAATGAAGATATTTTTAATAAAACCCGAGCGATTTCATATAAAGTGACCATGTCTCTACCGAAGACTTTGATTAAATTGCTCAATTCTTAACCCTTTGAACCATCCAAGCTTTGGTGGAGGGACAAACATTTCTCAGGTTTTTATTAAAAAATATCTTCATTTGCATTTCAAAGGTGAACAAAAGTCTCATGGGTTTGGAATAATATGAGTGTATAAATGATGACAATTTTCATTTTTGGCTGAACTACCACTTTAAAATCTCAAAGTGAATTCATGAATTCTGTGGGTTTGATATATTATGGTCCTTTCTTAAATGGTCACAAACAAAACAAACGAATGCCTTAAATAATCTTTAACGAACTAAAGAAAGAAGTAATCTTCTGTAGATAAGGAAAGCTTAAAGAGTTAGTTCACCCAAAAATAAAATTTCTGTCATTAATTACTCACCCTCATGTCGTTCCACACCTGTAAGACCTTCGTTCATCTTCAGAACACTAATTAAGATGGCTCAGTAAGGCCTGCATCGGCAGCAATAACACTCCCTTTTTCAAGGCCCATAAAGCTACTAAACACATATTTAAAACAGTTCATGTGACTACGGTCGTTCAACCATAATGTTATGAAGAGACGAGAATACTTTTTGTGCTGCAAAAATAACAAAATAGCGACTTTATTCCACAATATCTAGTGACAGGCGATGAAGCTTCGAAGCTTTACGAATCATTTGTTCCAAATCAATGGTTCAGACTGCCAAAATCCCATGATTTTAGTAAACGAGGCTTCGTCACGTCATAAGTGTTTTGAAACTTCAATAGTTTACGTGACTTTAGCAGTTTGATATGCGCTCCGAACCAATGATTCGTAACCAATGATTTGTTGACCAGTGTTTTGAAATCGCTCATCACTAGATATTGTTGAATAAAGTCACTATTTTGTTATTTTTGGTGCACAAAAAGTATTCTAATTACTTTATAATATTAAGGTTGAACCACTGTAGTCACATGAACTGTTTTAAATATGTTTTTAGTAGCTTTCTGGGCATTGAAAAAGGGAGTGTTATTGTTTGTGATGCAGACCTTACTGAGCCATCGGATTTTAATCAAAAAAATATCTTAATTTGTGTTCTAAAGATGAATGAAGGTCTTACGGGTGTGGAACGACATGAGGGTGAGTAATTAATGACATTTTTTTTTATATTTTTGGGTGAACTAACCCTTTAAAGATATTTCTAAAGGTCTAAAGCTACTGCCACCATATTCATAGCTTGAGCTTCAATTTTGTGTTTTCTGGTACACAATCAGATTAGACTCAAAACACAACATGCTTAGATTTAAGCAACATCTACACTGGGAAAATACAAGAAAACTCAATAGACATATCTCTATTTAAAGATGAAGCACCATGTTACTCAAAAAGTAAGTGTAATTCACCTTCACTGACGCATGATGTGACTGAATATGACAGGCTTTAACCCATGATTATCTCATTGTGCTTTATCTTTCTGAAGTTGGTCAAAACATCACTTACAGTACATGCTACATATCTGACAAAATCAGTGCTCAACCAGTCCAATGACTGAACCAAATTTTAAACAAATCAATGTGGAGGCTGCACTTAAAGGAATAGTACACCTAAAAATAAAAATTGTGTCACCATTTCCTCACCCTCAGGTCATTCCAAACTTGCATGACTTACTTTCTTCTGTGGAACATGAAAGAAGAAGCTTACAAATGTCTTGGGATTTTTATTTTTAAAAGGCAATGGTAACCAAAACTGTTGCCAAAATTCTTCAAAATAGCATCTTTTGTGTTCCGCAGAACAATGAAATTATAGTTTGGAAAGACATGAGGGTGAATAAATGATGACAGAATTGAAATATTTTGGTGAACTATCCCTTTAAGACAGTAGTCCTTCAGTTAAACTATCAAGTGAGAACATTTATGTTGCTTGTAATATCAAAACTACTACGTAAAAAGAAATACTCTAGTTTTCAAACATAATCTAGTGTAAATGGTAGAGTGATTGCCTCCCTGATGTGCCTTAATCAAACATTAATCAAACTTCCTACCGTCTTCTGAAAGTTGTCCAACAGCCGGCTCAGGGGAGGTATTTAAAATTCGACTAATTCGTCTCGACATGGACAGCAGAATCCCTGAAAACGCATTAGAGCTTGGCACCCGTCTGAGCGGTGGAGTCTCAGTACGAATTTCATTCCACGGTTCAGATGCAGATCTTAAATAAGGGGCTGAGCTGCGAGATAACCAGTCCCTCTGAAGATTGGCATGCTCCAGAAGGACACCACGGTTGGTGACCCTCTGAGGATTCGGGAGACTGTGGACCCTGGAGATGGGGGGATTTGACGGAGCCATGCTGCTGCTGCTGCTTTTGGACCATGTCAAGCTCTGTGTGCGCATGTCCTGTCTGGCCGGGATCCTTCTGTTATGTATGTCCAAGGGCTCCTCAGGGGCTGAATTTGAACGGTGTTTTAGCCAAGGCCTGCTGAGGAGACGCCAGCGACGAGCACTCTCCCTGCCAGACGAACAGTGTGATGGGTTCCTGTTTGACCCGGTTTGTTCCTCTAGTTTGGCCTTCCGTGGTAAACTCATGATTGATGAAGAGAGGAAAGCTAAAAAAGCTTAACAATATCAAGAAGCAGGAAGCCAAAAATCAATTTCAGTCAGTTTCAAACACTACCAATTGCATCATAGTCTCATCTCGATGAGCTATGCTGGATCTAATCAAGTTATCCGAACATAATACTCTAAATTTGATGCCTGACATAGCGGATAACAACAACGTCCATGAGATCGCCTTAAAGAAACATGCTGAGCAAACGTCTCTCGTCTTTCTCAGAGAGAAGCATGACGTCCACTAGTAAGCCACCACTTCCTGGATTCTGGGCTGCTGCTAGGCTTTCTGGGAGGAAATAGGTGTCAGATATATGTGTGCGTAGAAACACTTTGCCTCACTGTCCAATCAGCGCATGTGATACTCATCCAAGGGCCTCAATCTGTGGTCGGCCTCAATGGCAACGGTTTCATGAAAGTAAAATCTGAAAAAAAAAAAACCCCCAACTTCAGAGAATATGGTTCGCCAGTGTCAAGAGAATGTATGTCATAGGCATTTGTGAAGACAAGCTAGTGATGAAAATATATGTTTTAAAAATAACAGCAAAGTGAAACTGGCAAAGAACAGAAATGTTGTCACTGAATAAAACAGAAATTTTAAGGTATTATCCTGCAAATGATAAATAAATAAATAAATAAATAAAATAAAAATAAAAACGTCTCAGAAAAAAAAGAACAAATATGAAAGTTTTGTTCACACTGGTGTGACCACCACATTGCCCAACTGGCAAGATCTGCCATTTCTGTTGCATATGATAAACAGCAAACGAAACAAAAAGCGGAATGAAACCATGCTACTCGTTTGAGCTGCACTGCATGGACTGTTTATCAGCTTAGAGCAATAATGGACAGCACCGCACAAGCTCAAAACGGGTTTACACGTGGGCTGATATTGATCACGCGATACCGTTACTACACAGCATGTAGCAAATGTTAATCTGGAGCCCTGCAATATTTTAACTGGTTAAGAACTGATATTTAGTATAACAGCATTAGGATTTTTATCACTATACTTGTCTATGTTTGTGATAAATCGCAGCTGTGATACCTAGTACAACAGCAATATGAAGATGAAAAGTATCGTACAAAAGGAGACATGATTACAATGAATGTCATTTTGATCTTGATTACATGAAGAGGTTGATAATTATATCCTTTTTTAACATATTGGCGGTCAACAGCATGTCGGCGCCACTCCAGCACACCCATATCTGTACAAAAGCCCAATGAACTCAAGAGCGACCAATGAACCAATGAGAAATTTAAAGAAAAAAAATTCCTTCCAAGTCTGATCCTTTCAATGCTGATAACTAGGGTTTTCAATGCGACAAGGTTTTTAAGTAGTCAATGGTAACTAAAGTTGTTTGGTTGCTAACATTCTTCAAAATATCATCTTTTGTGTTCTGCAGAACTGAAAATGTCTAAATATGGTTGTCAGTATATTTCCTTAATATTTAATCAGGAACATTACAAACAGGTTTTTTTAAATAACCAAGCCACTGTAAAAAATAGTTTATGATGTAGATATGTCCTTGTGTGCCTTTAAGAAGAAACATACAGTTTGTCTGCAGGACTCCCTGTCATATGCCAGATTTTGGGATTGGGCAGTACATTTCCAGAGCAACGGATTTAGTACAAAAGGTCAAAGCTGTGAATATTAAAGACCACAATCTCTACTGAGATAAACCCAGTGGATTATTGACACTTCTGTAGACTATGATGTCAATTTCAACTTGAGACCTAGACATACAACATTTGATAATATTAAAGTCATCAAAAATATCAAATGATGAGAATTACGTAGGAAATACATAAGAAATAAAATAATTAAATGTGCAAGCACAGATATACAAAATAAAAGTATTCCTTTGAATAAGCAAACAAACCAAATTTGGCTAAATAAGATTTTTTAAACTTTTGACTGGTTGTGCATATCATTATGATGATTTTACTGGCCACTCTCCCCACTAAAATCAGTATCAGCCATTTATAAAAAATAAAATAAAAAATAAAAAAAAAACCTAAACCCACTGTAATCTGTACCACACACACACATAATAGAAACTCAAGTGTGGTCTCTTTGGTGCTCAGTGCAAGAATTCAAATAGTCAGACGTGCTTCACAACATCTGTGCTATTGAACTTCATATTATTTATGTGGGTGATGCAGGTCATCCATAAATCCTTTTTGTCTATAATGCAGCGAATTAAACCCAGGTGAGTGAAAGAGCAACATCCGTGAGCTTCTATTAGATTATACCATTTACAAAGAAGTCAGTGAAACCATTTCCTGCCTGGATGAGAATTCAGACTCCCTGTTATAGTCCAGTCTGGACAGTAGCAATTAGCACCCTGTTACAGCCATGAAACAAGCTCTGTGCCTAGAGGCAATGCATGAAAGCAATCATTAAACACCAGTATCCCTCTCCACTGCTGTGAGTGTGAGATTCAGATAAATGCCATTATCTTTCTCCACAATCTGATCTGAAAAAGTGCAGGGGTCACATTTCCTTTCAGTGTTTCAGTTATTCTACAAAGCAAATAAGTTTCAGTACGTAGGCTATTATGACTAAGTGCTAATGCAGGACTGATAATATTTTGTTGCTTTGACATTGCTCAAAGCTTGTCGTACCTTTCCTCCCTCTCTCAAAGCTCCACTCACCAACCTCTGCGGCAAAGGACACATTGTCTACACATCTGACCACAGGAAGTAATGAAACAAGGCCTCCGGCTACACCTACCACCACTTTGTCGGAGTGATTTTTTTTTAGCTTCATACTATTTAGAGCAGGAGGAAACCAGGAGGGACAGGGCATGCACGCACACCCCGATCCTAATAATAGCACCTCTCAAGAATTAGGTCCTACAAATCTGGGGGCCGAGGGGACACAAGGCCACATCAAAAAAGAGACACACCCCCACAAGGCATGAAAGTTATACCAGTGGTTAGAACGCACTGTAACATTTGAAGGTCACTGATGATAAAGATAACAAAGATCATGAATCATATCATGAGGGCCTGAAGCAGGGCTAACATCAACTAAAACTATTCTAACGAACAGAAATGTTTCAATAGTTTTAAAGCTGAAATATATATATGCAGGTCATCCATACATATATACACACACACACACACACACACACACACACACACACACACACACACACACACACACACACACACACACACACACACACACACACACACACACACACACACACACACACACACACACACACACACACACACACACACACACACACACACACACACACACACACACACACACACACACACACACACACACACACACACACACACACACACACACACACACACACCAAAAATGATTCAGACATTTTTGATATATTTTTACTAGTGGGTGCAGGACATAGTTCATTTATGACAATAGCAAAATAAAGTAAACTGTGACATATTATACCCAAAAATTCTTCATACAGTGGACTACCAGTAAAATTGATAAAGATTTGGAACCAAAAATTGTTCAGACACTTTGACCTGACCATGTTTTGCTTAAGTGTTATCTGACATAATTAAGATTTTTTTTTTTCCTGACACAGTTTAACTCAGAGATCTTGTCATATTTTATTACAATTTTTTTAAACTATAGTGAATAAACTGTTAATAAAATGTTCAAGGTGCCTGAATAAATTTTGTTTATGAATAAATGTATATATATGTGTGTGTATAATATATTATATATATATATATATATATATATATATATAATATATTATATATTATATATATTATATATATATATATATATATATATATATATATATATATATATATATGTGTGTGTGTGTGTGTGTGTGTGTGTGTGCCATTTGATCCATTGCAGCCAATTCTATTCAAAATGAACAAGACTTTAAACAGTTTAAACAGTAAAAACCTAGTTCAAAAAATTAGCTATTCATGCTATTCACTAAATTAGCACAAGTTGTTATATGAACCAATATAACAATGAACATTAATAAACAGCAATATTAACTTGCATGTATTTTAATAAAAAAAAAATTCTAATGCATGAAACTAATGTAAACATAATTGAAACAGAATTTTGAACTGATTCACTGAAATAGACAGTTTGACCTGATTCACAAAAACGAGTATAAAAAAAATTAGAGATGCTATTAATTAAAACATCCATTCTAATGCTCTCACACTTGCGAGTTAAGAATAAAAAAAATAATAAAAATAAAAAGTAATTAAAAATGCATTAACAAATGCATTTAAATAATCATGATATTCATGATGTTGCTAAGTGTTATATAAGCATCAAAACACTGCAGTAAATATATTTTTAAAAAATATATTTTTAAAGAATATATTTTAAAGAATATCTGATGTAACGCCCAGCACTAGTTCCTAGCAACATCCCATTAGTGCAGTAAACACACAGACATGGACGAATTCTTCCATGCATTTTCTTTTTTTTTTTCCCACTCAGCAAGGACAGACCCCCCAGAAACAGAGGAGTGTGTATTTTTAGCCCACACATAGGTTAACGCTCTTGCTTTGGCTCTTAAGGAGGGGAAATCCTGCCACCCCCAGTCATCACCCCTGTTCAGAGGCTGGGGAAAAAAAAAAAAATAAAAAAAATATTTCCCTCTTGTTCTCCGTACAGCAGGCCCACACAGGGTTAGGCATCAACAACAGCCTGTACGCAATGTTACGTCTGAAAGAAGTGGGAAATGTAAGAAATAGCTGCTCAGATTTTGAAGCCCAAACATTAAAAGTGAACATCACTATAGAGGAGAGGACATGTTAAAAATGATACTTGGGTCCGTCATCATTTCCTCACCCTCATGTCGTTCAAAACCTGTTTGTCTTTCTTTTCTTCTATGAAACAAAATTGAGATGTTTTAAAACAAGTCTTAGCATTTCTGTCCATACAATGAAAGTAAATGGGCTCCAATGTTGTTTGGACCCCAACATTCTTCAAAATATCTTGTGTGTGTTCATAAAGGCTTGGAACAACATGACGTTGAGTAAATAGAGTGCTGCAGGAATGAAAAAAAAGAGAAAAAAAACCTTCTGGCTCCATCATCCTGAAGTCAATGGGTTTTTTGAATGAGTTTTTGGTTAAATGCCTGAAATGAGGTCTGTGGTTAACACAAGTTCAGGACATTTTCATGTTTTATTCTACAACATAAAATACATCAGTAATACCCCTTTGTGATTTTTTTAAAAAGAGTTTACTTGTCTTGAAAAAGGACGGCTAAATGGGACTACAGAGGTTGTCAGGGACATTAAACATCACGCTAAATAGGAAAACTCATCTACTCACTAATGTGCTTTTACAGCCTCATTGTTAATAATAGCACTCTTGCAAACTATTCTAACTAAAAGGGAAAATGTTTTTAAATAAAGACTGAAAACGTTGTTGGAAGCTTAATAGAGGTGACGCTGAAGTCATGCAATCATGGTGTAGTTCATTTATAGCCTAATTTTTAGCTTTTTACTGCAAGCGAAGTATTATTTTAAAATATTTGGGCTCTATAATCAGCGAAGAGGGGTCAAAACCAGAAGTTTTAGCAAGAACAGCGCAAACAACAGCAGCTATGTCAAAGCTGAAACCTGTATGGAGAGACAAAAATCTCTCTCTAAAAACAAAAATCAGACTTCTGCGTGACAAGTCCTCTCAGTCTTCTTAAATGCCTGTGGACCCTCAACAGCAGAGTTGCAACGAAGAATCCAGGCATTAGAAATTAGATGCTATAGAACCATCCTTGGCATCTCTTACAAGGACCACATCACAAATGAAACAGTGAGAAACATCAGGCGCGAAGCAGGATGATTGAATGATCAGGAATGGGATCGGTATTGGCCGATCATGATGACAAGAAATCGGTAGTCGGTATTGGCTGCAAAAATCCTGATCTCTAGAAAAATCCTATTTGTTTTTTGTCGAGGGAACCAGAGTGATAAAGACTTCTGGGTTGGCCTACAAAAATACGTCATCACTGACAAGACAATGTTCATTTCTGGGTGAACTCTTCCTAAAAAAATTTTTTATTTTGGTCTTTGTGTGGATGGTCCTTTACAACTGAGAACTAAAAGGACAAATGAGGACTCTTTTGGAGTAGAACTGATGACCTATTGTTTGTGGCTCGTCTCCGGTGGGCTCTTTAGGGTTGCATGGGAAATGGATGTCAAGAACAAGAGCTCCGATTCACCTACCTGACTGTACGTGTCCAGTCCAGCTGAGCTGTTTTCAAAAGCTGTTTGCTGCAGAGCCCTGATAAGATAGTAACAGACTGAGTGGAAACACAAGACTAAAGGTCTTGTGCAAAATAGATGAGATGGCCCTGGAAAGACATTTCACGGAGATGCACATACACAAAACAAGACTCACAATGCATTCATGTACACAAATAGATATCTATCGTTGAAAGCAAATTGAACTACAAATATGCACGCCAATTGCACATACCTACAACGTCTTAATGATGAAGACATCTATTTATGCAAGGGCGCCACATTAATAGGTCTTATCTTAGACTAAGTGATAGGCATCTGAAATCTTTTATGCAGTAACCGTAGAGCTTTTTCAGTTGTAGTACTGTAGCTGTGCATTAGCACGGTAAAACTCAGAATGCTTCCCACAGTTGACTTCGATCAGTCAGACTCTGAGGAGCCCACAGCAGCTGACCCCATTTAGCCGTCCTCGATCAACGAATCAAATGAGCCTTTCAGAGATGCCTAATGTCCTTAGGGTCTGCAAAGCTGTAAAGTGCATGACTAAGGGAAGTCTGATTTTCTTCAGCCTTTCATTCGTGCTCTGCTCTCTTTTGGCAGTTTGCACAGCATTGCTAAGCAGTGAAGTGTGATCTGTGACTGGTATCAGTCATTCGCAGAGCAAACAGCGCACAATGTGAACAACTATCAGGCTGAAACACGTCATTTTGATTCAAAGATTAAGAACTGACCATCATTTATGACAGGATTGGCTGGTACCCACATTGGGGATAATAGTTCACCATTTAAATGAAGGAACATAGGTTAGTCTTTGTTTCTCAACTATATTTGCTCGATTGTATAATCAATTGGCGACTCCACCCCCCAAATGAACACTTTTATAAAGTATAACATTTCTGTTTCATATCAGTTTGAACTTACTATTCTATTCAAAGAATTGAAAAAAATGTGTGTCATGGTTTCCACAAAAATATTAAGCAGCATAACCATTTTCAACATTGATGAAGCTACATTCACACTTGTCATTTTTTGGGATTGACAACCAAATTTATTTACAGGTGTGGGTCCTAAAATGTTCTGTTCACACAGCAGCTTACAGTAGCGTCTCGAATACTGTCCGTATGAACATGCAATGAGAGTCAAGCCAGCATTCTCTCACCAGGGACCAAAGTAATTTCAAAGATGGTGATGTCCATAAAACTGAAAAGTCTTTTCACTTTTATTAGGACAAGAGTCCAATCGAGCCTTAAGTTAATCCATCAAATCTTCATTAACCAACAGCAGCGTTTATATCTGGGTCAAGAGCAGGGCATTTGAGTCACGCATAAAACTGTCGGAAGCAGCTCCGGTGGAGAACAGTGATTGAATCTAAACCCTTCAGATGACACACAGCTCATTTCTCAATCACTGTAAGTTACCAAAACCACACATGAAAACCCACAACACAGGGTACAGACAAATTTGAGCAACACAGAGTGTCTCTCTCGCATTGTATGATGTGGCAGACAACTAGTTGTCCAGTCTTGTTCCATTCACACAGCACGGGTTTTCCGAGAATGCAGTTGTGAGTCCTGAAAGTTTACATGTGTGAGTTTGGTTATAGAATGCGGCTGTCACTCCTGTAAATAACTGGATTGTGTATGTGAACGTAACCGTATTAAGGACTCAAATACAGAACTGACAACTGAATTCTGTTGCTGTGTGAACTAGTGTTGTCAAAAGTACCGACTTCTGTACTGAAATGAAAAAAATTTGAGCACTGTTGAGCGTCTTCATAAACACCTCTGATTGGCCATTGTGATCACGCTCTCATCAGATATGTCTGTGATTGGCTACAATGATCAACGCTTCAAAAACATGTTGTAAATAGACATCAATGACGCTCTTCACAGAGCTCTAACACACAGGGGAGTTTTTGAAAGCAGGCATCTATCAGCGAACCAGTCCACTGATAGATGCCTGCTTTCAAACGCTCCCGCTTTCAAATTCAAACACTTCTGTGTGATTTCAAATGCCCCCGTGCGTTGAAAATTGTAGCCAATAACAGACATACATGTTGAGCGTGTGAACACAATGGCCGACCAGAGGCGTTTACGAATTTTAATAATATTTCACAATATTACTGTTTTAATGTATTTTTTTGATTAAATGCAGCCTTGGTGAGAATAAAGACTTGTTTCTAAAACATTTTTTTCTTTTTCTTTTAATCTTACCAAGCCCAAACATTTGAATGAAAGTATATGAAATGCAGAAATGCAGTTTTTTGCAATGCAAGATGTCAAAATCCCTTCTGGGTCTATGTTTACATATGCCAAGCCTTCCAAATAAATATGGTTGCCTTAAGTGCACCTACAAAGCCAAACATTAAAAGCTTCAGAACAGGCTGTTGTGAAGGTGCTGCTGATGGCGAAAACGAAACACTAAGGGCTCTGGTTCCTATGAGGGCATATCAAATAACTTTCAGCTTGGCGTCACATGAGTCTCTGCCAGTAACACGAGATTGTGGAAGTCCGAGTGCAACGTTGCTTTTATTTATTTCAGGCATTTTTTCCTCAGACTAGTCATGGTGAATCAGAGCAGACAGGTGGAAAATTACCATCTAGATTTTTACGACGAGGAAGTGGCTACCAAATGAGCTGTCATGAATTATAGCAGTGCTGAATATTGAACAAAAGAACCTGAAGGTTTATCTTCAATCAGTCAGCCTTGTCTTTCTCATGTTCCTTCATCCCTCATCTTTTCCTTTGCTCTCGCTCATTTTCTTCCTCGTATCTGCCAACCATGTGTATCTTTATCAATGGCAGGTGTACTATACAGGCCAGAGGAGATATATTTCCCTCTTGACAGCTCAGCTCAGATGATCCCAGATGAGCGGAAGCTTTATTGATGCATTTTTGCATTCGACCTGCTCACCCGTAATGAATCACATCCATCAAAGGGCTGTGATAAAACACATGAGTTACATTAACCCGGGGCAAGAGAGCATTTAATTAAAAGAATACGCTGCTTGGAGGATACAGTCCGACCTTGAGCAACTTCTAATGAATTATCTCTGAATGCACACAGCTACACTGGATAAATACAAATTGAGGAGCATTATAATTGGATTGGCCTACTTACGGGCTCAGATGAGTCTCATTCCAACCACAGAAATTCAAAGGCACCAAATCCTCAGTGCATTTCTAATGCAGAGACATGAGCTGGTTAACAAGAGGATGTTGTTCAACCTTAGGGGTGTTATCACAATCAAACCAATTAAGCCAATCAATCCTGACAATCCACACGAGTCCATAGGGGGTAAGTAACACTCCTGTATCAGTCTTTAAAAAGCAGAAAGGAAGCACATGCCAGCGGTCTGCTGACATGCTCTAATCAATAGCCCAGAGTAGCAGGAATTATTTTCTTACATGTGGAATTGATGTTTAGATGGGAGAACCAGTTGCAGAGGTTATAAGAGTGTTCAAACAGACATTTCCAAATCATTTATAAAGAAAAAGTTATAGCAAAAGTTAATTTGTGTGCACAGTTATTAGCTAATAAAGTGACAAAATCATTCATCTCTGGAAAGAAGCCAAATTTCACACTAAATTCAGGAAGCAAAACAAAGCTAAATGACAGTTCGCAAAGACCCACCCCCTTTAGTTACTGTTGTTACGTCCGATAAGCCTCACGCCACACATGTTCTCAGGTAGTGGAAAAATACATCACGGAGCAAAGAGGACACTGACAATGCATCGGCAGACAAGACAGAGCAGGTTAGTTTTGATATGAACTTTGTAATTGAAAAAAAAATTTAAACAAAGACTGTTAAGTGGCTCTTTAAAATGGCGTGACAGATCGCTGTAGCGCCTTAGTTGTAGCGGCACGTAAACAGATCATCTCTTCCTACTAGTTAATTTATAGCATCAAATAAACATGAATGAACATCAGAAGGAATGTTGTTTCAACCGCGGAAAGATGTCAGTACACACCATTTTTCAAGTTCAAATCCAATAATCTAACTCCCCGGACTGCTTTTATCGGACAAAACAGCGGATTATGCGTTATGATTGGCTAGAATGGCTGTCAATCAAACTCCCGGCGAAGGGTCAATTGTACAGTAGCAATAATATAAAAAGTAGCAATGCACAGCATTGTGGCCATTAAACATTTTATGCCAAAAACTACAAGCCAAGTTCATTAAGTCAGGTTCATTAAATAAGATTAGGACCTCAAAATGAAACAGAGGGTACTTGTATTATTCTAAAGGGGTTTATTTAGTAATAATAACTACCTTACTGTACATTACCCTGCTTATTGCATGACTACTTGCCAAATAAATAAAAAATGAGCATGAAATATTGATATGAAAGGACATTATTTTGTGAGAAGAAGAGATCACAGAGTAATACATGATATGAAACTAGCACAGCTAAGCAGGAAACTGGTTGCATGGGAAATGGTCAGTCTAGCGAGATCATTACATAAAAATATCAGACCACATAATGATGTGATTGACACAAGTATCAAGTATTCCAGAAAGTCATGTAATAATAATAAAAAAATAAAGATGAATGCTCATCATCACCACCATGTTCTGTGGCAAGACGAAGAGCAAAATATTTATCCAAGAATGATCAGGAATGAGCCTGAAAACAGGAAAGGGGGCTTCCTGTGTTTTCAGGTAACGCCTGGAATCCCAGAACATTGTCTTCTAGCCACTCAGTCTCTGTGAGTGAAAGGAAAAGGGTGGAGAACTGACAGATACCTGCCTTCGTCTCCTGGGAAACAACAGTGCCACACTCTGTGAACTCAAAAAACATTTAAAAAAATAATATATGTTAACTTTTTAAAGACAGATGACTAGCCCAGAAGTATCAGCATACTCTTTTGAAAGATCTACAGAGACAAAGACACCTTTGAAACAGCCTTGTGTTGTGAAAGGAAGCAAAGCAGGAGGCCTGGAACATCAGAGTTGAGCATGTGAAACTCTTGTGACTACAGTGAACTCGATTCAGCAGACTCTCTAATTAAGGGGCTTTTCAAACTGAACATTGAGCACCGCAGGCAACTCACCAACATGCTGGTGTGGAGTACCTGGGCACTGCATTAAACTTGATGAGGATCTTGACTAGGCAGCATGTGTTCTTCACTACTCATCGCTCTTTGTGACAGAAATCACTAAAAACTGTCATTATCCCAGTTGGTTCCTCAAGAGTTAGTGCTAGAAGATAAGCCCCCCATTTTCCTGTTTCCAGCTAAACTTTAATAAGCTTAGACACAAGGGTCTTTCTCTAAGTAAATGACATGAAGTGAGCATCCACAATCCACATTAAATGGGGCCTAATCCCTATCTATAAGGTGGATAATAGACTGAAAATCAGGGATTAATAGAGAGGCACATTTAGTGAAACTGAAACTAAAATTAAATCTGACTTTGCAAGTGAATTTTAGACAGGACTTTGGAGGCAGACAAAAAAAACTGGACACAGCTGCTGCTCTAGTGACCCCTGGATGCACAGCATATTATCAGAATCTAGGGCTAAACATTAGTCGAATGGAAGATGCTTGGTCGAACAAAATTTTATTAATCGGTTAGTTGCAGAAAAAAAAAAACTCCACAGGAAGCAAAGTCACGCAGTCCATGAAGGACAGTCCTTGTGGTCAACCTCATCAACCATCAACCTGAAATATGGCTTATCATTTGAAACATGTAAGTTGTAGCAACTTTAAATAGCTGCTCGCTCTAATGTTAACCTTGATAAATGTGCGCTACTATTAGGCAAATATTTGTGCGGAAGCTGAAGTATAGTGCGCTTACAGCAAGACATTGATGAGCGGTCTTGATTACTTGCATTTTTTCCTGATAACAGCGGAACACCTTAAAATACTCTAAAAAAGATAGAAGTAATACATCATTCAAAACTGTCTACCATCTACTTCTGTAAGAAACGTACTTCTGTAAAATCAAGAAAACAAACAGGATGAGCTTTCTGCCGTCACTGCGATCGGGACCGCGTCACAAAAATGAACCGAAACTCAGTGTTTAGGCTACTTGCCTCACAGAGACATGAGAAATATAGAAAGCTTGAAATGTCTAGTTTTAAAACTGAAAACAAATACTCTCTGATTATGTAACCTGTATGAAGCTTTATGTGTGCGTGGAAAAGTATGTAACCATTTGCAGAATCTGTGAAAATGTGAATAATTTTAACAAAATAAGAGATCATACAAAATGCATGTTATTCTGTCTTGAATAAGATATTTTACATAAAAGATGTTTATATATAGTCCACAAGACAAAAAAAAAAAAAAATACCTGAATTTATTAAAATGGCCCCATTCAAAAGTATACGAACCATTGATTCTTAATACTGTGTGTGGTTACCTAGATGATCCATGACTGTTTTTTTGTTTTGTGATGGTTGTTGAGGAGTCCCTTGTTTATTCTGAGCAGTTAAACTATATATAAAATTATAAAATAATTATATATATATATATATACACATACACACACACACACACACACACATACATACACAAAATAATATAGAATTTTAATATTGACCAAAAAAAAAAAAAAAAAACATGAAACTGCATCCCTAACTTGAACATACAGATCAGAAGAACAAGAAATGATGTCAACTAGCAGCTCTGCCTAAGTTCTGACTGAAATTCCACACGGAAATGTTTTGTAATCATTACTGAAAAGAACAGCCGCCGTGGCCAAAACAAGTCCATTAATAGGCAAGTTGGCATGGAAAACATTATTCTTAACAGATACATAAGGGAAGTGAGTGGGAGAGAAGCCGACCAGCATCCTTATTGAGCTATTTCAGCTCTGGAATGCCGTGATGAACGCACTGGTGCTGGTTGCTCTGGAATTTTGGAATCCAGTCCACTGAGGTCATTCTCGGAACGGTCTGCTTACATCATAGTCCCAGCCCTGTCTGCTGACAGCTACAATGAACTAACGAGTGGCTCACAGTGGGTGGAGGGGAGGTAGTGTAGCAGGGCGCACATCCTGAGCCACCCGCCGCTAACACAATCCCACTATTCACTCCAGCCCATCCCCACCCTCTCTCGGCTTCCTCTACAAGATTAAACACATCTAAGCAGCAACTTCACAAACATTCATCAGCATTCACTTTCATCCACCATGGCAGAACCATCCCGTACCTTTCCATTTTAGTATGAGGGGCATGACGTAAGAAGCTTGGTGGATGTAGGCTAACTTTTTGAACCAGCAGGCCCAAACAGATGCCAAATCTGACAGGACTACCTACGCACACGCCAGCCCCGAGCTTTGTGTAAACGAACAGAGGAAGTGCATTTATATATTTCAAAATTTTTACTTGCATAACTCTAGGCAACAACAAACACAAAAAGTGTCCCGAATAGACTGCCTAATGCAATACAAACCCCCAATTAAAGCACATAAGCACCATTTACATAGGACACAAAATGCCCTTGAGTAAGCCTTCTGGAGGAACAGGAACTATAACAGAACATTTATGTTATTAGTTTCCCCAGACATAAAAACATACAGCTATGAACAGAAAAAGAGACTTCCCAGGAATAAGAAGTTACTAAATGAACAACACACAAAAAAGTGATTCACGTGATTCACTTCCACTCTATCCGAGAAAGTGATGTTTAACATGATGAGCATGTAGCTGCCGTGGTCATTTAATTATGGATATGACATGACATCCATGCTGAGGCCAGCTTTAATGTGAGAGGGGGGGGGGGGGGGGGGGAGAGGTCTGACTGCTCTCGGACAGTCTGTAATGACTCATTTCTGTCTCGCTGTGGGTGAGCGCTTACACCATTGGGACTTTAGTGAGTTAAAGACTAATACCAAAGAAACAAAAATTATGTCATAGGGTGTTGGACAGCACATGAGCTGAGAAAATGTGAGAATTCTTTACGCATTACAACAACAACACGTCATTTGAATTTGAACTTTTTTCCCAGTGCAGGCTTGGAAAATAAGACTAAACTTATCTGTATTTCAAAAAAAAAAAAGGATAGTTCACACAATAATGAAAACTGTGTCATAGTTTACTCATACTCATGTCATTCCAAAACGGAATGACTTGATTTGTTCTGTGGATAGATTCTCGGAAGAATGAAATTGTGAGGGTTTTCCAAAAACTACTATACAAGTATCATATGATTGTCCGTATGACTATATTCCGAGTCTTCTGAAATCACAAAATAGCTTGATTATTCATTATCCAGTAAGTTGAATCACTGAATAAACTGGATAATAGAATCAGTGAAATTCATTAAAGGATTAGTTCACTCCAGAATTAAAATTTCCTGATAATTTACTCACCCCCATGTCATCCAAGATGTTCATGTCTTTCTTTCTTCAGTCGATAAGAAATTAAGGTTTTTGTGAGGAAAACATTCAAAGGTTTTCTTTCATATAGTGGACTTCAACAGGGACCAACAGGTTGAATGTCCAAATTACAGTTTCAGTGCAGTTTCAAAGGATGAGGAATAAGGGTCTTATATAGCAAAACGATTGGTCCTTTTTTCTTTTTAATAAAAATGTATATACTTTTTAACCACAAATGCTTGTCTTGCACTAGTTCTGCGATGCGCGTCCATGACTTCACGCAATACGTAATCATGTTGGAAAGGTTACACGTGGCATAGGCGGAAAACAACTTTCAAACTTCACCCGACGTCGTTGTTTTACCTTTTTTTGTAAAGGGTGTTTGACTTAGTCTTTGCAAGTTCACTTTGTAAACACTGAGTTGGTACTTCTGCCCATGTCACGCATGACTTTTCCAACATGATTATGTAATGCGTAGCACATCGCAGAGCAGTGCAAGATGAGCATTTGTGATTAAAAAGTATATACATTTTTTTTTTTAGAAAATGACAGATCGTTTTGCTAGATAAGACACTTATTCCTCATCTGGGATCATGTAGAGCCTTTTGAAGCTGCATTGAAACAGCAATTTGGACCTTCAAACCATTGGTCCCCATTAAAGTCCACTGTAAGGAGAAAAATTCTGGAACGTTTTCCTCAAAAACCTTAATTTCTTTTCGACTGAAGAAAGAAAGACATGAACATCTTGGATGACATGGGGGTGAGTAAATTATTAGGAAATTTAATTCACAACTAATTGTGAACTGGATCACCATTTCATACAAAAGATTAGTCTCAAAACAATGATTCTTGATCAAATTGGGAATCGCTATGAACAAGTCAAAAAGAGCTACGGTGGATGTCAAGATTATTAAATCGATCATATGATTTCAGAAAATTTAGTGCACAAGTCATGTGGACCAATTATCTGACACATTTATGGTGCTTTTTGTCCTTTTTTTTTTTTGAAGCTCATTGTAATTGCAATGAAAAATTCCTCTATTTTTCTCTATGTGCTCCACAGAAGAAAGAAAATCATAGTATTTGGAATGACATGAGGGTGAGAGTAAATGATTACACTTTTTATTTTAAGTGGAACTTAACCTTTAATTTGTTGGTTGGTTTATAATTTTCAGAACTAATTGGTTCAGTTCAGAATTAGTGGGAAATGGAAAATGAAATGAGGAGACCGAGACCTAATGGGTGGACAGAACTGGATGTCCTGTCTTTCATGTGAAGTCCCTGGTTTCGACTTACATCCTTAAATAAGAAGACAACAGGCTGCCATGACAACAGCCCCTGGCAACATGTCTATAGGGTCTACACAGCCTTAAAAAGGTTTATTTAACAACACAGTTCAGCCAACACAATCGGGTAACCATAGCTTACTATTATTCAGTTTTGTAAATCAGAATAAAAATGGTCCATATTAATAAACAAACTAACAACTTCCCCATTAAATCTCCACCTGAAACCATGACAAGAACACATTTTCATGTGTCAACAATGCAATGAAATCTTTGTCTATTCCATACTGCAACCCATCTCCTATTACAGCTAGGAGACATTAACATCCACAACCAGATCAGCATTCAAACCCATTATGTATAACCAGGATTTTCTACACAGCCCATCCCTTAACCACAAATCTTAATACACACATTTGAATCCATCATATATCATGCCATTGTTTCTTTACCAACTACACTACAGTAAAAAAAAATCAATCACATTAAAAGGAAGTAACAAAAAGTGTAGTAAATCAGGCACACTGTATAATGTATTAGCACATATGACTTAACCTAAAATCTTTTCAAGTTGGAAGTGTCTAGTACAAATCAGAAACATGAAGGAAAATTAACCATTAAGCCAATATGTTTCTATTAGTGCTGAGCTACTATGGCAAGCTATTTTAACATTTATTCCATACAACTACCAGTATCTATTTTAATGCTACTCATACTTTTTTTGGGGTAAACAATCCAATAGTGACTAGCATCTCAAATGTCTGTGGGTCATACATCAAGTATTCACTTCTAACTAGGATGTATTTCAGTTGTTACTAAGCTACACAGCTACAAGCAACTAAAGAATAAGTACTAAAATCCAATTAACATTTTTTATCATTTTTTTTTTTTTAAGAAAAACTTTAATTGTGAACCAGCAACAACAAATGCATACTAGTTGAAAGCAAATAGTTGATATATGAATATATGACAGATCGCTTTATAATTAAATGGCAACAAATGCCATTTGTCTCAATGAAACGTTACTTGTCGGTATTGAGACTGACTAGCGACAGAAGAATAAATAATAGTATATAAAGGTTAAGTGCTTCTAGACACTTAAAAGAGAGCGAGAGAGAGTATTGGGACACTAAACAAATGGCCTGTGCCCCAGTACTGATGAAAGGCTACAAACTCCCCCTGAAAAGGAATAAGCTAAATGTCAGACAGCTTGCCATAAACAGTCCTGTTTGACAATGCTTCGGTAAACGTAAGACTCTGAATTCCCTTCGGTATTAAAAATTAATAATCGAAAATAAAACCCCAAATCGTTTAGTTGTTTAATCTCAGACTTATCTTTAAATTGTGATTTATATCATCGAGGTGTTAAGGTGAACAAATCTGAAGACAACGCGGCCACTGAATATCACTTACCGTACACCCGCACCCATCCCTGCTGCTGGCAAAACGAGTCCATCAAAATCCCATCGACCACTGGGTCTAAAGAAATCATGCCTCCCTGAACGGAGTCCACGTCGCCACCGGTTACCGAATCCGTCTCCATGCTCGATACACCTCCACGGTAACGTCCAGGTAAAGACTCCAGTTCGGTGGATTTCCACGCGCGTGGCTGGATAACCTCACAATGTTTTCTGTTCGTTTGTGTTGGTTAGTATCACTGAGCTTAAAACCATACAGCTGAAAATAGTTTAAATAAACCCAGATAAACTAGCGACAGTAGTATGACAATGTTCAAACTAAACGTTTGGAGTTTCCCATGATTTGTCTTTTTTTTTTTTTTCTCCACAGTCGGAATATAAATTATGCACGCGCGACTCGAATCTGTGTTTACATTACACCGTAGCTACGTAGTCGGCAATAAAATACAATAAAACACGGAAATATTATTAAAAAAGCTTTGATAGTGTTATTAAAAAACTTATCAAAGCCAAAAAAAAAAAATTACGAAAGTGCAAAGTTTTAGATCATCCTAGTTTTCTTAAACCGAATCAGCAGCCAAAAGTTAAAAAAGAAACAAGCAGCAGGTCTTAACGTTATATTCGGAAGAGCTGCTGTTGCTGGCCTGTGTCCATGAGTCAGGTCGTGGAAACAGCAGTAATAATTGAATGAATCCAGGCGTCGGTTTTCCTGGATCGACGGCAGGAGTTTACTGCATTGTCCTTGCGGCAAAAATAATCAAAATAACAGCAAGTATCTATTTATTGTTCTGTCGTCCACTTTAAGTGTGACTCGTTGTTTGGGACTCCCTCCCTTCCTCCCTGTCCTGTGGTGAGGACAGACAGCCCTTTTCACACTTCAAAATCCAGACCGCTTTTCCACCTCAATCACATGCCAATGCCAGCCCGTGCGCTGGGATTCAGGGGAAACTAGAGGATGACCGAGAGAATCGATCAACACACACACGTTTATGTTTTAAACCGCTTCAGTCAGGTTTTTACTACTTGTAAATTTGATAAGTTTTAACACACCAAGTTTAGAAATATATAATGTATTTGTTTAACTTTGAAAGAGAACGAATTGAGACTTTGACAGGATCGGTCGACATTGTAAGAAAGATGTGGACTGATTATCGAGTCTCTGAGACATCTGCTGGTTATCCTCGTTCAAAAATGTCACAAAACGCTTTTCATTTAATTTGACATTAATAGGCTTTACATTTAGTTCTTAAGGAACATATTTTGTAGCCATATCCCTGATTGAAAAATATATGTAATATTCAATATTGGAGATATTTAAGAGATGATTTAGCGGAACATGAAAGGCGGCCTCTGTCTCCCTCTGTTGCTCATTTAGAAAAAGTACAATTCATGTTCTAAATTAAACATTAAAATCAGCAATTAAATGTACATTTTCAGTTTTATTTAAAATTTTACAATGTGTCTGTCAGGGATCATACAATGTTCATCTAAGGGTTTAATTATTAATCGTTGAAAAGACTAAATGCATAACATGTATTGAGTAAATGTAACCGGACGTTTTATTAATAGTCTATATTCATTGTTATTGAACAACATCACATTAATGCCTCTTTGCAGTGTAGTTCTAATGCTTTCTTGTCTTCGTTGTGGCTTCAGCTGTAAATAAACAAGACACAAAAACATTTAGGGAGCAAAAAGTAAAGGGCAAGAATATCTAGATAGCATAAATACATATTTGGCAGAAATGTACACTATAAAAAATGCTGGGTTAAAAATGGACAAACCCAGCAATTGGGTTGTTTTAACCCAGCGGTTGGGTTGAATGTTTGCCCAATGTGCTGGGCAGTTTTATTTAAACCAACTATTGTTTAAAAATTACTGTATTGTTTGCTTATGTTGGAAATTAACATTTATTAATAAGTTTAATGAAAAATACTTAAGCAATAAACATGTATTAAATTTCTTATTAATAAATGTTCACCTTTTGATTATTATTGTTGACTCT
The DNA here is from genome assembly GCA_037101425.1 of Elopichthys bambusa. Classification (NCBI taxonomy): domain Eukaryota; kingdom Metazoa; phylum Chordata; class Actinopteri; order Cypriniformes; family Xenocyprididae; genus Elopichthys; species Elopichthys bambusa. The sequence continues at coordinate 5,657,246 of CM074437.1, forward strand.
AGTAATTATGTGTCTGATTTTTCATTTCCAACATATTTTAGGTTAATTTTAAGGTTCATATAGTCATTTTTAAACAATAGTTGGGTTAAATAAAACTGCCCAGCACAATGGGCAAACATTTAACCCAACAACTGGGTTAAAACAACCTAATCGCTGGGTTTGTCCATTTTCAACCGAACTTGGGTTGGTTTTTAACCCAGCATTTCGAGTGTAGGCTACTGAGTTCAATGAAAAGTATAAAATAATTATGAACTGTTTGTTAGCTTATATCCATATCATATAAATCAGATACTCACATTGTGTGTTAAGCTTGAGCAGAATAGGGGCCAGTACATCTTCGAGGTGCTTCTTCTGTTCAATGAAGTCTTGAATTGTTGCATTTTTGGTTTTGTGTATCCAGTCTGATTTTGCCGAACAGGTGTTTATACACACGTTCTATTAGCAAACACACAAACAGTGATTAGACAATGTGTACTTTTGGGTTACCTAAAAATGTTCCTCAATCTGAAACTATTTCACTATGGATTTAATGAATAGTGAATTACCTTGTCCTCCTTACTGAGCTTTCCTTGAACTTTCTCTTGATCAGCTAAAATGTCTCTGACTTCTTGTATTAATGCTTGCAAACTTTGTTTGGCCTCTATTAGGAGAAAAAAAATCATCTGCATTAATCCCAACAAGATTTTATGTGCTGAAATATTTCACTTTCTCACCAGCCCATGCCAGATACTCTGCGCAGTCCAGTTTGTCATAACGTCTGGCCACATCAACAGCCTTCTCTCCACGGAAATTGGTAGCTTGAAAATCAGCGTTGAGCTCAACCAAAGTTTTCAAAGTGTCCAGCTGACCCCACATGGCAGAACAATGCAATGGTGAGTAGCCTATAATGAACCATATGGATTATTTCTTGGCAAATTGTTCTTCAGTGCAACAGTTTATACTGTCTATTAATGGTGAAGAATGAAAATTATCTTATGATTTACTCACCCTCAAGACATCCTAGGTGTATATAACTATCTTCTTTCAGACAAACACATTCGGAGACATATTTAAAAATATCCTGGCTCTCCAAAGATTTATAATGGTAGTGAATGGGGGGCATGTTTTGAAGCCCAAAATAAATGCATCCATCTATCATAAATATAATCCATACAGCTCCAGGGGATTAATAAAGGCCTTCTGAAGCAAAGTGATGAGTTTAATACTTTATAAAGTAAAATAACTAGCTTCTGGCAGATGGCCGTCCGCAGCGATCTAAAGAGTGACCTTTGACCTGATGTCGAACGTGGACGTCAGAGGATAGAGCAAAACAAAACACCGGTCATGAATTAGAAATCTAAGACAAGACATTTTAAAGAGAAATGTTGGAGGATTTCGATATAAGAGAAGAGGAGCCTGAGTTTGTTGCCCAGCCATATTTGTTTAAACCGCGAGAGGCGTCTAAGCTTATGCTACTCCAACATCCTGCGTCATACATCTAGTCAGGGGGTTACTCGTTTGGCACAAGTCGACTTGCGCAGTATGCGTTTTAGTTTATAAAGTTTTAAATATGGATATTTTTCTTACAAAAACCCATCGTCTCGCTTCAGAAGGCCTTTATTAACCCTCTGGAACCGTTTGGATCATATATATGATAGATGGATGCATTTATTTTTGGCTAAGGTCCCCCATTCACTACCATTATAAATCTTTGGAAAGCAAAGATATTTTTTAATATATCTCCGATTGTGTTCGTCTGGAAGAAGATAGTCATATACACCTAGGATGGCTTGAAGGTGAGTAAATCATAGGATAATTTTCATTTTTGGATGAACTATCCCTTTTACTCAGCTCAGACTAGCAAACCAGACTAGTTTTAGTAGTAGTTTAGGTTTTTCAGTCGGGCACATGAGAGTAATATCTTCCATCCTGTCTTATTGTGCTAAATTAGTCAATCTACATCAACCTTTACTGCAGGAGTTCACTTAGCCAAGCTATAAGTCCTTTTTTTTTTTTTTTTTTAACGAAGTAACTTTTATCGCTAATTACCGCGCGCTGTGAATTCATTGACGTCAGCGCCGTTCTGCACGAGCTCGTGCACGATGCCGCTCCGTCCTAACGTACACGCAATAAACAGCGCATTTCGTCCCACCTCATCTTTTTCCCACAAAATATTCTCTGATTGCTGAGTATCGGTGTCCCTCTTGCTTTCCAAAAGACGCGTAAGTTCCTCTACATCATCATCTAAGGCACATAAAAGTACAGTTTTCTCCTCAGCTGACCGCATTATGACTTGCGGAAGAGTGATGTTGTTGTGCGTGTCTCTATAGCAACCGGGCAGACATTTTGGTCATTGTTTTCGTGGCCACTAGATGTTGCTGTTGCTTGTTTAATGAAATAAGAAGAGCTGAGAATCAGCTGAGAAATTTTTCTAGTTGATACCGGCCGGTCATAAAAAGAAGATCCTAAGAAGAAGAAAAGAAGCACATTGCATAAACTCTTATTTGTGTCTGTTGAGTAAAGTAATTATCAAATTAGAAAGTAAAACTATTAGATGGAATCTATTTATGTACATAGAACAGACTTATGTTGGATCATTACACAGAAAGAAATACTTTAAAAAAAAAAAAAAAAAAAAGCCCGCGAAGGGTGGTTACATTTTCATCTGACATTAAGAAAAGGGCTGATTCTGAAAAGGAAGATCATAATCAAGATAAAATATGTATTTTAAGTCCTTTATTTTGATTCCACTTCATTTAGTATTTACACAGTGTTTTTCAATGAGAGGAAGATGGGAAATAATTATGAGGAATAGGGACATTTCTTGTGGTAAATTTGTGATTCTTTATTTAAAAGGGAAAAAAGAATCATATGATGCTCTGGTTATTTTTTCATGATAATAAGCAATGGAAAGTCAACTGATAGTCACACAGGGAAATTTGTAAGATTGCAAATTCATTTTTGTCAGCATGTAATGGCATTGTACATTCCAACAAACAAGAACTTCCTCATTTAAGTAAAACCAGGAACGTTTATTGTTCAAAAATAATGACTAGTTCCGCCAACCGACGGCTATTGCAGGCTATTGCAGTTCTGGGTTACCTCAACTCAATATTGGTTTCCATCATTAGCATCAGATCAAGCATCAGATGATATGACACAGGGAATTATGTGGTAGAATTCACTCTACAGGTGAAGCATCATTTACTTTCGGATATTAGTGACATCATGTCATGCTACATTGCTCAAGGCATGAAAGGATCACATTACAGGGAGAGTGTGTGTTAATGGTGGTGTGTAAAGAATGTGGAATGAATGGATCTGTGTCAAAGGTTCTGACTCATGTCATCGCTCTGCTTTCAAGTGTCCACTCCTGACCTGCTCATAAGTCCTGCTCTGTCATTGAAGTCTATTTGTAGCATGTGTGTGTTCAATGAATGACATGACTGTATTTCCAGTTGCTCTATTTTAAGCCAAAGCAGGAAACTTTTTATGATGTGGGTCTGTAATTATAGGAAAATTGGGACCAGACAAACCAAGGAAAAGGAATAGCACAATCAAACACAGAGATATGTCAGCCAAGCCTGAGAGAGAGATATGGAAGACTGGTGTTGATTATTGATATTACGTTTCAGTTATGTAGATATCTGTGTGCCACAGTGGTCTAGTGTAAACTTGTGATTTTATTTTATTTTATTTTATTTTATTTTATTTTATTTTATTTTATTTTATTTTATTTTATTTTATTTTATACCTATCTATTCTCTAAACAACTATAGTCCTATAGTGCCGTGAAAAGTGCATTGCAGGGTTTATTTTATTTTATTTTATTTTATTTTATTTTATTTTATTTTATTTTATTTTATTTTATTTTATTTTATCATTCACTAAACCACTACAGTCCTATAGTGTCATGGAAAGTGCGTTGTAGGGTTTATTTTATTTTATTTTATTTTATTTTATTTTATTTTATTTTATTTTATTTTATTTTATTTTATTTTATTTTATTTTATTTTATTTTATTTTATTTTTATTTTATTTTATTTACCACTATAGTCCTATAGTGTTGCGGAAAGTGCATTGGAGGGTTTATTTCTTTTCTTTCTTTTTTTTATTACAATCCATTCTCTAAACCACTATAGTCCTATAGTGCCATGGAAAGTGCATTGCAGGGTTTATTATTTTATTTATTTTATTTTATTTTATTTTATTTTATTTTATTTTATTTTATTTTATTTTATTTTATTTTATTTTATTTTATTTTATACCTATCTATTCTCTAAACCACTATAGTCCTATAGTGCCGTGAAAAGCGCGTTGCAGGGTTTATTTTGTTTTATTTTATAATTGTCATAACATTAGTTAAAACACTTTCAAAACAATAAAACCTCGTGGGATTTTTACAAGTTTGAATGAAAGAAAACATGCTACAGTATATGCACATACATGTGCTCCCAAATGCTTTTAGTAGCCTATTAGAACCATCAAATACTAGTTCAGTAGACCACTTAACCGTCTCAAAGTTATGGTGAGACAAATACACGTCTGGCTGTTTTCACCATTTAAACCGTGGACTGTCAACATCTGTCCTGAGAGCCGTTAAAGCCTGTGCAGTCACGCTTCACTTCTCTGAAACGCCAAAACAACATCTGTGCTTGTCTAAGGGAAACTAATATGCCTGGGGCAGAAGCCTCAGAGATTTCACTGATAGGTGCCATAATATAGCAAACACTTATGGCTAAAATACAGTATAGGCCTTTGCATTTATGGAGGTTGCGGCTGCTTACATCAGCCCTCCTTTGTCCAGGACTCTGCTTTTGTAACTGATGAATATTTTAATTACGCGTTTACATTGACCAGCTTGGTCCCAAGGCTAATCATAGTGGATTGAGAATCAACACAGTCTTGTATTGCTGTATAAGTCCATTACATCATCTTCTTAGAGGCCGAGCTCCATTTCTGCCAATCTGTCCAAGAATGTAATTTAGGCTAAAGCTGTTAAGAGCGAATAAACGAAAGGCCTTCGATCAGGGATGAAAAAACTTTCATTTTGCCTTATCCTAAATGAAGCACTGACCTTCTGCCCTATTAATCTAAAATAATCTGTTTCTGACGCCATATTCCTCATTTTTCCGTGTCTGTTTTACGTTTCTGCCTTGAAATTAGTAATCAAGCTCAACTTGACCTGAATTCTGCAAACTGCACTTATGGCTGAATCACGGCGCACTAAAAATAACCCTGTTAGAAGACTGGGCTCGGGAAATGAGTAAAAGGCTTTTGGGTCCTGAGAATACAGTGATGTCTGCCGCTTTACAGTGACTCCTCTGCACTGGATTACAGCCTGACGTCTAAGTGACGTCTTCCACTGCGAGAGATCCCAAAGGAAATGCTATTTCTTTAAGCTGTAAGGCCGATGATGGGGAAGTTTCAGTCTTTATGTTTGTTTCTGCTGATTCATAATGTTGGATTTCCTCTCTTCCTGAAACTTCAGCCACACCTGTTTAAGGAGTACAGGTTTAACCACTTTGTTTGCTGTGTTTTCACATTCTTTAAAGCATTTTATACTTTAAAGGCCATGATCCGACCAGTCGGGCTGTTACACTCACCCATATAACTTGCTTTTTCTATGATTGTTATGTTTGGAATGACATTATGACTGAGTAATAGTACTATGTGTGTGTGATTTAGAAGTGAGAATTAGGTATTAGTATTAGGTATGATTTAAAGTCTAACAAAGACATTTTATGGCTGTTGGTCTGAATGGTGGTATATGTATGGGTGAGAGGATGATAGATGGATATATATTACCATCAAAATTTTGAGGTCTGTAAGATATTTAATGTTTTTGAAGAAAGTCTCTTATACTCACCAAGGCCGCATTTATTTGGTTAAAAATACAATAAAACATTAATATTGTGATATTATCACAATTTTCTATTTGAATACATTTGAAAGTGTAATTTATTCCTGTGATGACATTACTCCAGTACTCTTCCGTGTCACATGATCTTTCAGAAATCCTTTAATCAAGAAACATTTCTTATTATGAGCAATAATATATTTGTGGACACCACGATACATTTTATTTTCATGATTCTAGAAAGTAAAATTTTTTTTTACATTTTTTGTGACATTATACGTAAATGTCTTGACTGTCACTTTTGATCAGTTTAATGCCTCCTTGCTGAATAAAAGTATTAATTTCTTTTTTAAAATGAGTACTGTCACAGTTAATTGCGATTAATCGCATCTAACATAAAAGTTTGTGTGTGTGTATATATATATATGTGTGTGTGTGTGTGTGTGTTTCTATGCTAGTTCTTCAAACCACAATTTCTAAAAATAGGATTTGAACAAAGAGAGTCTTTCTAATCACATCACATTGATTTGTCATAACCCAATAACCCCGTGATGCCTTTCAATAGAGTAGGAAATTCTCTGGGTATGCACCTCAGTATCTCTTGATCATCACTCTGGTTTTGGTGATGCGATGACTTTAGTTACAGTTTTTCAGTCTTTCTTAGTTAAAAATAGTTGCATTGTTTTAATCACCATAATATGTATTCCTGTAATCAAACACCAAAAGTCCACACTGAAAATCTGAATTTTATTTAAATTGGAATTTGGAAGGTTTCTTGAACAAGAAAATTTATGTCATATAGAGAAATATTTAAAGACCACCCCTGTGGTGAAAATTTAAGTTTTTAATGTTGTCTATGTGGTGTTTTTAATATGCTTTTAGACAAACCATGTGCAAATTCATCAGTCAACACCATTGCTGAGTATTTTCTCCTTAAAACTGCAGTGAAAAAAGTTTCAGGGGCCGTTTACACGACACCATTTTCAACTAAAAAAGGGAAACTTCATTCATTAACACGACAGCGGTGTTTTGGTGGTCTGAAAACGCAAACTTTTGAAACCGGGTTTCAAATTGCAAGTTTTTGCAAACGGTCTCCGTGTAAACAACAAAAAAGTGAATCTGTGAAAACGATGACGTCATGTACATGCGCATTACATGTTCAGTCTATAGTGTTTCATCGCCATCTAATGGCCTGCCAGCAGAATACAGCGTTTTTAGTCATTTTCACGGATTTGTATGAATGGGGATCCTTTTAACAATGGTGTCGTCTGTACGCGGAAAACTCAAAGAAAAAACTTCTCAGTTTTAAGCATATCGTTGTTGTGTAAATGTACCCTTAAACCCGCAGTTTGAATTCGCTGGTGTCTATGACGTCACAAACTACCTTGTAACTCGGGGTCGACCGATATGTGTTTTTCAGGGCCGATGCCGATTATTACTGATGAAGTAGACCGATAACCGATATTTTGAACTGATATACATGTCTGGTGTAAAAATGAAAATGAATGTATACTCGTCAGGACGGGCATTTTAACATAACTGTGTGTGTAACTGAACGTTTATGTGTAATAAGTCGCGAAAAATAACTGTTCAAAAGTTGTTCAAAGCATTTGTAAGGATGCCGATTGTTAGAAGGCAGCTGTCTCACTCTGACATGGCAAACGGGAACATGGTTTGTGTAACATTAGCAACACATTATTAGCTGTTTGATAATGTGATCAAGCAAAATGATAATCATATTAATTACCGTTATGTGTCCGACGTTGTAAAAAGCGATATCAGATTGTGCAGCGTTTACCTCAGTAAGTTGACCGAGTTCATCTCTGAGCTGGCGTGATCGAGTGTAGGCGGGGCTAATTTGCATATTCATTGATTTGCATATATTAAATGAGGCTAGGGTGTAGAGTTTACATTCAAGCTATTTTAAGTCATGAAGATTTTTTTTTTTTTCACAGTAAAAAAAAAAACATTTAAATTTGTCATTTTTGTGAGTTTTAAGGGATAAAATTATTCAGGGATTCTGCACTTTCAATGTCACTAATAAAATGTTAGCAGATCTATGGCATTTATGTTCCAGGTCAGATTTTCTTGAGACCTGCTTAAGAAATATTCAAAATATTTAATATTTAACACTGAATATGTTTGAGTGTTACACAAAGTAAAACATCACATCATATCAGTCTGGAATCAGTTAGAGGTAGTCGTGGAAGTAGATGAAAATCAAAGTAGTAGTTGACACTAGTTATGATTTAACATGTCTGCAACCCTCACAAGTTCAAACCATGTGACCTGTTCGATGGAAAGGAAAGTGGTTGGAAAAACAGTTCAGCTATTTTAGTCTTGAATGATGATGATCTCACTTTGCAGTGTGTATGTTAACCACAAAAGTCAACAGGAAGCTGACATATCAGAAAAAGGCCATGCTGCATAGAAACAATCCAACGCAAGGAAACAACAGTACACAAATAATGCTGATAGCAAAGAGGCCGTAAACAAACGTGTTTCACGAACACGGGTGTCTATGTTGAGAGACATTTCCACAGGATGCATCTATAAATGGGTTGTGCATTCAGCTAACTGTGTGTAACACGGTTGACATACATAAACATTTCTTTCCAGTGAAATCAGAGGTGAGCTACACCTGCGGTTTCATTATAAAGATTATGCTCTTGTTGGTGATATAAGTTTTATTCAAAAACATTCAGCTGCTAAAAGTGATATTTAAGCAACAGCAATATGATTTTTTTAAAATCAAATTTTAGAGCACTAAGTAATGACATAAGATACATAAGATTATTTTTACACATGCTCATGTTGTAGGTGGTGTTTATGGCACATACTCGACAACAACAACTGCCATCATGATGATAATACACAAGCAGATTTTGATGATTTTTGTTGCTCCCTCTTCCATTGACTGTCATTAGGCAGTGCTGCATTCCAGCTGCAGTGGGCACAGATTCATCACCCTGATGTGTGTTTGGGTGAGGTCCAGTGCCCCACATCTCAAACATATTGCTTCATTTAGCTCTGCCAAAAGGGGAATGAGAACATTATGGAGTCAGGAGAGTTCTGCATTCTGACATCTTTTTGTTCTAGCACATTCTGGTACTTTTATTTTATTTTATTTTATTTTTATTATTTTATATTTTATTTTGCATCTGAAAGCTCATCTATCTATCTATCTATCTATCTATCTATCTATGTATCTATCTATCTATCTATCTATCTATGTATCTATCTATCTATCTATCTATCTATCTATCTATCTATCTATCTATCTATCTATCTATCTATCTATCTATCTATCTATCTATCCATTTAATTTTATTTTGCATCTGAAAGCTCACCTATCTATCCATCCATCCATTTTATTTTATTTTATTATTTTTTTTTATTTTGCATCTGAAAGCTCATCTATCGCTCATCTATCTATCCATCCATCCATCCATCTAATTTTATTTTATTTTATTTTGCATCTGAAAGCTCATCTATCTATCTATCTATCTATCTATCTATCTATCTATCTATCTATCTATCTATCTATCTATCTATCTATCTATCTATCTATCTATCTATCTATCTATCCATCCATCCATCCATCTATCCATTTAATTTTATTTTGCATCTGAAAGCTCACCTATCCATCCATCTATTTTATTTTATTTTATTTTATTTTAATTTGTTTTATTTTATTTTATTATTTTATTTTATTTTATTTTATTTTATTATTTTATTTTATTTTAATTTGTTTTATTTTATTTTATTTTATTTTATTTTATTTTATTTTTTATTTTGCATCTGAAAGCTCAACTATCTATCCATCCATCCATTTTACTTTATTTTATATTTTATTTTGCATCTGAAAGCTCATCTATCTATCTATCTATCTATCCATCCATCCATCTATCCATTTAATTTTATTTTGCATCTGAAAGCTCACCTATCCATCCATCTATTTTATTTTATTTTATTTTATTTTAATTTGTTTTATTTTATTTTATTATTTTATTTTATTTTATTTTATTATTTTATTTTATTTTATTTTATTATTTTATTTTATTTTAATTTGTTTTATTTTATTTTATTTTATTTTTTATTTTGCATCTGAAAGCTCAACTATCTATCCATCCATCCATTTTACTTTATTTTATATTTTATTTTGCATCTGAAAGCTCATCTATCTATCTATCTATCTATCTATCTATCTATCCCTTTTATTTTATTTTGAATCTGAAATCTCATCTGAAAGATCCATCCATCCTATTTTATTTTATTTTATTTTATTTTATTTTATTTTATTTTATTTTATTTTATTTTATTTTATTTTATTTTATTTTATTTTATTTTATTTTATTTTATTTTATTTTATTTTATTTTATTTTATTTTAAATAGTTATGCATGACATGTGCTTTTAGGTTATTCCTTAAATGGCACTCATAAAAAATGAAAATAGGAAAATTCTGTTACAGAAACAGAAATTTAAGTCATAAAAAAAAAAGAAAAAGAAAAAAGCTTTTCGTCCACTGTTTGCATCCACATGCATTCAAATATGGTGCCTTTAAATGCAACATGTGAATGATAACATATGGCTTCAGATGCAAATCATGCAATATAGTCCACAAATCATGGACTATTTGTATGATATCTTTTTCATCAACACTTGACCCAGTAATATAGCACTTTTTATTTATATTTTACTCTTTCTTTTTCAGCTTTCTATTCTTTCTCCATCTATTTGTGTATATATCTTAAAAAGAAAAAAAAGAAAAGAAAAAAAAAAACCTTGCTATGAGCACTTTACTGATGAAACTGTGACTTGACATGGCACTTATGTACTGTTTTTGGATTGTACTCATGTTGATTCGACTGCTTCTACTACTCTCATTTGTAAGTCGCTTTGGAGAAAAGCGTCAGCTAAATGACTAAATGTAAATGATACTTTAATAGTGTTTTATGGCTACATAACCAAACAATACCCTTTGACAAGTTGCATAAACTTTCTTTCTAATCAAGTGAATGACTTTGACTATCGCAAACATAACAGCAAACCAAATTCCAAGTTCTCTTCTGTGTAACTTTGTCTCTTGTCATTTAGCAGATTCTTTTTAACCAAACTGACACTGATGTTTATTGCAGGGACAGTCCCTCTGGAGCTAGACACAGCTAAGTATCTCTTTTAAACATTATACTTCTTATAGGTTGATTTCTTCTCTTGATTTTAACCTGTAACCTTTACACTTACAGCGCAATGAGACAGCTTGACTTATCAGACTGCATTAACTGAATAAGACAAAAGGTCAAAACTGAATTGTAGCATTGACCTTGATCAGTGTTTCGTCCTTTAAGGTCATGCATAACCCCTTTTACATCAGCTCTCAGTGACAATCCAATGAGTGAATGTAGGAACGGCTTTGGGTATTTACACAAAAGCAGAACTTAGGACAATTGAGTGCCATTGATTGTTGTCAGCACATGCTGTTCTCTTCTATTGTGTACTGCTGAGTTCTGCTGCACTGTAATAATACCCTGCAAAGAAAAGTACCCAACAAACTCTTTGCCTTTGTCACCAAGTTTTCAGATTTCATAAGTTCTACAGAATGAGGCATATGTGATCACAAGGTTGTACCGGTGATTTCTGATGCAATTTGCACAGTTGCACCTCTGGTTTTGTTTGCAAAAGTGAGCTGTTTACTGAGCAGCTTGTTATGTGTATGTTGGTGCCTGAAAGAGGGTTTTTGTGGTTATGCTAATCTGTTTCCTTTTGTTCTGTTTTATTTTCACTCTACGCGTGTGTATCTTTCTTTTACTTTAGAGTGAAAGTCATCCTGGGTCAGGTGGAAAACACATTTTGGTTAAGAGAAATGTAAAGATCCTTCCTTGAAGGAAAATGCCATTGTTAAATATTTGGATCTTGAGTAATAAAACCATAATGCTTTCATAAAGTAGGCTATGACCTTATATGTCCTCACTTAATATGCACAATTTGATTGTTCAAAAATTAACCAAACAGTACCATATATAGATAGAGATGGGTATTAATCAGCAATCTGAAACTGTTTAGCTGGATTTCCTTTCAAGTACACAAACTTCCTGTTTGTGTACAGTATGTACAAATGTCTAGGCCCACACATAATGTAGGTTTGCGCTTTAAATGCATTTTGCAGAACAAAATCGGTGCAGAAATTCAATAAAAAAAGGCTACAAATTTTGTCTGGGCCTAGTAATGACACATGACGATGACATTATGCGATTTTAATAATAATACTAATAAAAAATACAGTTAAATATAATAAATAATAGCATAACGAAACCTTAAACATTCTGCTTTCCCTATTTAGTAAATCCAGAAGTAATTTGTAGTATTACAAATAGATTCTTAGATGAGATATAAGAGCTTTTGGTTCAAGATTATGCAAGTTTGTGCCTAAATAAGATCCTATTCTGATTCTGTCTACCTCTACTATCCTAAAAGATACATTTATGGCATAAGGATTGATTATCTGGAAGAATGAGTGTAGAAATTTCTAACAATTTAGGAGAGAGAATGATATATATATTATAATGCTTGCTCCACCCTCCTCTCTCAGCTATTTTTTTAAAGGCACAAACACTTTCCCTCACAGAACATATTATGTGAATATTTGCCTCTAAGGTACGATAACAAGCTCAGTATACTCTCACCGATACTGGTGAAAGTCTTCCTCTCCCTTTAGGAAGCCTCCTGGGTGGCTGATTATTTGGGTGGCAGGCAGCAAAACTTGTGCTTGTCCTGATTATGGTTGTCCTATATTCCCTCTTTTTGGGGTTTTTCAACAGTATTTCATTCAGTAGATGCTCCTAATGTATTAAAATGTGGTGATAGGGTTAAGTGTTTTATTCCTCATAATTCATTCCTTCACTAAAAAGCTTTATTTTGTCAAATGTTGTGGCATAATTACTTTAACTGATGATCATGTTCATATGTATTTATTAAAGGGGACCTATAATGCCCCTTTTACAAGATGTAATATAAGTCTCTGGTGTCCCCAGAATGAAGTTTCAGCTCAAAATACCCCACAGATCATTTATTTTAGCTTGTCAAATTTGCCCCTATTTGGGAGTGAGCAAAAACACGCTGTTTTTGTGTGTGTCCCTTTAAATGCAAATGAGCTGCTGCTCCCGTTCTCCTTTCCAGAAGAGGGCGGAGCTTGCGCTTCAGTTGCTCAACAACAACAAAGCTGGAGAATCTCACACAGCCAAAATGACGATTGCCAGTAACGGTGTTCAGCCTTACATTGTTCAAACCGGAGTCAGACACTGATGGAGAGACTCGAGAAGAAGGTACAGTGTATATAATGCATCTGGACGTTTCTGAATGGTTAGTGGGTAAATTTATGTAGTTGCTGTGGAGTTGATTCAACTCATCGACTAGCATGTGCCGTCATGTTAATCTTTTGTGCAAATTTGACCCTTGTTTGTGAAACAGTCCGGGGTAAAATGTAGACATGGCTACAACACTCTACTACATTACTCTTCCTCTTCTCTAAAGCAGCCCAACATGGCCTCACCCCCTTTGTTGCATGTTCTCGGGGGCAGGGTTTATGTACATTTTGGGGTTAGGGATGTCACTAACCCGGGAAGAAGCTTGTTGTAGTCCCTACCAGCCGTTTGTTGTAATCCCTTAAAAGCGATTTCTGTAAAAGAAAATATCTCCCTTTGCATCGAACTTTGAGCATCATAACTTTGCAGATGTTGTTTATGCTCAAACAGCAACATTACACACTAACTAAAGTTAAAAAAGTGAAAACATAATCAATGACCCCTTTAAGTAAAATTAATAAAATTGCTAGCAAAACTGATCTGAAAACTGAACTACGTTCTAGTCTAAAAATATGTCAGATGTGGTCTGCTTGTTGTTTGTTGACTTGCTCTACATAGATGTACCTGCCTCAGTATTCAGAAAAGACAGTGATTACATAAATGGAGCATAAATCTCTTGAGAAGTGTAAAGGTTTTGTTAGCACAAACAAAACAGCCACTTGACGCAGTTAGGTCAGGCTTGTTTTCAGTTTTTAGACATATATTTAAGATTCACACCTTTTGTGTGCATGTTTGCAACACCAGCCGCAACCACAAGATATTTCAGACACTACTAGAGAAGTCTCATATGTGGTTTTAGGGTCGAGAAAAATGAAATCAACATATTTTGATGTTCGTCGTGGTGGTGCAATTTTTCCATGTCAAGTCTGAAATCATCACAAATTCAGATCATTCTGTAGATTTGAATAATCACACTTTGCTCTAGTTACAAAAAACAAAACAAATAAACAAGCCTGTATGAATTACCCAACACATTTAAAAGGAGCTTACTAAATGACACTTTTCCTTGGTTTAGTTGGGTTCAGCAACCAGAAGTAAAAATAAATGGGAGCTTAGCTCCAGATAAGTATTTGAGTAAAATAATAGCTGATGGCAACATTGCACTGAAACCATGACACACAGCTAGAGCGTTATCCTAATCAGAACAATCAGGGTTATAGATAATTAGTGGTGTCTGTGCAAAACATGCATCATACAATATCAGAAAACTTTTGGCTAGACAGAATGATAAATTGCAAACGATTTTAAAGGAATAGTTCACAATGACAATGAAAGATGCATTATTTCAGGTCTTTTGCTCCGTTCTGTGAACTGAATCAACTGATTCATTGAAAAGATCTGAGCCAAAAGAACATGCCAAAAAGAGCTTTATTTGAATGTTTTCAATGAATAGCAACTTACATATGGTCATCAGTGCTATCATATGGCTTTAGAAGACTTATTTGAACTACGTTTTATGATGCTATAATGCATTTACATACCCTATTAACTGTAATTGCATGTAAAAAATGGTCAGTATACACTGTAAAACTGAATAAGTTGGGCTAACTCAAAAAATTTGAGATAATCAGTTACATAAATTTTTTTGAGTTATGATGTTCCTAATTTGAAGTAAGCAGAATTATCAAGTTTCATGCATGTTAATTGCTCCTAACTTGAAGTACTGAGTTAACTAACTCATACATTTTAATAGCAATTAACATAAAAGATTTAGTTAATTAACTTTTTTTTATTTTGAGTTCTTGCAAATCAAATGAGTTATTTACTTCACTGTAAACCCTAATAAGTTGTCAGTACTCAAAAAAGTTGAGTGAGAAATTTTTAAGTTAGGAAACGCAAAGTTTAGGGGTATGTTTACATGACAACGATATGCTTAAAATGAAGAAATTTTCCTTTTCAGTTTTTCGCATACAGACAACACCATTATCAAAACGATCCCTATTCACACAGATCTGCGAAAACAACTAAAAATGCTGTATTCTGCTGTCAGGCTGTTAGATGGCGATGAAGCACTATAAACTGAACATGTAATACGCATGTGCATGACGTCATCGTTTTCACAGATTTGCGTTTTTTGTTGTTTACACGGAAACTGTTTCAAAAACTTGTACTTTGAAACCCGTTTTCAAAAGTTTGCGGTTTCAGGCACCCAAAACGCTGTTGTCGTGTAAATGAATGGCCAAAACACATAAAAAGTTTTACGTTTTTAGTTACAGTGTTGTGTAAACAGCCCCTTAGTAAGATTTTGATTTTGTACTTGTAACGTAGTTCATATATATGGGAAGAAGGAGGCGGAAACTGGCGAACGTTAAACACAACTTTAATATATAAAATAAAAAAAGAACAAAACAAAAGTAAAGCCAGCAGACCCTCACGGATGTCTGCCGGTCACACAAACATAATAAAACCATAAAATAAGTCCAGGCCTGGTCCTTTCTCATCCTACACTGTCATCGCTCCCCTTTTATGCTTCCGGAGCTCCTCCGCGAGAGATTTCGAGACCGGTGCAACGCGTAGCCTCACGGTGCCATGCGATGGTACTGGACACTCGGTGGACGGCTCGATCCTTCTCCACCTCCTGCCGGCAGGCGATGGCCATGAGGGAACGGCCACCGGCCTTGTGCCGTTCCCTCATGGCTCTCGCTCGCCCTGCTTATCTCAGGTTATCTCAACGTAAATATTTTGCTGGCTATAACAAACTAATTCAGAAAATGCCAACTTGCTAATTTAACCATCCATTAACAATAGCATGGTATAGCACTTACTGAATGAGTAGGCCTACAGCAACTTAAAACATGTAACTTACCTGCTCTCAAACCAAGCAGCATGCGCCACTTGCGCCAGCATGCGTCACCATGATATAACTCTCCAAAAACCGACATTAACAGAAACTAAATTAGCATAACAAAACATTAATCACTACTAAATCTCCCTTACCATTAATCTTGCACAAAAAAACATTATATAACACTTAATTTGAGCATTTACTTTGGCATCCCTTTCGAGTGCCATGGGCAAAACATGTTGGGAAATAAAAAATCCCAGCCCAGTTTCAGTTAAAGGTAAGTTAGTCTAAATGAAAAAAAAATGAGTTCATACAACTCAAAACAATAAAACAGTTCAGTTTACTTAAAATATATCAGTTCTGTGAACTTAAAAGAAAAATAAAGTTCTAAATACACATAACAGTTCATTTAAACTAATTTGTTTAAGTTTATCTAATCAAACCAAGTAAGTATTTTGAGCGTTAGAGTTTACAGTGTATATAGTTTTTTAAATTTTCTTTTGTTTTCACAGTAGAAAGAAAGTCATACAGGTTCTGAAACAACATGAGGATGAGTAAATGATGACAGAATTTTCATATTTAGGTGAACTAGCTCTTTAAATGAAGCAATGAAATGATAGCAATAAAAGGGAACTGATGAAAGTAAATGTGTGTAGATTACATTCAGTATCTTTTAGAAAGCATATTCAATTTAGTCACATGTTTGTTTGTTGTCTTATCAGTGTCAATGGAGCCCCGGGAACCTTGTAAACACTCAAGCCAAATTACTTTTACCATACCTTGTCAAAGTGCATCTCGCAGACATAAACGAGTGCCGATTATTACTCACACAGTACAGTGCAGTAAAGTGCATGGATACAGCAAACAGACACTCCCTTTAGCTACAGTAAAGATAAAGCCACTGTTTATTACGTATGTGTATGCATCTATGCTTGCATGCACACTGCATGTTTGAACAGGACGGGAACACTGTGGCAGTCGGATCATCTTTGTTTCCAAGGCAACAGCAACCACCATACCACCCACACAAGCTAGACAGTGATCCCAGAACGGGGTTTCCTCTCGCACCTTGTCTTCACAGAGCCAGAGCTGATCCTGTCTGTGACAGCAGCCGCCGTGCGTCACGGCAAGTGTTCTCCTGGCATTTCACAACCGCCCACGGCTCCCAGAGCTCTTTCCCTCCCCTTCTGATCTCACGGCTATGAAAGAGAGATTTCTACACACCTTAAAGAGTCACTTCCGGCTCTCAACCAAGTAGAACGCTAACAGCCTTGGGCACATTAACTTCTACTGTTTATACTGTGATCTCAGAAATGACCAATTGCCACAAGCATATTTCTGATTAGTGGCGTTTCACTTGTAATGTCTTGTAAGACTGACATTGTTTTAAGTGTGTTAAAAGACACTCAAATTCTCATTCGTATCAATGTCTATTGACGTGTCAGTGAATGCATTCGTGTACTGGACTGACCTGATACCACTGATGCATCAACTAGGAACTACATTTCCTTATGCTGTGTGTGTGTGCTGCTTCTCAGAAAATGTGCTGTCTTATGTTACTTCCAGTGAGAGTTCACCACTCTAAGCTTCCTTCGACCGCAGTTAGCATGAGGGATTTATGGAGCTCAGAGAGGTACTTCTCAATTGAGTCTTTGTGTAGTACAGCTTTAAATAATCAAGTTTAACCCCCTTCTGTATTCAACTTTGTTTTGTGCACAAATCAGTTTATGTAATGTAATTTTAGAAGTAGGTCTGGGATAAGGAAATTTGGGATAATTTTCTTAGGCATGATCTGGATCTTTTGATTAGTGCCTTGGCGGGATATCAAGGTTCACTTTTCACTTTATAATTTGCCTGAAAACTCTGCTTTTGTGTTTGTAAATATGAATATGTGTCTATGATGTAGTATATTTACATATTATATAATGTGTGTAAGTCTATCTGTCTATCTGTCTATCTGTCTGTCTGTCTGCCTGAGTGTCTGACCATCCATCCATCCATCCATCCATCCATCCATCCATCCATCCATCCATCCATCCATCCATCCATCCATCCATCCATCCATCCATCCATCCATCCATCCATCCATCCATCCGTCCATTCAGTATATATAACTGTTGTGAAAATATCCTTCCATCCATCCATCATCCATCTATCCAGTATATATAACTATTGTGAAAACATCCATCCATCCATCCATCCATCCAGTATATATAACTGTTGTGAAAATATCCTTCCATCCATCCATCCATCCATCCATCCATCCAGTATATATAACTGTTGTGAAAATATCCTTCCATCCATCCATCCATCCATCCAGTATATATAACTGTTGTGAAAATATCCTTCCATCCATCCATCCATCCATCCAGTATATATAACTGTTGTGAAAACATCCATCCATCCATCCATCCAGTATATATAACTGTTTTGAAAACATCCATCCATCCATCCATCCATCCAGTATATATAACTGTTGTGAAAACATCCATCCATCCATCCATCCAGTATATATAACTGTTTTGAAAACATCCATCCATCCATCCATCCATCCATCCAGTATATATAACTGTTGTAAAAACATCCATCCATCCATCCATCCAGTATATATAACTGTTGTGAAAATATCCTTCCATCCATCCATCCAGTATATATAACTGTTTTGAAAACATCCATCCATCCATCCATCCATCCAGTATATATAACTGTTTTGAAAACATCCATCCATCCATCCATCCAGTATATATAACTGTTTTGAAAACATCCATCCATCCATCCATCCATCCATCCAGTATATATAACTGTTGTAAAAATATCCTTCCATCCATCCATCCATCCATCCATCCATCCATCCATCCATCCATCCATCCATCCATCCATCCATCCAGTATATATAACTGTTTTGAAAACATCCATCCATCCATCCATCCATCCATCCAGTATATATAACTGTTTTGAAAACATCCATCCATCCATCCATCCATCCATCCAGTATATATAACTGTTGTAAAAATATCCTTCCATCCATCCATCCAGTATATATAACTGTTGTGAAAACATCCATCCATCCATCCAGTATATATAACTGTTTTGAAAACATCCATCCATCCATCCATCCATCCATCCATCCATCCATCCATCCATCCATCCATCCATCCAGTATATATAACTGTTGTGAAAACATCCATCCATCCATCCATCCATCCATCCATCCATCCATCCATCCATCCATCCATCCAGTATATATAACTGTTTTGAAAACATCCATCCATCCATCCATCCATCCATCCAGTATATATAACTGTTTTGAAAACATCCATCCATCCATCCATCCATCCAGTATATATAACTGTTTTGAAAACATCCATCCATCCATCCAGTATATATAACTGTTGTGAAAACATCCATCCATCCAGTATATATAACTGTTGTGAAAACATCCATCCATGTATCCATCCAGTATATATAGCTGTTGTGAAAATATCCATCCATCTATTTTGCTATATATTTGTATCACACTATGTAACAAACAAGTGCACTAACGAAAAAAAATGGCATTCTTCTCTTTCCGCCTAATGAAATAAAGAGACATCCCTCCCCCTGCACCTCCGGGAGGTCAGTGACAGATGGGGGCAGCTCTGAACTGGCTTCACAGACAGCTGCCAGGGTTCGGGGGTGAAATGTTAAAGGTCAGCTCTTGGCCTGACAGTCAGACTTGCTACAGACCCACTGTCAAAGTAGATTAAATCTGTCCCAAAGAGAGTTTTAGTTTGCTCTTGATGTGATGTGGGGGGTGTCGATTCAGCTGCTGTCATCATTAATCATGTTGTGTGTGGGATTCAGGTACGAGTATGAACGGGGTATGCATGTGTAGTGTGTTTGTTTGTGGTGGATGAAGGGGATGTTATGCTGACTGACTAGCCTTTTCCAAAAGATACTCTAACGGGTTTTTCTCCCACGTTAGAATAAGTATGTACAATCTGAGCGCGGTCTGTCACTATTGCTCAGCCAGTAAAGGATATCCTTCCTGTGGATGTGAGAGGGTGTTTAAAGAATGTACATACACAAAGTATTTTTAAGTATGAACTTAAAGTGACAACATCAGTTATAGAAAATGACATGGCCACAGACATATTTTTATCTATATCAGATTAATGTATCATAAACTTGCTAAGCAACTTCAAATGGCACTTCCAATAAATCAATGGCTAAAGACAGAGAATATTGGTTACTCCAAATTACATCAGTGAAATTCATTTTTCCAGACATTGTTTCTTATAACAAAGCAACGACTTCTACACATAATTTTAATACCATTTTGCACTATGATGACATATGATGTCATGCCAGAATAAAAAATATATACATTTATTACATTTTAAGATATTTTAATCACAAATGAAATGGCTGTGTTGGCCTTTGGACGGTTAAACCGAATGACCTTTTGACACTTCAAAAATCTTTAAAATAGTTTTACATGTAGCAAAATATCATTAAAACCTTTTAGATTCAATAAAAGAGATCTAGTTGTATTACCTTACATACTTTGGATTTCATATCTTTGTTTTTTAATATTATTATGGTCTTTGGACAAAAAAAAAAAAAAAAAAAGACACCTTACTTCATTGACCCTCTACAAGTTGACAAAACAGACTTCTATCAGATTTACTAACTTACAAATGCAGTCTTTCTCTTCCTGGAAAATTGGCCCAAAATATGGATTTCTCATCTTGTCAGCACAGGCATGAATAAAACAAATGTACTTTAAAAAAAAAAAAAAATCTTAACTAAGTAAATAATGATTGTATAAGCTGAATCAGAATCACTGTATTGTAGAGGTGATCACAATGAGGACAAAACCATTTACAAAGGAAAAACAGTGTCTCACCAATAGGGGGAAGATCAAAGTCAGTTAGTTTTCCTTCTTCACATGTCAAACACTGTGTATAATACTGAAATGAATAAATGTACTCAACTGATATCATTAGAACTAAACTTATAAAATGGCACAGGTCAAACCACAACCTCCTCCAAGCTAAAACTCTGCAAACATCTGCAGACATAATCATTTTAAATTAGGTTGTGGCCATTAGTTTTAAAGGTGTGGGAGGGATATAGAGGATAAATATTTTTTTAAATAATGCATTTTTTTCTTTGATTGACACCTTTTTGACATAAGGTGTCTTGTTTAAGAATGATCATTTCAACAATTAATTTTCTAAAATAAACATTTATATAAAATACATTTAATAAGTAATTTACATAATTTATTAAAATATACATTTATAAAAAGTATGTGTATTTAGTGGGGTGGGCATGCAAAAAAGTTTTCCACTGAAACAGTAATATACCATAAAACCAATGCATTCTGTGTAATATTTGTCATTTTAAGAAAAGAAGCCTATAGGCTACTCTCTTGAAAACGACAAATAATATTACCCAGAATGCATTGTAATATACAGAATGCATTGTAATATACAGAAGTAATATAAAAACATTTATATCATTTATTAAACGTTTTCAATCAAAACAGTAATATACCATAAAAACAATGCATTCTGGGTAATATTTGTCGTTTTTGAGAAAGTAGCCTATAGGTTACTTTCTTAAAAACTACTACTAATATTACCTAAAATGCATTGTTTTTATGGTATATTACTGTTTTGATTGAAAACAGTATTTTACTGTGTAAATCTGTTTAGCTTTTTACAGTTATTTTTTAGAGTGAATGTTTTAGCAATATACAGCAATATACAGTTGTTTTTCCAACATTAAGACATTTGAAGTTTTGTAGTGAGTGTTTTGTAACGTGTATGTGTATATATATATATAAACAATTTGACATTTTCTGTGGTTTTTATTATTTTTTTCTGATTTGTTTTTGTTTTTTGCTTGTTTGTTTTTTGGACCATACAAATGCCATTACATTATATAACATAACATAACATTTCATTTTCAATCTATTTAATACTGAATTTAAATAATGGCTGCATGTTGAGCACTTGATAAATAAGCTTTGTTTTGACCTTTTGTTTGACCATTGAGTTTCTATTCTAAGTTGGATGTTATTGTACTTTATCTTATTTTTCATTTTTAAGTAGAGACCTGGCAAACTCTAGTCATCGTTTGACAGTATGAGAAAAGTTTTAGGTGCAAATTACATGTTCTCTCTCAAGATGTCACTAAGGAAAAGCCCTTCGGAAAAACAGAGACAGACTTCAATGCTCTGCCGGCTTGTTAAATGTGTAAAACCAGGTTCAACTTCTAATGAAAGGGCAAATGAGTTTTTACTCGTCAGGGCTATATCAGGTGTTCGCTGCAGTTGTGCTTTTAGAAATGTGCTGAGCCCTTGGCTATATTATGCTTGCATGAACACATAAGGACAGAAAGACACCATGAAATAGCATGCCTTTAAGGAGTAACCAAGGCAATGCAGTGACAGGTGTACAGACGCACACACACTCCATTTCATTAAGTAAAAAGCTAAAAGGACTGTTTGGGGGCCTCCGGTCTGTGTTATACGCCCAAAGTGACAGACGTGCAGACTCATCTATTGTGTGCTCTACGCCGTTGGGCCTCTTTCACTCTATTGCCAAAGGCTGTGTCGGGAGGGGCTGCTACAAGGGTCGCGTGCCCCACTTTCACAGCAGCAGATGGGGGATGAACCCCTCTCGCTGCTCCGAACCTCCGGACAGAGTGTGTCTACCCCACCTGTCAAGACCACACAAAAGCCAGACCGCTACGTCACAAAGGCCAAGATGAGTCTGCAGACTGCTGGATCCAAGGCCGCTTTTCATGCAGCACCAAGCGTGTAAACACAGAACATACTGATATTCAAAACGGGTCTTATAGGGGGGTCACATGAATACTAACAACATACATCTGCCATTGATTCTTCTTGGCCTCCTTCTATCCTTTCCAAAATTCACTTTGCATAGTTGCTAAAATGGTAATCATGAAAAATGAAATGATTTGGGTTCCAATTCAGGGTACTTAACAATACTTTTGAATTTGAGGAAGACATATTTGGAAAGCAGAAAAGTATGGAAGCTTGTTTCCACCATGAAATAAAAAAGGTAATTGCAACTGTTTATCTCACACTTCTGATTTTTTATCACAGAATTGCGAGATATAAAGTCAGAATTGCGTGACAAAGTCAGAATTGCGTGATATAAAGTCAGAATTGCGTGATATAAAGTCAGAATTGTGAGTTATAAAGTCAGAATTGCGTGACAAAGTCAGAATTGTGTGATATAAAGCCAGAATTGCGAATTATAAAGTCAGAATTGCGTGATATAAAGTCAGAATTGTGAGTTATAAAGTCAGAATTGAGTGATATAAAGTCAGAATTGCGTGATATAAAGTCAGAATTGAGTGATATAAAGTCAGAATTGCGTGACAAAGTCAGAATTGCGTGACAAAGTCAGAATTGCAAGTTATAAAGTCAGAATTGTGTGATATAAAGTCAGAATTGCGAGTTATAAAGTCAGAATTGCAAGTTATAAAGTCAGAATTGTGTGATATAAAGTCAGAATTGCGAGTTATAAAGTCAGAATTGCGAGTTATAAAGTCAGAATTGCAAGGTATAAAGTCAGAATTGCGTGATAAAGTCAGAATTGCAAGTTATAAAGTCAGAATTGTGTGATATAAAGTCAGAATTGTGTGATATAAAGTCAGAATTGCGAGTTATAAAGTCAGAATTGCGAGTTATAAAGTCAGAATTGCAAGGTATAAAGTCAGAATTGCGTGATAAAGTCAGAATTGCAAGTTACAAAGTCAGAATTGCAAGTTACAAAGTCAGAATTGTGTGATATAAAGTCAGAATTGCAAGTTATAAAGTGAGAATTGCGAGTTATAAAGTCAGAATTGTGAGTTATAAAGTCAGAATTGTGAGTTATAAAGTCAGAATTGTGATATAAAGTCAGAATTGTGAGTTATACCCCCGGTTTCACAGACAAGGCTTAAGCTAGTCCTAGGCTAAAATGCATGTTTTTAACTGAAAATAACTTGCCCTGACATATCTTAAAATATGTCAGTGCCATTGTTTTGTCTCAAGATGCACACCAGTGATGTTTTTTCTAGGGCATGTTCATAAAAGCTACTTAGATTCCCTAATTGAACTAAGGCCTAATACTGGCTAAGTCTAAGCCCTGTCTGTGAAACCAGGCCATAAAGTCAGAATTGTGAGTTATAAAGTCAGAACCGCGTGATATAAAGTCAGAATTGCGAGTTATAAAGTTAGAATTGCGTGATATAAACTCGCAGTTGCTTGTTATAAGCAAGCCAATTATCCAGTTGTGAGGGAAATTATCTTAGAATTGCAAGTTTAAAGTCAGAATTGCAAGATATAAACTTTTCTCTCATTAAGCAAGAGTCATTAAGCTTGTTCGAGATGCATTGGCGCTGCGCAGACCGATCGGCGTATGACATCAAAGTACCGCGAGAGCGTTTGGAGAGCATACGACTCTTTATGCTTTTGAATCGCTCTCGCAGTACTTTGATGTCATACGCCGATCGGTCTACGCAGCGCCGATTCATCTCGAACAAGCCTTTTTACTCAAAGATCGGACTTATCTTGTCACGTATTAAGTTTATGCTGCAGTAAAAAGAACCAGGTCATAGGTTATAGCCAATGGAATCAATTTTTGATTCATTAAAAAAGAAGCAACTCAATAGTCATTAGCTCTGGAATTAGACATCTCTGGTCAAGTGCACTTTAAATTCGCTGAAAAGAACCTGCTCATACGAGTCATTCGTCGTGTCACTCTTGTCGTGCTGTATGATTTTGATTCACTAAAAAGAACCGGCTGACACTTGCTTACTGATCTCCTTCTTTCTGTGTTTTGCACCCTATAATACAGGAATACAGTAATACAGGAAACAGAAAACACCTTCAGAATTGTAAAATGTTCCTTTCTCATCAATGAATGCATTTGTGAGAACGATAAAATGGAATTTAATGTTATGAAAATCATTCTGTCTCTGTATTTTTATAGCCTAGTTATCGGTTCATAACACAGTGCCCATTAAGTTATTAAAACTTTATTTCTGAATGTTCTCTGAAATGTCAAGTTTTTAAAAAAATGTTTTAAAAACGTTTTATTATTATTATTGGTTATGCAGTCGGTAAGGAAACATTCCAAGTTATCAGTCTGCAAACATTTTGAGAATGTTACTTTTGAATGTGCTCTGAACATTCTGAAACAAGTAGTAACATTTAAAAAATGTTAGATGTAGGTCAAACTAAAACCTTTTAGAATACATTATAAAAAAATTTTGTGCTAATGTTTTTAGAACATTATTAAAGACCAGATAACATTTCTATTAACATTTCTATTTTGTTCATAACTTTGAGAGAACCTTGTCAGAAAGTTATAAGAATGTTCCCTGTTAGCTGGGTTACGCTAAATTTCCACCCCTGTTTTCTGTCTGAAGTGGCCTATCAGTAAGGTAATATGTTTTGACAGTTTGAAAGAACAAGAAAATGTACTTAGAGCTGGATTGTAGCCTGTGGAAATCCGTACAGTTTGCATTTGTACTCATAAGTGATCTAAAGGCTGTGTGACTTGTATCATCATCAAATTTTGAAACCTTCCACAATGTGTTTGTACTAAAACTCATTTCACCTTTGGCCAATTGCCCTCTCTTTTTGTTTTGTACATTGATTTTGTTGTCCATTTCAGATCATATGTGCACTAGGGCAAAAGCAAGTAAACATTGAAAATTACTCCATAATCAGACCTATAACTCTGTATTGTAATTCAGAAGATACTACAACCCAAAGCACTTACAGTTCCTTTTACATTGACTGCTCCTATAGATGCATACATAACTCGAGCGGGCATTTGTCTGATGCGATTATGAATGGAGCGCACGTCTACAATGAGATGACATCATTTTGCTGTGTCACAGCACTGTCTGAGTGTGTTTGCCCCTCTCCATCTGTGTGTGGGCTGCAGCATATTCATGGAGCTCCTTCAGGAGCATCAGTACGTCTCTGCCAGTCAGAGTCTGAGCCCTGCAATTATATGTACTCTCTCTCTCTCTCTCTTTCTCGAATTTTCCATGCGCATGTCTCTCCTCAGATTCTCTTCTTGTGAAGCAATGCTAATTACTCTGATGAGGGTGCTTCATGTTGATCTCTGTGATTGATTTCTGCACCTGCTCCTAGATGTCTGAAGGGTTATTTTAGCACAGTTAGTGAGGAGAGGAATCCAACAAGGACCTGCAACAATCACACTGTGTCCTCAATGCATATTTGATGTTAAAGGGCTAGTTCACCTACAAAGGAAAATTCTGTCATCGTTTACTCACTCTCGTCATTCCCATCTGACTTTCTTCTGTGAGACACAGTGGGTGAATTTTTGAAGTATACCACAGCCTTTTTTTATATAATAAAAGGACTGTCAAGCTCCAAAATGGGAAAAAAAAACAGACATCAAATGCAATCGTTTTTTGTGAGATGGGCTGAATTTAGATTTTTAAATAGTAATGTTTAATAAGTAAACAAATCATTCTTTTGAATCAGATACAGCTCGACCAGAGAAGTTCAAATCTTGAGTAACTCATGAATTGGACTGATTTATGCTGTGTTGAATTACCTCGTTGTAGCTGGAAATTATGTTGCACGAGAGGTAACTGCGTTCCAGTACGCAGCTCAGAAAACTAAGATGGACGCCTCCAGGCAAACCTTTTTCCTTTTTTGGAATACAAATACATTAAAAAAGTTTAATTTAATCACAGATAATGTCAAAGTCATGTCCACAAATAGAGGCTGGATAGACACTAAGACACAGAAAAACAGAAGTGCTAATAAACAATATATTGTACCGTTTCACTACGGTTGATGCGCTGAGCAGCCATATTGGATATGAAGTCAGGGTTGTTGCACTTCCCGAGTTTCCCAGTCGCAACTCTGACTTGAGGAGGCGTTCCAGTTAAATGTTCCTACTGGGAACTAGGATTTTTTTTCGCATCCGAGGACAATTGGAAATGCACCATTAGTTCTTAACAGTTGTGATTAAATATCAGTATTATCAGTATTTTAGATCACAAAGCTATCAAATGTCTTCAGAAGATTTGAAAACACATAAGCCATATATTACGTTTATGATTCTTTCATGGTATTTTTGCATTCTTATTGAAGCTTAAAAACTTCACTCCCTATTCATTGTAATTGTTTATTAGTAACTGTTTTTAAAAACTATGTCTCTTTAGTGTTTTATTGATTTTTATTATGTTATTTTAGTACATCAAGTTAACCTAAAAATGAAAATTATCCCATAATTTACTCACCTTCAAGCCATCCATATGACCTTCTTCTTTCAGCCAAACACAATCGAAGCCAGTGATTATAGTTTTTTAAAGTTATAAACATGGATATTTTTCTTACAAAAATGCATCGCTTCACTTCAGAAGGCCTTTATTAACCACCTGAATTACTTTTATGATGGATTGATGTGCTTTTTGGGCTTCAAAATCTCTATTTTTTAATATAACTCTGATTGTGTTTGGCTAAAAGAAGAAAGTCATATACACCTAGGATGTCTTGAGGGTAAGTTATGGGATACTTTTCATTTTTGGGTGAACTAACCCTTTAAATCAAATAAAAATGAGTAATGTTGCCTTGTCACTTAGCAAAAATTTAATTAGTTTAAGTTACATGTTGTTTTATTTCCTGTTAACATTTTATTTATTTCAAGTAACAAAACAGTTCATAGTTTTAGTTAACTATAATAGTTAACTTATGTTGTTTGGAACAACATGAGAATGAGTAAATGAACGATCATTTATGAGTCCACGTTTGGTTCAAAGCTGTGTCTCAGTGCGTGGCAAATTCTTTTGTAATCTCTTTTGGAGGTGACATTCCTCTCTAGAGGATTACATCACTCAAACAAGGTCATACTGAAACATTGCTAAAATTCTCACTTTCAGTGGCCTTAAACAAATAGCAGTCCACTGCTGTCAACCATTAAACTTGTTGTAGCGTGTGTGCTGTTGCAGATGCACTGCATTACATTGGCCTCATTAACAGCACTAGCATAGAAATTGCAATCGGTCTCAGACTTCACTGCTACAGCTGTACGCTCCAACAGCATTTCAAAGCAGTCAATTACCCTTGCACGGAAACGCTCAAGGACTCCGAATAATTCTGTGTAAGCACTGTGGCTTTAAACTGTTGTTCAAACCCTGCTGTTTTCACATGCATTATATGTAACTCCATGGCCGAATGAATGGATAGAAAAATACTGCTTAGAGGAATCCATTGAAACTGAATGGATGCAATTTGAAGGAGATCGAATGGAGACAAACGAGTGGGCAGGCAACAGGAAGTCCATTCAAGGATGTGATGTGTAACCTAATTCCTTACAGTGCAGATTACCACACAGCAAACAGAGAAATGACGCCAAGCATTGATCTTCTGTCAGGTGCATATTGATTCAGCACTGGCTTAAGGAGATGAGTGTTTTCCCTGCTTTGTAGATCCAGTTTATTAGGCAGATCTTAAAGGGATAGTTCACCCAAAAGTGTGTCATCATTTACTCACCCTTGTGTTGTTCCAAACCTGTATGAGTTTCTTTCTTCTGCTGAACACTAAAGAAGATATTTTAAAGGATGCTGGTAACCAGTCAGTTGACGGCACCCATATACTTCCATAGTATTTTTTTTCCTACTATGGAAGTCAATGGGTGCCGTCAACTGTCTGGTTACCAACATCCTTTAAAATATCTTCTTTGTGTGTTCAGCAGAAGAAAGAAATTCATACAGGTTTATGATGGTAAATGATGACAAAATGTTCATTTTTGGGTGAACTGTCCCTTTAAGTGTGATTCATATTATCAATATATTCTCTGTAGAATGTGATAAAATGGAAAGGATTTCATGCATTTAAAAATTAAA
Source organism: Elopichthys bambusa (assembly GCA_037101425.1). Classification (NCBI taxonomy): domain Eukaryota; kingdom Metazoa; phylum Chordata; class Actinopteri; order Cypriniformes; family Xenocyprididae; genus Elopichthys; species Elopichthys bambusa. Next base: position 5,686,133 of record CM074437.1, read on the forward strand.
TTTTCAAAAACAGAAAAGTGTTATTCCCATATTAATGTGAGTCTAACTGCAACGGACTCTGAACGCTCACATGTATCACATGTAGGCAGTTGCATAACACAGTCAGTGATGTTGTCTTTTGAAGTGCTGAATAACTTTCTAGTGCTCAAGGGCTGATTATAGTTTAAAAACAAACAATATGCAGGTATTTGCTTCTCCCTGAGAAAATATATTTTATGCTCGTGAAAGAGAAACAAATGTCCTGTACATTAGCGTAGTATTTGATAATGAATGCTTGTGATGGTAGGCATATCTGAGAGATAACTGGTTAAGACTTAAGTGTATACTTGGACACATTGTCAGACAAAACCAGAAACAAAAATGATAGTTATGTATAATGATAGATGTGTGTAAGCATTCTTTAGGCAGCAGATTTGCCAAGTGTGCCAAATATATATATATATATATATATATATATATATATATATATATATATTTTTATAAACCTTTATGACTTTGAATGCAGGTGCTGGAATTGACCCTTCGCCGGGAGTTTAATTGACAAGCGATCTAACCAATCATAACGGCAAATCCGCCATTTTGTCCGACAAAGCAGAATATTAACCTCGGTGGATTTGAACTTGAAAAGTGGTGTGTACTGACATCTTTCCGCATTTGAAACAACATTCCTTCTCATGTTCATTCATGTTTATTTGATGCTATAAATTAACTAGTACGAAGAGATGATCTGTTCACGAGCCTCTTGAGCTGAGGGCTACAGCAATCTGTCACGACACATTAAAGAGTCACAAAACGGTTTTTATTGTTCGAATTTCTTTAAAAAGTACACAATTTGAAAGCTAGGACTTTGTTTAATATCATAAGTAACCTGCTCTGTCAACGTGTTGTCAGTGTCCTCTTTGTTCCGCGATGTATTTTTCACTCTGTGTGGCTTGACAGCGCCATGGCTTGTCGGACAAAGCAACAGTTATTAAGGGGGGCGGACGAATTTTTTTTAAAATGATTTATTAAATTGACTTTTTAAATTGTATTTAGTTTATGTTAGTCTTCACTTTGTCATTGTTAGCAGGCGGGTTCTAAAAGTTTTATGCAATGTACCATAAACTAAAACAAAAATAATAAATTTTAAATAAAAATATTTTGTATTTGAATACATTTCAGTTAAAATGAAAATGCTTTCTTTTAGGTTTCACTTTAGATGACAACAATAACACAGTTTGATCTGCATGAATTAACTTTCATGCAGATTAATGATCTGTGTACTCCTCAGTGTGAATATTTGAGTTCCTGTCAGCAAAAGGTGTGAAATGAAATCAAGACCTCAGCAAAATCTCAAGGGTATTTTATGTTCACAATTTTAATTGGCCACCATATAAAATAAGCTGTGACGGCAGGCAATGGTCCCATCCTTCTGCTGTAAATCTTTTATTGCTGTCATCTTGTTTTATGGAAAACCCCTATTGATTTTCCCACATCACCAGGACAGGCAGCCACAGACTCATTGTTAAGCTGATCTCCTGAATTATAAATGTGTGTGCTTTTTTTGTGCCAGTATGTATATCTCTTTGTTGCAGAAATAAGGAATAGACAAAGCAATCAAATAGCTTATGATTTATTCAGGCTTTGTTTTTTTTATTCCCTGGATTATTTCAGCTCACTTACATAATTATACGGCTTTCTCTCACTTAGTTCTGCTCTGGAGAGGTGCACATTGCTGGTGGCAGGCATGATTCATCATTTGGGCTGCTTTGCTTTACTCACTTAATTTAATGGAGCTCGGGCTACATGCCTTCCTGCCTCAGTGCTTATGTGGCCCATGTGAACTTTCTTCTAGATCAGCTGTTCTGACCTGTTCAGATGCTTTCCTCTGATTAAAAACTCACTTTGGTGAGTATGTTTTTCCCGGAAGCTGACTTGGAGAATTTTAGATCTGGTACTAAAAGTTAAAGCTTTGTTGTATCTGAAGTGATGTTCATGGTAGATTTAATAGTTTTAGCATGCTGATTATTTGCAGTATGTATAGTTACCCAGAGGAACATTTAATTGCTCATTTGTTGGTTTTCATTGCTCAGGAGTTCTCAGTTATGCTCTCAAATCTAGGTATAATGTCTCCAACTGTACCTGAGTCCAATTAAAAAGGGTGGTCTGGGGTACCGTTCATGTGAACTATGCTACGGTTCGCTGCTGATATGAACTATTAAAGAGATAGTTCACCCAAAAATGAAAATTATCCCATGATTTACTCACCCTCAAGCCATCCTAAATGTACATGACTATCTTCTTTCAGACAAACACAATCGGAGATATTTTTAAAAATATCCTGCCTCTCCAAAGATTTATAATGGCAGTGAATGGGGGGCGAGATTTTGAAGCCCCCAAAAAAGCATCCATCCATCATAAAAGTAATCCATATGGCTCCAGGGGGTTAATAAAGGCCTTCTGAAGAGAAGTGATGGGTTTTTATAAGAAAAATAACTATAATAACTAGCCTTACATCAATTTGCGGCGGAAGAGTAACATCTGACCCGTCACATGATGCAATGACGAATGCGGAAGCACAGAGGTTAGAAGTCTAAAACGAGAAATTTTAAAGAGAGATGTAGAGATGTAGAGGAGCTTGAGTTTGTTGCCCAGCCCTATTTGTTTGAACCACAAGAGCATCTAAGCTTATGCTACTCCAACATCCTGCGTCATACATCGCGTCAGGAGGTTACTCTTGTGGCGCAAGTCGACTTGTGCAGTATGCGTACGGTCGTCTGCCGAAAGCTAGTTATTTTAGTTTATAAAGTTTTAAATATAGATATTTTTCTTACAAAAACTCATCGCTTCACTTCAGAAGGCCTTTATTAACCCCCTTGAGCCGTATGGATTATTTTTATGATGGATGGATGCATTTTTTTGGCCTCCCATTCACTACCATTATAAAGCTTGGAAGAGCCAGGATATTTTTTATTATAACTCTGATTGTGTTCCTCTGAAAGAGATCATATACACCTAGGATGGCTTGAAGGTGAGTAAATGGGAGAATTTTCATTTTTGGGTGAACTATCCCTTTAATGATATATGATTTGATAAAAATGTGTGTTTGTGTGTGTTTCACTCACTTTCCTAATGACCGTGACTGAACATTGCAAGCGGAGAGCTGTATCTTATTTCTGCTCGCCTTCAGCGTTCATTTTAGAGCATTTGCAACACATTTGCAACAGATAGACGCAAGTGCTGTTACGTACTTAAGCTTTGGAAACAAAACCAATGGTTCAAAAACAAAAATATAAAAGTGAGGTGAGCAACGCTAAGCATTTTGCCGCCTCTCCTGCGCTGTCGTTACCAAGCAACTGGATAAACAGCTGCTGCTTTGATGACGCAAACACACCACGGTTTAGACCCAAATAATATAATCTGAACACAGTCCAGCAGGGGGAGGGGGAGTAATCGAACTCTGGTTCAGACCATGTAATCAATATTGGCAAAAAAAACATTTTTTTTTTCATTTTTTTTTTTTTTTTTTGTCAATACAATGGAAGTGAATAGTCCCACAGAAGTAAGAAAGTCAAGTCAATGACGTGATCATTTTAGGCTGAACTATCACTTTAGACAAAAGCCTGCTTGACATTAATATACTTGCTGTTTTGGAAAAACTATTGAGATACTGTATTAATAAAACTTTGTGATTTGGGAATAGTCTTTGTAATTAGTTCATCCAATAGCAAATTAGGGCATTGCATTGAACCAATAATAAGAATGATTATCAGACATAAAATCATATCCAAGAAAATGAAACAGCAGTGTGTTGTCGTTAAGGGGGCCATGTCGGGCCATGTCATGTGTCACATGTGTCTGTGTTTGATGATTCTGGGAGACTCAGACACGCATTCGTTTCTGGCTCAGACTCAGTGAGCTCATTCTATGATTACTCCATGTGCCTGACGTATTGGACAGAGACCAGGGAACCTGGCTGCTGCTGTTGTCAGGGCAACGGAGTTCAACGCCCTGATTTCGAGACATTGTATTTGAAAGCTTTAGGCGTAATGAGAAGTAGTGAATCAAAGCTTCACTTCACTTTTTAACGTTGTTTATATGTTTATGTGGTGTTTTTAAATATGCTTTAAGACAAACCATGTGCAAATTCATCAGTCAACACCATTGCTGAATATTTTCTCTTTAAAACTGCAGTGAAAAACACCCCCCTCAAACCCATGTTTTGAAATCACTGGTGTCTGTGATGTCACAAACTACCTTGTAACCAATCATGTCAACGTGCCGGCAGGCTTTAGCATATTATTAACAGCAAACGAGCAGGGGAGTCTCAAGAGAAGCCAGGTTATCTAATATTGGGTAAAAAAAAAAAAAGTTTGAAAAATGGGTAAGGTTTATTTATTTGAGAGAAGTCTTAATGCCACACATGGTTGAGATCAAATAGTAGAGCATGCAGGATCTGGGTGTAGCAGTACATTTATTAAACTCAGGGAACAGAACAACATGTACGTAACAGAACTTACAGACTGGAAAACAGGGCTTAAATACACTGAACATACAAAGAAACTAAAACTAGACACACCTGAACATAACCAACTCAATAAGTAACCATAGCAACCAACAGGGGGAGAACTGAGGAATACAGGACTAATTAGCTAAACACAGCTGAACTCAAACACTAATCAAAACAGAAACCATGGATACAAACAAGTGGCGGTAAAAACTGAACAAAGAACATGTGACCAACAAACAACAGACTCTAGACATGAACTACTAACCGTATAACAGGGGTGGGAGAGTGGCCGCTCTGGAGGCTGGCAAGGACGTGGCTTATCGGGACGGAGAGACTACAGGGCAGATCGGACCGCTCAGGGGGCCAAGGCAGTGCCGGCTGTTCAGGGGGCCATGGCGGGCTGAATTAGGTTCTGACCAAAAGTCTATCAGCCATAGGTCCTCCGTACTTTAGGCATGGCAGCCATTTTGGCTGAGGGCTTAGGAGTGGCGGCAGCCATCCTGACCGAGGGGTCCAGGATGGGGACTTGAATGGTTTTAGGTCCTGCAGCTGGGAGAATGGAGGTGGACTTCAGCGCTGACCGGACCGATGTAAATGGTGGGTCAGTAACTTTAACCCCAGGTCAGCGCTGTTGGAAACTCATTTCCAGGCAGAAATGGACAGGTCCATTGGAGGGGTATGTAGAGGGAACCGGCATGGGGTGAGCTGACCAGGCAATGTGCATTTCTGATGGGGCTAGATGAAGAAGATACTTCTCTAACTTAACTTCAACCCTTGAACCATTTAAAAAGAGTGAGATTAATCGACTCGACTAGAGAGAAATAACAAGCAGGTTCACTATACCGAATTGTATCTTCATCCAGACCCATCAGAAAACAAGCATCAGGCCAGCCCACCTGATGGAAAAGCTCAAGAAACTCCTCCACATACCTCTCTAAAGGACGACCACTCTTCCTCAGTCCCCAAAGGTGGTCTTCAGCCAGAATCATCCTTACTTCATACTGCTAGATCCAAATTTCGGTCAGTTCTTCTGTCACACGTGATTGAGATCAAATAGTAGAGGATGCAGGATCTAGGTGCAGCAGTACATTTATTAAATAAACTCCACAACAGAAACTCATATTACAATATCTTGTTTCACTATCACTGTTTGTCAGTCACAGTATAAATGGGTCTTTATACAAGCTGCCTGGCCATTGAAATTCAAGGCTATTGTTTTTCTCCTCAACACCCATGCATCACATGTGGCACCATTCTCTGAATTTCCCTTAAAACACCTCTTATATTTGTTACTCTCTGAATCACTTCAGTTATTAACGATGAGAGTCAGTGCCATTGCACCATTCTGCAACCTTCAACGATCTGCTGATGAATGAATGCAAGGACTACCATGAGTTCTGCACAACCCTCAGCATTTATACTCAAGAGTCAAAGTTTAGAATATCCACTTCTAGACATCTTGAGTTCATGAACCGTCCGTCTTCTTTACTTTGATGTAGTGTAGTTGAGGAACAGGTTCGGAGCCGTCTTGACATTCCATGTGGAATCTATATTAAAGCCAGTCAAGATGATAAAAAGTCTCCCCTCCTGCTGGCACACACAGAGAAACAGGCCTTTACGAGCCTGTGCAGTGTTTAGAAAGGTGTCAGCTGCCTGTGTGAGAAGCTTGCATGGTGCGTTATTTCACTCGAAGGGTGCTATTAACTGTGCAGCATCTCACACCTACGTGCTGTAAAGCTAGGAGAGACTGGACTTAGGAAAACACTCTCAGACACCCATGGTGTCAGCCCTCTCACCCCACTGTTTACATTCCTCTCACACACAGCATGGGAAATCACCCTGTGTGTCTGCCACCAAAACAGCAATACCCTCTGCTCAAAGAGACCAGTGATTTAGAACATAATTGCACTGTATTTTGTTTCAGCTACATTATCTAAGAGTCTCTTGGTTTTCGAGTCTGTTCTTCTATTTTGTGTCTACTGATGGCATTGTGTTTACCACAGCATGTGAATGGATGTACAATTACATGTAAAAAACTTTTTTTTTTTAAATTTATTTTATTCTATTTTATTAATTTTTTTATTATTTTATTTTATTTTAAACCTGCAGTTATTACCTTAAGCCTTACCTTAAGTTTTATTGGTGTAAATATATTTAGGTTGATTCAGTGATGTTCATATTTTTGACTTCAATAAAATAATATAAAACACATTTTTAGGGTAACATTTTTTTCTTTATTTTGTATAATATTATTTTGTTTTAAATGATCTGTATATATAGCCAATATTAATCTTTAAATTTTTTGCCATGCCAATTAAACTTTTTAAACGTTTATGCATAATATAAATTGTTTAATGCGTTTATATAAATAGTTTGAAATATTTTTTGAAAGAAATTAATACGTTTATTTGATAAAGATGCATTAAATTGATCAAAAGTGACAGTAAAGACTTACAAAAAATGTTATTTGTTGTTCTTTTGAACTTTCTATTCATTAAAAAATCCTGAAACAAACTTGAAATAGAAAACAGTTATTTTAAATTGTAATAATATTTCACAATATTACTGTTTTTACTGTATTTTGGTCAAATAAATGCATCCCTGGTGAGCATAATGCTTAAAAACTTTTAAAAATCTTACAGACAAACTTTTGAATGGTAGCATAAATATATTGAACTATGACCCATGAATATGATTATAAACTTTAATGTAATATAATCTGTAATATTTATAACTGAATCTGTTTATGAAGCATACCAAAGGAAGTTACACATGACTCACAGTTATGTTTTTGCTTTACTGCTAAAATCTTACATCCGGCTAATAAACATATATGGAAAGCGAGAGGGGTGGGGGTGGGGGACGTAACCAACAAGGATGACGGAGTATAAATATGGATCTGCCTGTGGATGACTCATCATATCCTTGATGTGATGATAGGTTTGGAGGTTTCCCATGGCAACAGGAACAGTTCCATACAGGGGTCCCATCTAACTGCGTAGATGTGTTGATGCTTAATTACGTAAATCGACTTCCTCTTTTATTTTTTATTCATTGTTCACAGTCAGCTAACTACAGTAAACAATCCCTAAACAATCATTTGTCTATGATAAAGCTGTGTTTAATGGTTACATATAGTCATTTCTTCAGTAGCAAGCACTGTTTAGTGTGTACACTAATTATTCCTTCTTCTTTTGTTTTGGCATAGAGATCATGAAGCCTTGATGTGAAAAGCAGAGAATGCTGCTGCATCTGGTGCCTGGACATTCCAGCACACCAGGTTTTCCCCTGGATGGAATCAAATGTGTTCTGTAAAGTAAGTAGCAACATGAACATCACCCCAGGAAACAGATGTGAGGAGGAGAGAGAGAGGGAGAGAAAAGACAGAGAAAAAGAGAAAAGAAGGGGGTGGGGGTGACTGCCTGAGGAGATAATGTGTGACTGGAAATACAATGAGAAAATGAGAACTTCTCACTCTCTTTCTGTCTCTTTCCGTCTCTCGCCGGGAAGCCCCTCTGCCAGCCTCAGCAGACTGTAGCCTGATTAATCACTGCTATAATGTTGCAAGATTAATACAGAGAGCAGGCCTGTGGTGCTTTGGGAAGTAAATGCAAAGTACATGGTGGGGGGCAAATGCTCCATTTTTCAAGGGCTGATTTCTGCACCTGTGCATGTCTGATTATCAAGATGATCGATCTTGGCCAGGGGATGCATCCAAATACTACTGATTTCATCTCATGTGCTGAATTTGATGAAGAACCTCTTGACTTATGCAAGTTTGTAGTATGAATCCGATCCCGATCATACTACTTCATTTATCCCAGCTAACAGCGAACATTCTCAGAACTTTGGCTATGTGTTTAGGAAAAGGTTCTCCTCCAGTAACGTTCATAGAGAATTTGTTCAAAGCTATCTGGTCTTAAATAACGCTCTCAAATCATTAGCACAAAATGCTATTTATATTGTTTATACAACTGAAACATTTTAGTTGGATGTTCATGTAACATTCTCAGAATGTTCAGAAAACATTCAAAAGTAACATTCTTAAAAATGATAAAATGGAATGTTTCCTTAAAGTTCGCATAACCAAGAAAAATCATTTTCAAAAAAAAAAAAAAAAAAAAACTGGCGATTTTAAACGTTCAGAGAACATTAAGAAATAACATGTCCATAACTTAAAGGGATAGTTCACCCAGAAATGAAAATTTACTCACCCTCAAGTTGTTCCAAACCTGTGTGAATTTGTGTGAAGATATTTTGAAGAATGTCAGTAACCAAACAGATTTTGCCCCCCATTTACTACCATACTAGGGAAAAAAATACTATGGTAGTAAATGGGGGGACGAGATCTGCTTGGTTACAAACATTCTTCCAAATATCTTCCTTTGTGTACAGCAGAACAAAGAAATTCACATAGGCTTGGAACAACTTGAGGGGTAGTAAATGATGACAACATTTCCAATTTTGGGTGAACTGTCCCTTTAAAGGTGCTGTATGTAATTTTTTTGACTGTACTTAAAGGGATAGTTCACCCAGAAATAAAAAAATGATCACATGATTTACTTTCAAGCCAGCCTAGGTGTATATGACTATCTTCTCTCAGATGAACACGATCAGAGTTATGTTAAAAATCTTGGCTCTTTCAAGCTTTATAATGGTAGAGAATGGTGCAGATGATTTTGAAGACCAAAAAAGTGCATCCATCCATCATAAAAGTAATCCATATGGCTCCAGGGGGTTAATAAACGCCTTCTGAAGCAAAGCGATGGGCTTTTGTAGGAAAAAGATCCCCAAGATCCCCAAAGTCTTGGAAAACCTGGATGTATGAGGATATTTGGTGTGATTTCTAGACCCTGAAAAGTTATGGAAATTAATAAAAATGATTTTTATTATTAATATATTTTTATCTAGCTTTGTCAAGCTCTAAAATATTTTATTAAGTAGAAATGTCTATTTGTGAGTACAGAAAACAATAATAAAAAAATAATAAAAAAAAACTACTGTAATTACATTGTAATTAATTGGTGAAAAATGGTAAAACCTCTGGAATTATGGAATTTAATTATTTAAATTATTTATAATTATTTTATTGAATTTTAATTTATTGCCACTCCTATTTTTTTTTTCCATATTTGGGTAGTTTAGTCATGTATCTTGGGGGCCTTCAAGTATTGTCTTTCACAACGGGGGGCTTTGGAGTGAAAAATGAACCAATGCATTTGGGCTGTGGAATAACGTAGCATGCCAATCGTACTAATGTTGCCGTTAAACGATATGATGGAAATAGTAAGAGAGGTACAGTATATCTGACTTTATATATCTAAAAATATATGATTTAGCTTGATGGATAATAAGGACAACAGCATCATATTGGCTTCACAGTCTCACAGTTGTGTTGCCATTTGAAATATGCTCAGCAAAAATATTGTGTTACTTTGGATAATCATCCAAACAAATATTTATATATATAATATTTATATTTGTCTACATTTCTATAGGCTTCAAGAACATCCCTGTTTGCAGAATCAGTCTTGACAAACACTGATCTAGGTGATCCAAATATTTGGCAATCCATAAAGTATCCATTACCACCATTTTTAAGCACATGATAACTTTAGACCCAGATCTGGTGTGCACATATTGAAGCCATGAATTATCTTGTTGTTGTTGTCGATAATGTCCTGCAAAGACATGACTCAATCTAATCATTAACACACTATGTGTCTCATGTGGTGGCTTGACTCTGTATTTTTAACCGATAAGATCCTCCTTTTATCAGGGTGCAATCCTAAGGAGGAACAGTGTCCTCTCAACAGAAATCTAGCTTGTTTCAGACAGCAGTATTTTGGGCTATGGTTGACTGGCTCAGAGATACTCTCTTGGGGGAGTTTGGACTCATTTGATTGCTTCCCATCAGCAGAATGCTCATGCAAACGCTAGATGAATAAAATCACAGCTCTGCTCACATATCACAGCGCCTCATGTACCAGGCGAGAGAGCACACTGTTCTGTGTAGATTTGAGAAGGACATTGATTTAGATTTATAAAGGTGCAGTGTTTCTTTTACAGACTTAAGCAACAAAGGAATGGCTCATAAACAGTTGTGATGCTAAACACGGAGAGAGTCCAGACGTATCAGTCAAAATATATCACAGATGAGTTGAATTCCTGCTGTATCTTTCCTCCCATAAAACATTCCCTCACAAGGCGAGCCGCCAATTTTTATGTTTTTATAGCAGACAGACATAAGGGAGTTTCACTTGTCACTCCCATAAAAACGAATTTTATCTTTTGGCCAGCTTTAATGGATCTTATATTTCTAAGGTAATCCCCTAAAGCAATATCTCTCGCCGCACATGGCCTAAGAACTTTAAAAATAACCTAAAAACACAGTAAGAGCATCTTTGTTGTTGTTCAGTCGACCCATGGTAAGACTCTGTTCTCGACCTCAGAGCACCCTCACGCTGTGTTAATCTACTCGAAAAGGTCACCCACATGGACCTGCACTCCAGACGTACCACCTGCCTCCTACTCAAATGAACTAACACCGCAAGTGTTACTGTGTAGGCATAGACAGTCCCAAACACACACTAACATTATCTGTTCCTAAACATAGTCTAGACAGCAAAGAACATTAGGCAGCAAAATTATGCTTTCATAAAAGATACCTCATTTTGGTCAAATTCAAAAGCAGTATCACATGTATTCTTTGTGAATTAAGCAGTCCTAGAATGCATTGTGACATGCTTGGTGAAAGAACTCATCCTAAATAGCAGAGTAGTCAAGAGTATATATATATTATATATAATTCAATTTAGTATGTAATGTGTGACCCTGGACCACAAAACCAGTCATAAGGTTACATTTTTTTAAATTGAGATTTATACATCATCTAAAAGCTGAATAAATAAGCTTTCCATTGATGTATGGTTTGTTAGGATAGGACAACTATTCGAAAATCTGGAATCTAAGGGGTGCAAAAAAAAACAAAATGTTGAGAAAATCGCCTGTAAAGGTGTCCAAATGAAGCCCTTAGCAATTCATATTACTTACAAAAATAAATTTTATGGAAAGAAATGTACAGATATCTTCATGAAACATGATCTTTACTTAATATCCTAATGATTTTTGGCATAAAAGAAAAATTGGTCATTTTGACCCATACAATGTATTGTTGACCATTGCTACAAATATACCCGTGTGACTTATGACTGGTCCAGGGTCACATATACCAGACCAAAATGGTAAGTGTAACTTACTAATGATCATTCATTACTGTGCTTTAAAATGATTATTTAATATAACTTATAATTACAAGTCATATTAAACATTAAGATTCATTACGGAGAATGAAGTTTCAGGCCAGGTAGTTTTTGCTTAGCGGTCTTACATTGTGTGACTTCTGGAAGTGGAGTTGACAAGCTTATCTTTGGAAAAAGGCACAAAGTTGATAGTTGAAACAAGTAAGTTTATGATTATTAGTGCTGTTTAGGAAGTTAGTGTGGAGATGATATATAGTGTGTGACTCAATCTGGAGGCTGGAAAAACCATTTTGGTTCTGGAACAAAACTGACCGTTGAAAGTAGTAAGTGATTTGTAAAAATGTTGAAACATTTGTGGCAAATTATTTCCTCCAAAGTATAGATTGTTAAATATATAAAGCAGTACATTATCAATTTTTTGATAGATTTATGGTAGGAAAGTTACAAAATATCTTGATGGAACATGATCTTTACTTAATATCCTAATGATTTTTGGCATAAAAGAGAAATCAATAATTTTGACCCATACAATGTATTGTTGGCTATTGCTACAAATATACTTATGACTGGTTTTGTGGCCCAGGGTCACATTATGTATACAAAGTGTTGATGAAAATGCGTAGTGTAATTTAAAAAGAGCCAAATATTTCACCCAATATTTGCTATGTATTTTTATTTAGTGCTGTGTTGTGAGCTTAGCATCAAACTCTATAGGAACATATATATTATAAGGTCAGGAGACACTCCACACCAACAAATGTCATGTTAAGATATGGTAACACTCCTCTGTAACTGTGGTGACAGTGCAGTCTGTGGATGGACATTTCCACTGTGTGAAACTGAGGGGTTGAACTGTTGTTTCACTATTAGTTTTTTTGTGGGCATGTTTATTTGTATTATAAATAACCCCCAGGGTTAGATCTGTGATTTTTATCAGCTTGATAGAATTACGCAGGTCTTTGCACTTTCATGCAAATACAGCCCATACAAACATTTGCACACTAAATATAATGTGGGAGTAGAATTATTGAGGGGGAAAATATACACATGGAAACCCATGAAATATGCATTTAGTACACTGTGTTCATGGAAATTACATCCAAATCAGTATTTTTTTTTTTTTTTTTAAACAGTTCTATAATGCTACCCATGACACAGAACATCCCAGCATTATAATGCTTTATTCATAAGCAGTCTGGAACAGCAGAAAGTACAATAAATTCCCCAGTAGATTTCTTGTTCTCTTTTGTTGTTGTTGTTTTTTACTCCCTCTTTCTCCACTCTAAAAAAAATGAGCAGAAGATAGTTGAGAGATGTCTGTTTTATGACTCTGAAAGAGCAGGGGAGTTTTTGGAGAGACAGGCACGGGGCTGTCCCGGTCTTACAGAAGAACAGCAAGAGAAGTCTCTTACATTCCACACTTCTGAGATACAAGGTTTTTATTTATTTATTTATTAGCCTAGCTATAAGGTTTTAATACTTCTTTTCAAAGATATTTTAAGCACACTTTATTTATTTATTAAGATTAAACATTTTACTTTGTGTTTTTATAGTTTTCTAACAGTCTTTTTTTTTTTTTTCAGGCTTCTAAAGTTAACTATCTTATTAAGTACACATCCAGGGCCTAAAAATATTTTTTTGCCACACCTGCCAACAGCCAGTGACTTAAGAAAATTTACCGGCCAAAGCTACAGTATTTTTTACCAGCCATGAGACAAAAACAGGCAGTTATGACATCAGTATTTTAGATGCTAGTGAAAATTCACAATCCTCTATTCCAATTTCAATACCACAGCTAAAACTAGCCTAACTAATATCATTTTAATAGCCTAGTAAACAGGCAGTAATTAAAAAAAAGAACAAATAATCAAATTACAAGCAATAGCACAAATATATACAAACAACAAAGATACATATGAAATAAACAGTGCTTTGATGAAATCCAAAAGGTATATGACTCGTCAATAGACAGCAATATAACCAACACTTTCAAGGTTCAGAAAGGTACTAAAGACATCATTAAAACAGTCGATGTGACGGCAGTGGTTCAACCTTAATGTTATGAAGCGTCGAGAATACTTCTTGTGCGCAAAAACAAAACAAAAATATCTACTTTATTCAACAATCTCTTCTCTTCCCCGTCATTATCCTTACGTAGTTGCCGCAGTAAGCACAGTGAAGGCTTCTGTGTTTACGTCCGAATGCCGGCTCAGTATTGGCCAAAGCTGATCACGTGAGCAGCACGACGCATGCGTGTGATGCTGACGCAGGAGCCAATAATGAGCCGGCCTTCTGACGGAGAACCTGGAAGCGCTGGACGTAAACAACGTATGAGAATGACACAGAAAATAAGATATTGTTGAATAAAGTCGTTATTTTTGTTTTGTTTTTGCGCACAAAAGTATTCTCGTCGCTTCATAAATTTAAGGTTGAACCACTGTAGTCACATCAATGGTTTTAACGATGTCTTTAGTACCTTTCTGGACCTTAAAAGTGTTGATTATATTGCTGTCTATGGAATATTTTAATTTGTTTTCTGAAGATGAACGAAAGTCTTACGGGTGTGGAACGACATGAGGGTGAGTAATTAATGACAGAATGTATATTTTTGGGTGAACTAACCCTTTAACATTAAAAACGCAGACAACAGCAGCATTATTAGGATGCTGTCACTTTAAGAATGAATACACGCATGGATCATGCGCTTTCTTTCTCAACTGAAGACATAACTGACTATGTTTAGGATACTCACTGAGACAGGCTTTTTTTTTACATAATTTTTGTGTGAATTTGTCTGCTCAAGCACAGAAAGGCATGAAAGAGAGCTCAACTTAGTGTTCACTTTTGTTCACGTTCTCACAACATTGCATTGTTAGAATTTACCAGCTATCTGGCAACTGACACAGTCAAACACTCGCCAACACCGATCGATTTTTACACGAATTTGGCACTTGGTGAGTGTTAATTTTAGGCCCTGTGCACATCATCTTCTCTTTATTGTTATTGTTAGAAAAGGCCCCGTTGGGTTTTCCTCTGACTGAGTAAAGCACTTGTCCTCTGCCCACAGTCTCACCTCCATCATTCTCTTTCTGTTTCAGCGTGTGATCTCGTCTCCCTCGATTACATTGTCATTAGTGTTGCACACCTTGAAAACCGTAACCACCCACTGTTCTGAATGTCACCTCTGAAATACCCTGTCAACGAATCAAGCATAAACACCCACTTATTTCTGTAAAAAAAAAGTTCAGTTCTGAGCAACTCAGCATTGCCTGACTGTGTATAGCTAATAACAGTAACATGTCTCGTTATGAGCTGAGCCAACGGCCTTCAGCATGAGCATGAGAAGCTGAGATGATTTTGGGAAACACCTCAGATTCTCTCTCGAAGACAGTAGTGACATTAAATTAAATGGACTTCTTAGACTAGTTGAAATCACTAACAGACTCTCTCTCAATACCAAAAAATATGGCATGTTATTTGTATAAAATATTAATTATTGAACAATAATATTTAAATTAATAACAATAGCCATTATGACAGTATAAGAAGTAAAATAGGAAATAAACACAAGCAAACAGTTCAGTCAAACGTACAAAAGCAGCACTGTAGTTAGTACAGGATTTAATTTCAATGTAAATATAAAGTTATGAAACTCTGGGACAAATATATTAATAAGACCATGAGCACTGAACGGTGGAGCATGCATCTAAACAAATTTTCATATAGGTGCTATGTTTACATATAAATCGCAAATCTGAGGTCTAAACAACTATATTCTCACCTAAAAAACTCTTAAAACTACATTCCGTAGTAAATAACAGTATTATCTATAAAATAATGGTGGGTTTGCTCCTCTGCCATGACACTCGCTGTGAGAATACTGACAGCGGAGTGATTCAAACTGTGAAACGATTACCGTGGCAATACTGGTACAATATCACATGGCTGGAAAGACCTTTCAGCCAATCAGATTCGAGAACCAGAAAGGACCAGTGCTTTGAAAAATGACATTTTAAACAATATCTCAATGAACATATCTGTTTAACTTATAACATGAAAGTAAGGTTAATAATATAACTTAGATTACACATTTTTCAGTTTTACTCAAATTAGAGTGATGCAAAAATGAGTACAGCGATCTATCTTTTTCCATTCTTCAAGAATGACCTCTTTTAGAGACTGGATGCTGGATGGAGAGTGATGCTCAACTTGTCTCTTCAGAATTCCCCATAGGTCTTCGATCCGGTTCAGATCAGGAGCCACCGAATCACTTTCACCCTGTTCTTCTTCAGAAATCCAACAGTGGCCTTAGATGTGTGTTTAGGATCATTGTCATCAAGTGCACGACGACCAAGGGCACGGAGTGATGGTAGCATCTTCTCTTTCAGTATAGAGCAGTACATCTGTGAATTCATGATGCCATCAATGAAATGCAGCCCCACATAAGGACACTGCCACCACCATGTTTCACTGTAGGCACCATGCATTTTTCTTTGTATTCCTCACCATTGCGACGCCAACATTTATCTTGGTCTCATCACTCCAGAGTATAGAGTCCCAGTGGTCTTCATCTTTGTCAGCATGGGCCCTGGCAAACTCTAGGTGGGCTTTTTTGTGCCTGGGCTTTAGGAGAGGCTTCTTTCATGGACGGCACCCATGCATGCCATTCCTCTGCAGTGTACGCCGTATTGTGTCACGGGTAATAGTCACCCCAGTTTGGCTTTCTACTTCTTTAGATAACTACAGTGAACTGCATGCCGATTTTCTTCAACCCTTCTCATCAGAAGACGCTCCTGTCGAGGTCTTAACTTCTGTGGACGACCTGGATGTCTCTGTGAGAAGATTGCAGTTCCATCTTTTTTAGATTTTTGTACCACTTTTGCTACAGTATTCTGACTGATAAGTAAACCTTTGCTGATCTTCTTGTAGCTTTCACCTTTCTGGTGTAAAGAAATTATTTTCTTTCTCAGGTCTTGTGACATTTCTCTTCCATGTGGTGCCATCGCTGACAGCATGAAATGGGAAGGGGTTTTAACACCCTTTTATAGTCGGCTGTCTGCTGGACACCTGTGTAATGAAAAATTAGACTCACCTGTGGTTGAATTCTTGTTAAATTAGACATTTGTAGTCTAAAATTTAGCTTTGCTCCAGAGACTTTCAGTGGGGTGTACTCATTTTTGCCTCACCCTAATTTGAGTAAAACTGAAAGTTATATTATTAACCTTACTTTCATGTTATAAGTTAAACAGAAAAAATTGTTTTTGTGTTCATTGAGATATTGTTTAAAATGTTACTTTTCAAAGGGGGTGTACTCATTTACACTGAGCACTGTATATATATATATATATAAGTTGTGCTTCTTTGAATTCATTTTAGTCTATATTTCCATGTTAGTTTTACAGAAATCAACTGTTTATTATTTAAAGATTTATCTGTTAAAATAACTGGAACAACAGTTTTATTATCTTGAACGTCAATGCTTCTGATTAGAGAAATGTATGAGATTATTTCAAAAAATTCAATATGATAATCTTGGCTTTGAGTCACCAAAATAAGATATCATTCTTTTTACTGATAAATTATGTATGTCAAACAAAAACTTTGTACTTTGAGGGAAAGTACAAAGTCGTGTCTAACAGAAGTAAATCTCTTTGTCTAAACATGTAGGAGATACATAAATCCACTGATGTTTTTATACTTGAACTTTGTTCAAGCAGTTAGTGCTGCTGTGAGGTGCATCTGGGATCCAGGCTGCCATAATAATCAGCAGGGAATGTTGTGGGAATTCCCCCTATCTGTTACTTTGGAATGTCTTATTGGTCTGGCATAATATTTGGGCCTCTAAAAAGAGAATGTTCAAAGGAAGAGAGAGTGAAAATGAAAAAGTCCAAGGACAGATGTTGTACTTTACCAGAAAGTATAGTCTGAAACTTTTCAAAGCTGTTTGTTTGTCCTCTTTCCTTTTTATTAACCCGTCTCAGACTTTTGTTCATTTGCATAGTACATGGACAAGGCAAAAACATAAATTTTTAAAAAGCATTTTGTATACCTATATATTAATTCCAGTCAAATTTCCATTGGCGTCACAATTATACATTTCCAGTCCAGATGGTGAATGAGCAGGGAGAGCGGGTCATACTGACAATAAGTTATTAATAATACACAGCTTAAGCCAGGGGCGCAGGAGACATTTTCAAAGTGGGGGGGACCAAATTGTAAGCAAAAGCCCAAATAGTAAGATCAGATTTCCAGATATCAGACCACCTCTTCAGGCTCACCATCGGACCACCATATATATTAAACTTGCCTGATCATTACCCTCCTAAGCACTGGGACCATTTTGGGGATTTCTGCCTGGATTTGGCATACCCAAATTGAAAAGCTTCCCATAACTATATACAGTGCTCTAATTACAAAATCTAGGTGTCATTTTAAAGGAAACCCTTTAAAGTTACATAAAAATTTGTATAATTCCTTATATGTGCATCATTTTTTTGTCACCTGTGTTGAGCATCACCTCAGCATCACCCGTCTGCCTCTTGGAGATGTGATGCCAGCTGCTGCTGCTGCTCACTAATCTTCAACAGAAACAGAAACAAAGAAATTACTGTTTATACACACAGTTTTTGCACTGTAATAACACCCATTTCACGATATCAAAATGTAGATTTACTGAAATGGCAGTTCTATTCAAGTTTGCATACTTGCAGACAGCTGTGCAGTGTGCAAGTAGCCTTGCCATATCCCAAACATATAGTTTTGACATTTGTTTTTCAAATAATCATATTCAAATATCATATTGGTTGCTGTTTTTTCACATTTTAAAATAATAATAATTCAATCAAAAATGAGTATAAGCATTGTGAATGCAGTAATACAGTTTATACATACCAAACGCACAGTCCTCTCCTCTCGTGCGTACTCCCCATTGCGTCGCTGGCCGAGGCAATAATCACTTTAGTTTCACTTTCAAAGATCTCTTTTATCGATGCCATCGATGCTTTTCCGTTGCTAGATGTGATTATCGAAATCAAAACAGTCTATAAATCCTCATGAAAACTCACAAATACCAACTCGCACGTCAACCAGAACTGAATGTGAGAGATCAGTCTGTGTTAAATTTCTTGGTTTCTGAACGGACATTTGTCTTGACTGACGTCCCCACGAACGCTAACTTTCAGACTTGATTTATATACCATCGACATGTCCTCAGAAAATGTTAGCACGATCTGATTGATGGTTTGGAGATCGCGTGAGATTCTCCGTTCGAGAGCGCATTTCCTGTTCTGTACATTCACGACAAAACAATCGATTACTTACAAACGAAAGCTCACAGAAACGTGAAAATGGTCTAATTTGAAAGAAAATATCCTAAGCTAGTTTGATACTGTTTTAGTTTGATACTGACTTAAGCAGCCCTTATCAAAAATGCGGGGGTCAATTTCTGTCTTTTTAAAACTGCGGGGGTCCTGACCCCCCAACTTGGGGGGTCAGCCTGGCTTAAGCAAAGCTCAGCCATCCATGTGTCATGTTACATGTGATTATGGATGGATGGCCTGTGTCAGCATATGAGAAATCAGTTTTCCCTCTGTATCTACACCTGTGCTGAATGTTATTGAGTGAGTAAATAAATAAAGGGGGTCGTACAACAATAGAGAGCAGAAAATATATTTACATAAATATATTTGGTAACACTTTAGTATAGGGAACACATATAAACTATTACCTACGATTTTACCTCAATAAACTCCTAATTTACTGCCTATTAATATTTAGTAAGTTAGTTGTTAAGTTTAGGTATTAAGTTTAGGTAAAGGATTAAAAATGTAGAATATGGTCATGCAGAATAAGGCATTAATATGTGCTTAATAAGTAGTAATAAACTGCCAATATTCTATTAATATGCATGCTAATAATCAACTAGTTAAAAGACCCTAAAATAAAGTGTTACCATATATTTTAGTTGCTTTTAATTCCCCCATATGTTTATGGCCATTTTGTAAAATGATTTCCATCTAAATATATTTTTATTGTCCAAAAAGTACATTTTGCATTTACCCAAGATATATTATATTAAGATTTTATTTCCTCTTGAAGTACATTTTTAAATACAGTTTAGCATTTGAAGGTTTAAACAGAATATATTTTTAATTAGAAACATATATTTCCCAATTTTTTTTTTTTTTTTTTTTAACCTTTAGTGTTGAATTGAAGATGTGGCAAACACAGCAAAATCTGATCTGAATACCTAGTAGAGAAAACTTTGTCAGTAACAAACAACATATAATAAGAGGTGTCCACATCCTTGGCTGCTGTAGAAACATCTTTCCTGCAGTATTGATCCTATTAGTTAATGTTTTCATCAAATGAGCCTGCTGCTGACGCATCAGATCTTGAAAGTCGAAGCAAAGCTCTGCAGTAAGACAAATCAGTCTTTAGGGTGATAGCATTGACCCAAAAACTGAGAAAACAGTGTTAAAAGTCAGAGTGACACAACAGTGTGACTTTCATCACATGTGCAATAAAGTAAAACCAGACTGAAAAGGAAGTTGCAATTCCACACTTAACCAATTGTGCATGAATCAGTTCATTCACACTTTGTTGTACATGTTTCTGGTTTAATGACAGACCTCTTTCACAAACAAATGTGCCCTCATTATTTTTTGCTGAGACAAACTAGGGGGCTTTCCTTGAAAATTCTTCAACACGCTCCTAAACACAAAGCTCTGCTTATCTAGCCCTGCCCTGGGCCTGTGTCTGTGTCCAGAGGAAGTCCACAACAGTCTCCCATCACCCACCGCCCATACAATCCCTGCTTTTGTCAGGAAACACTGAACAAGCCAGCGGACAAGGCCCTGTTTGGTCTTCAGAGTGTTGCCATGTGGTGGGACTGAGGAAGTCAATAATTAAAACCAGTTGCTAAACATCAGCAATCTCTCTTTCACTAGGTTTGACCACTTCCTCTTTGTGTTGCTTACTATGAGGTTTCCCTTAAATGCACCATAAAATCCCAAATGGAGTTTTGTAGCATTTAGTCTATGGGCCAGATTTACAAAGAACTTGCGCCAGCTCAAACCCTCTTTTGGTGTTAAAACTACTGTCAGGAAAGACATGCAGTGAAAAATTAGCACTGAAAAGGCATGAACGGGGTTATTTTTGCGGTTGACCTTATTATATATGCATTTGTAGGAGTTTCCCTTTCAGATGCAATATTTATGGGAGGAGAATATTTAAATGAATCATGCAAGGTGATTTACTAAGGTTTACGCTAGTCAATTTACTGGTATTTGCGCCATTATTTACCGCTCTTAAACCAGACGCTCTTGGTAGATTGCGTTGGTCATTACGTAAATGATACAGCTGTGTCTGTGTTTTTTAATTTGCTATCTTCAGTAGATCACGTGCAGACCTTTACGCTCCCATTGGCACTTTTTTGAAATTGCGCACTCACGGGAGGCCCCAAAAAGTCTTAAAAATATTTTAATTACTTAAATTAACATAATCTTAGTTAGATTTCTAAAAACACCACTAAAAATAAAGATGCACAACATTAAACTAACATTTTTTATTACCAGGGGTAGGCCTACACATTCGAAAATCGTCTTGCACCGTGTCCTAACGCGATAAGATTCCAGCAACAAACAATTTGTCTGTCAATCAGAGGATTTGTCAATTTGTCAGCCAATCAGAAAAGCGCGTAGGCGGGCTCTCTCGGCAAGCTCCCGGCACTCGCAACGGAATGAATAAGTACATACTCAAATTCATGAATATTACACCATTTTAACATTATTATAAATACATACTAAGTTACTATAACAATCCTTGTCATAGAATACACTTGTCTGTTCACAATGAGTTGACCGTTTGACCGTTCTTGTTTTATTGGATTTATTTTGAAGATCTGAGGTGAATTATCCATTGTTGCTTTCAGTATGATTATCAAATTCACATTAAACGCTTTCAACATTAAATAAAGCACATAAACAGTGACCCTAGATTATCATTATCATACTTTCTGTTGTTGTTCCAGCTGCGATGTCGCAAAAAAATAGAAACCGTTTCTAAAATAGAGTCCTTGCGTCGCGGCTAGTTAGGACAAAAACTCATATTAACATGGAAAAGATACCTTTTATCGCGTGTCACGGCTTCACGTAGGAAAAGGTGTTAAACAAAGGGGGGCTTGGAGTCAGAAAGGCTGAGAACCACTGCTCCAAAAGCTGTATTTAATATTTAGTCTTTCACAGATTTGGTCCAATCAAATGCTCTCTAGCATGAAAATGGCCTACCCATTGACACAACTTGCAACAGTAAGTAGAATATCATAGTTCACCCACAAATGAACATTCTGTCATCATTTATTCACCCTCAAGTTGTTTCAAACCTGTCTGACTTATAAGAATGACTGTTTCATACAATGAAAGTCACTGGAGTTCAAAACAACATTGAACTCTACTTTTTTGTATAGAGAGAGGAAAAAAAAAAGAAGGTCAAACAGGTTTGGAACAACATGAGGACAGACTTTTCATGTTTTGGCTGAACTGTCCCTTTAATAGTTTTGATGTAACTAAAGCCTGCTAGCTATTAAAAATAAGGGATGAGCCCTTCATTCACAGGCAGTGTTTGTATAAGGATCTCCTGGTTTATTTACACTACTGTAGAGCATATGAGTGATGTCACCTGGCCAACAGTGTCACAGTTTGTGTTACTCAGCAGTGACTCTTAGCACAGCCCACCAGCTGAACTCCGCCAAGGAGGGGGCAGGGCGCAGCGAGTCTGGGCCAAGGAAATGGAGGAAGCCGTCAAAAGGAAACGAAACCTATCTGAATCCATTTTGTTGTGGTTCCCGAATGTGAATCACTAGTTCTAAGACTAACTCTGGAAATATGGGCAAGTGGGTGACCCTGGATTTATAGTCAGAGTGAGAAACGCACCCCAGCTTTTTACTGTTTACTGTTACTCACGCAGGCTTACTCAAAACGTCAAATGACTACAACGTCAGGTTATGAGAGCTGTGGGATATTTATGAGATTGATAAGTTGATAAGAGTTTGATAAGTTAACAACCATGAGTTTCATTTCATACTTTTGTCACAGTTAACAAGATAGCAAAGAGTTAATACAGTACCTGTCAAATTTTGGAAACATTACATTATTTAATGTTTATGAAAGAAGTCTCTTATGCCCACCAAGGCTGCATTTCATCAAAAAATATAGTAAAAAAGTAATATTGCGAAATATTATTACAAATGAAAAGAACTGTTTTCTATTTGAATATTTAAAATGTAATTTATTCCTGGCTTATGTTTTTAATAAGTAACTAGATAAGAATGTCTGGGGTGTGAGTGTGTGCAGTGTTGTAAAACAGAACGTCAAAGTATCGTCAAGTTATCTTTACCACAGGCGTTATTTTATTCATAAATTGAAAAAAAAAACAACAAAAAAAAAATCCGTTATAAAACCCCATAGGAAAATCTCAAGGGAATCAGTGGCGAAAAATTTTTCTGGGTTTTTACATCATACCTGCACCACTCCATTGTTTAATAAAATAAAAAATAAAACTATTAAATGTAATTTTTTGTTTATTAAAATACAGATGAAATTAAATAAAACATAAATATTAGATGAAAAACTTAAACTTAAAAACTTCAGAAATTAGAAAACTACAAAAAAAAAAAAAAAAAAAAAAAAAAAGAACTGCCCTTGCAATAAACTGAAATACAATATGTTTAAGTTGGAAGTACTAAAATTACTCAAAATAAAACTCAAATAAAAATAAATAGAAGTATTTAAAAACTAATAAAAATGACAAAAACACATAACAAAATTACCAAAAACCTGCACTAAAAGTAAGAAAAATACTAAAAACCTGCACTAAAATGAACTGAAAATATAAAATAAAAATAATTCAAAATATTAATAAATACTAATATAGTGTACTCTATAGGTCTCTGTACTCTTCAATGATATATAAGAGATTTTTGACCATCTGATGTATCATTTGGAGGACACGTTACATTGAGGTTTAATATGTTTAGTTCAAATCCTATACCAAGCACCACA
This sequence comes from Elopichthys bambusa, assembly GCA_037101425.1. NCBI lineage: Eukaryota > Metazoa > Chordata > Actinopteri > Cypriniformes > Xenocyprididae > Elopichthys > Elopichthys bambusa. Next base: position 5,709,943 of record CM074437.1, read on the forward strand.
AAGACTGATGTAAAGGGTCAACATTATCTAGTTCAACATGTGCTTTTGATGCACAAGGAGTTAGCACTAACACAACAATCCAGAATTCAACACCAAGGTTAACTTTTTATCTGTACTCAGAGGGCCTGAGGACTCTAGCGTTACACAGCTGAAATACTATGTACTGCAGGTCTAATGATGTCACCCAACTGAAAGGTTTGGAGGAGCACTGGATCAGCCTGTACTCAAACTGGAGCTGAGATAACACTGTCAATCATGAGAAAATCCTTTAACTGAGACCTTTAACTTCACAATATACTGTTTTAAAGGGATAGCTCATCATTTATCCACCCTCATGTCATGAATGACACAATTTTCATTTTTAGATGAAGTATCACAATAAGAAAAAGCTACAGTACAGATTTAAAGTAATTTATTCTGATAAAGTTACCACCCATCTACAAGTCAAAGTGTGTTTAATCTGATTTTTTTTTAGTGGAAAGTTGTCATCTTTGCTACTAAATATTAGATGATACAGTCTCTAACTGAAAGGCTTTTAAGGACATTTAATCCATAGTTTAAAAAAGACAGATTCAGACTCAAATTGACATTTTGACCTATTATCACATCAAAGTATTCTGTTCCTCTGCATTATTCAGAGACCTACGCTGATGCATTTTTCATTGACTTTAATCATGGTGTCAGATTAACTACTTTTCTGAATCACAATTAAATGCACAATGTTTCATACAAAGAACAAATGGATGTGTGTGGTATGGGAAGAAAATGGCACTTTTTTAGTGAATGAATGAATGAAATTAATACTTCTGCTCAGCAAGGGTGGATTAAATTGATTAAACGTGACAATAAAAACTTTGACACTATTTTAAAAGTTCAATTTTACTCTCTTACACTTTCTATACATCATCAATGAATCCTGAAAAAATATATTAAGCAGCCCAACTGTTTTCAAAATTGATAATAATAATAAATGTTTTTTGAGCAGCAAATCAGAATGATTTCTGAAGGATCATGTGACACTGAAGAATGGAGTAATGATGCTGAAAATTCCGTTTTTTAAAAATAAACAGTTTCAAAATTCGCTTTTTTTTTTTCGATATGGGTGTGTGTTATATAAATTGTGTAGTGCAAAATGTCTAAATATGGTCAAGTTATGTTTACTACACACCTTATTTCACTGATAAATTGAAGAAGAATTATTCCTCCGGGTTTCGACCTCATCTTTGCAGCACTCTATAACAACTCTGCTACTCTGTAAAAAGAATTGTTGGTTTAACTTAAAAAAGTAAGTTACCTGGTTGCCTTAAAATTTTGAGTTCATTGAAATTCAAAATTTGAGTTAATACAATGAAGGCGATTGATTTAATCAACAGAAACTCAAAATATGTTATCTGAGCCACATTAATTATCTAAGTTGATTTGACAAAAGAAAAAATGTTCTAATAACAAATCATGAAAATATATATTTTTTTACAGTGTAGGTTGGTATACATAACAGTCACTCAAAGCATCATTTGGTGGGAAACACTATACCTTTTCTTCAGAAAATTAAAAGTAAAAGTTTTAGTTCTGTATACTGCGACCATCTACTACTTGATTTATGGAAGAAAGAGAGTTTTCCGTCTATATGGTTTTCCCCTCTGAAAGTTCTTACCTTTTCAACTGTGTCCACTGTTTGTATTTTTTGCTTGACAGCACTTTATAAACTCCACTAGTTTATTGATACATCTCCAGACATGTCCAGGCATGCTAGAACTTGTTGACCTGTGTGCCTCTGTCATTTATTTCCAACTTCCTCACAAATGTCCTGTTTCACATGACTAACAACAATAAGATTAAAGGGGTAAATTTGGGGTGAGCATGTGGAAGATCTGTTTGACATTACACATATTATCATGATTATGAACAACAATTTTTCCATTATTTGTCAGTGATATTCAGATAATTCTCATATGAGGTATTCTTTGTGAAATAGCCCACTGACATTGCTGGGATCGGTTTAGTGAGTCAGAGAATCAGCACAGAGGTACGTTTCATGAGCTGCTTGCGTTTGAATGTGACTGCAGCCGTCCTTTTCCTCTTGATTGCAGTGGAAACAGATGGTTCTGCCTGATACCGCCCACTGGCAACCAGAGATCAGCACCTTTTCTCTCTCAAATACAACAGATCAGTGTGACACACTAAGTCCCTTTGCTCCAAAGCACTACTGAAAATACAAAAATAACCATATAGCAAAACATTTACTAAACAAAAACTGTATGTTACGCGTAAAATACATTCGATCACCCATGACTATACTGGACCTTAATTGTTGATAAGACAATCAGGCTACAGTGGCAGGTTAAAATAAAAGGCTTTCCATGACTACAAGCAAGTTCGTGGCAGATATCCAGGTTATTCAAAGCACTGTGTGAATGATTGCCTGGCTTGCAGGGCGTTGTTTAGTGTGCTGGCCCATGTAGCCCATTTTGACAATAATTTACGGGATCGCTCTTTACTTAGAGATGCACTCGCAACAGTGAGCGTGGACCACTTAGTGACAACAGTAGTTGAGAAGAGAGTCCCTCACTGGAATACGACAATAATCATATTTTATTGAGCTCCTAAACAGGTAAGGAAATTTAGGGTAATCGTGGCGATACCGAATACTGCGCTAAATCAAAATTTTTTGGCAGTCATATTATCACTTGAGATTGACTTTATTATTTTTATGTTGGGTGTTCCAAAGACTCCAATGATGTAAGGGTAAAAATAATATTATAATTTTGGAATTTTTCTTTCTTTAAGCTCTTTCTTAACCTATTTAATGGTCAGCTAATTTTTGAAGCTTTAACCCTCACAAAGTAGGCATGCACTTATTTAGAAACTATATTGTTATAAAATAGTATAGTGCCGTTGTTTATGTTTGGTGTCAATTTGACCAAAACATATAGTAGAAAAATACTATAAAACAGATTTTTTAAAAAGTTGAGTGGGGTTTCTGAGACACTTTATATATGTAATATGTAATGGGACGTGATGAATGTTAACAAGTTCCAAAGAAAATGTCATAGAAAATGTCAACCAGACACGTAAATACTTCAGGGCCATCGCTAGCGGGGAGAAGGGTGGTGATGAAATGATTTTATCTGAGTGAGGATGTGCAACAGCTTGCTGTTCTTTTCTAGTGATTCAGAAATGAAAGACTCATTTGTACTCTCTTCTACCAATACCTGTACTTTCATGTGTTTCATGCCCTGTCATTGCTTGCTGTAACTCTTCTACATGAGTGTAGAGCGGTAAACTGTGGTGTAAATGTATGTTTTGGCACATTATCACTTAAGAGTGGTGTAGAAGCAAAGACTGTGGACGGAAAAAGGCAGAACCTGAGGTGTGGTACTCTGTTGACTCAATCTGAGGAGTCTAACAACATATCACTGTACAAACAGGTGGGAATTTCCTCGAAGGTGCAGATCAAAAAGTGTTTAATACATTAAAAAGCACCTCATTCTTTTTAAAGAAGCTCTTTGGGTTGGTTTCCATGAAACAGATTACACCTGGTACACAAAATCAATTGTAATGTTTTTCAGTTGTTGTCATCATCTGCAGTTGATCTAGGTCTGGACTCAAGCTGTGTCTTGAAAACTATTTGAGTCTGGGCAAATCAACCATTGAAGGGGACCTATAATGCCCCTTTTCACAAGATGTAATATAAGTCTCTGGTGTCCCCAGAATGTGTCTGTGAAGTTTCAGCTCAAAATACCCCACAGATCATTTATTATAACTTGTCAAATTTGCCCCTATTTGGGAGTGAGCAAAAACACATTTTTGTGTGTGTGTCCCTTTAAATGCAAATGAGCTGCTGCTCCCGTTCACATATATGTAAGTTCACTTATTTTTTAACAAATACATGGGTTATTCTCAAGAACTGATGTCCTTTGTGCCTCAACGACTTACTACAGATATAACAAACAGGATACTGAGCTTTATTTGACAGATTTCACACTGATAAAAAGTGTATGGGAAAAAAATCAACGGAATATCAGCCAACATTGCCCTCATTCATCACTGTTAATCTGTATTGGGAATTCTAATGTAGCTTTTATTGAAATTAAAAAGTCTCATGCCTTTTCGGAGAAAAAATAGAATTTGTCTTCGTCCCTGCACTTTCCCTGCAATTTTTTTTACAGAAGAATATTGTTCTTGACACAATGCACAAGAATGCTGGCAGTAAATGAGTTGTGGTGAAATTATATTTGCCCCGGCTGTTAAGGCAAGGAGGAAAGACATTTGGCACACAATATGGAGCTTTAGGGTTAATAATGATAAATAACTATTGCTACTTGCAAAGCTTTAAACACATATTTAGGATTAGGCAAGTAGTTTAAGAATCAGCCATTGAAAAAACAAAACAAAACACATTTATTGAACTAATCTGAATGTTTGTTGGATTGCATGCCATTATGGTAGTCTCTCAATATCAGTGTTGGTTCAGCAGCAACCTTTTTTAAATTAAAGTTAGTTTGACCCAAAAATTCTGTCATTAATTACTCATCCCTTATGTTGTTCCACACCTGTAAGACACAAATTAAGATATTTTTGATGAAATCCAAGAGGTATATGACTCCTCCATATATAATAGCAATATAACCACCACTGAAAGGTACTAAATACATCGTTAAAATAGACGACGTGACTACAGTGGTTCAACCTTAATTTTATGAAGCAACGAGAATACTTTTTGTGTGTAAAAACAAAACAAAAATAACGACTTTGTTCAACAATCTCTTCTCTTCCCTGTCATTATCCTTACGCAGGTGAAGCAAAAGGCACAGTGCAGGCTTTCGTGTTTACGTCCGAATGCCGGCTCAGTATTGGCCAACACTGGTCACGTGAGCAGAACATGCATGTGATGCTGACGCAGGAGCCGGTCAATAATGAGTCGCGTTCTGACGGAGAACCTGGAAGCGCTGGACATAAACAACGTATGAGAATGACACAGAAGAGAAGAGATTGTTGAATAAAGTTGTTATTTTATTTTGTTTTTGCACACAAAAAGTATTCTCGTCATTTTTTAATCATTGCAGTCACGTCGATAGTTTTAACAATGTCTTAGTACCTTTCTACCTTTAAAGTGGTGGTTATATCTATGGACGAGTCATATGCCTCTCAGATTTCATCAAAAATATCTTAATTTGTGTTCTGAAGATGATAGGTCTTACGGGTATGGAACGACATGAGGGTGAGTAATTAATGACAGAATTTTTGGGTGAACTAACCCTTAAATTATATTGCTGTATATATAAAAAATATAAATATTTAATATATATTTAAATATGTTTATAAAATATTTATATAATAAAATAATAAATCATAAATATGTATAAAAATAATAAACAAAACTATTTATAAAATATTTTTAAAAACATTTGCTTATTTTGTTATTTGCTTATTTACTTTATTACTACAATAATTTGTCAAAATTAATGTTAGACTATATATAATTTGTTTATGAAATGTATATACTTTAGTTTGTAACGTGGAAGTAAGCTATTTTCTGTGAATATGCTAGATTACAGGTAAATAACTAGAAGAATAACGAAGTGCACTAACTGTGAAAATTTGCAATACAAACCAATGCATTTAGGATTAGGATAAAAAATTAAAATATTATGATAATTCAAGAGTTCACCCTTACATATAATCAGATATAGAAAAAGTAAGCATATTTGGCGTGCTGTCCGATGGGAGAGCTCCAAGCTCAGAATTTGGCCCGAACCCTGAGTACTCCCCACATCCCTGGTTGGGATAGGAAATATTTAAGATTGAGGAGTTTAGTTGGGTGGTGGAGGGATGCTGGGAAGCTGTGGTGTGAGAGATAGAGATAGGTTGGTTTTATATATATATAATTAGGTTGATTATCTGAATGTGCTCCTCCTGAACTTTGTTAAAGGGAAAGTTCACCTAAAAATGAAAATCATTTATTCACCCTCAAGTTGTTCCAAACCTGTATGAATTGCTTTCATCTGCTGAACACAAAAAAATATATTTTTAAGAACCAAACAGTTAATGGACCCCACTTACTTCCATATATATATATATATATATATATATTTTTTTTTCCCCATACTATGGAAGTCAATGGGGTCCATCAACTGTTTAGTTGAAGAAATTCATACAGGTTTGGAACAACTTGAGGGCGAGTAAATAATTACCCATTTTTAGGTGAACTTTCCCTTTAATAAAACATAATTTACCTGCTTGCAATATCAAGCAGCATAAAGAACTGTTTTTGTACAGCTAAAATAAATGGAAGCGGATGGCACCGGAAGACTTGCACATTCAAGTTACAAATGGCTGCACCGCTCTTAAATTAAAAATAAGGTGGATAGTGAAGAAATGACTAAAATCACTTTTCGAACAAGGCTATATATTAATACAATATGATTTATCTCCTCACAGATTTTTTCATCATGGCCAATCAGCCTCTACCGCTGTCACAGGAGACTTTAGCTCAGTTCAATCGCTCCCTGGCCATAGAACCAGGTGCCTCAGGGCCTCCAAGGCGACGTCTGGGCTCCATCTCCACCCGCCGAAGCTCCAAAGACCAATCCAAGGACCAGCCCCACCACAGACCCCTGTTCCTCAGAGGCATGACGGGTCTCTCGTCAGAGTCATCGTTCCTGAGCCCCAACGTCAGCGCTTCCCACATCTCCATCGGCAAGCGGTTCTCATTCGCCGGCTGGCACCAGGGAGGAAGAGTGAGCTTCTCTGGACTCTACCTTCACCAACCCATCCAAGAGGTCTATGTGGAGAACACCTACAGAATGGGACCAGAACCAGGGTGCCACTTCAGCGCCAGCAGGACCCAGCAGATCGTACAGGCCACTTTGGATAGTTATTTGGAAGGTGTAAGTTACAGTCCTGACAGTTGTAGCCAGCTGTGTCAGATGGTAGCGGATCTAGTTCTCAGTAAGCTAAAAGATGTCAATCCGCCACGATACAAACTCGTGTGCCAGGTGGTGGTCGGGCAGAATGGTAAACAAGGTATAAGGGTGGCGACCCGTAGCCTGATCAACCCCAACACTGACAACTACACATCTGCTGTTTTCCAAAATCACTCACTGTTTGCTGTGGCTATTGTACACGGCATGTACTTTGAATGAAAGTTAAATCAACAGCCCTTATTATGCATGTACAAACTGCATACCTTTAAAACAAACCCTTTTAAAAAATTCAAAGAAATAAAATAACAAAATACACTACTGGTCAACTGGATTAAAATTAAATGTTTTAATGTTTTTGAAAGAAGTTTGTTTCCGCCACTAAATAATAAAAAAAACGACTTTTTATCTCACAATTCTGACTTAATTTGAGATTTAAACTCACAATTGTGAGTTATATAGTCAGAATTGCATAATAAAAACTTTTGTTGTGAGTTTATATCACAGTTTTGACTTATAAACTCACAATTGTGAGTTATAATCACCATTCTGAGAAAAAAGTCAGAATTGTGAGATAAAAAGTTGCACCTTTTTTTTTTATTTCGTTGCGGAAACAAGCTTCTATAGTTATGCTCACCAAGGCTGCATCCATTTGATCAAAAACAGTAAAAAAACAAAAAAACTGTATAATACTGTGCAATACTATTATAGTTTAAAAGAAATGTTTTCAGTTTTAATATATTTTAAAATGTGTCACATGATCAATTCTAAATCATTCTGAAATGCTGATAGTGTAATCTTCACATATGCAGTAGTGCATATATAGAAGTGCTGTTAAATCAATTAATTGCGATTAATCACATGTAACGTGTGTGTGTGTGTGTGTGTGTGTGTGTGTGTGTGTGTGTGTGTGTGTGTGTGTGTGTGTGTGTGTGTGTGTGTGTGTGTGTGTGTGTGTATACAGGTGCTGGTCATATAATTAGAATATCATCATCATTTATATTCATTCATTACACACAGACTGATATATTTCAAATGTTTATTTCTTTTAATTTTGATGATTATAACTGACAACTAAGGAAAATCCCAAATTCAGTATCTCAGAAAATTAGAATATTACTTAAGACCAATACAAAGAAAGGATTTTTAGAAATCTTGGCCAACTGAAAAATATGAACATGAAAAGTATGAGCATGTACAGCACTCAATACTTAGCTGGGGCTCCTTTTGCCTGAATTACTGCAGCAATGCGGCGTGGCATGGAGTCGATCAGTCTGTGGCACTGCTCAGGTGTTATAAGAGCCCAGGTTGCTCTGATAGTGGCCTTCAGCTCTTCTGCATTGTTGGGTCTGGCATATCGCATCTTCCTCTTCATAATACCCCATAGATTTTCTATGGGGTTAAGGTCAGGCGAGTTTGCTGGCCAATTAAGAACAGGGATACCATGGTCCTTAAACCAGGTACTGGTAGCTTTGGCACTGTGTGCAGGTGTCAAGTCCTTTTTGGAAAATGAAATCTACATCTCCATATAGCTGGTCAGTTGAAGTGCTCTAAAACTTCCTGGTATACGGCTGCGTTGACCTTGGACCTCAGAAAACACAGTGGACCAACACCAGCAGATGACATGGCACCCCAAACCATCACTGACTGTGGAAACTTTACACTGGACCTCAAGCAACGTGGACTGTGTGCCTCTCCTCTCTTCCTCCAGACTCTGGGACCCTGATTTCCAAAGGAAATGCAAAATTTACTTTCATCAGAGAACATAACTTTGGACCACTCAGCAGCAGTCCAGTCCTTTTTGTCTTTAGCCCAGGCGAGACGCTTCTGACGCTGTCAGAGTGGCTTGACACAAGGAATGCGACAGCTGAAACCCATGTCTTGCATACGTCTGTGCGTAGTGGCTCTTGAAGCACTGACTCCAGCTGCAGTCCACTCTTTGTGAATCTCCCCCACATTTTTGAATGGGTTTTGTTTCACAATCCTCTCCAGGGTGCAGTTATCCCTATTGCTTGTACACTTTTTTTCTACCACATCTTTTCCTTCCCTTCGCCTCTCTATTAATGTGCTTGGACACAGAACTCTGTGAACAGCCAGCCTCTTTTGCAATGACCTTTTGTGTCTTGCCCTCCTTGTGCAAGGTGTCAATGGTCGTCTTTTGGACAACTGTCAAGTCAGCAGTCTTCCCCATGATTGTGTAGCCTACAGAACTAGACTGAGAGACCATTTAAAGGCCTTTGCAGGTGTTTTGAGTAAATTAGCTGATTAGAGTGTGGCACCAGGTGTCATCAATATTAAAACCTTTTCACAATATTCTAATTTTCTGAGATACTGAATTTGGGATTTTCCTTAGCTGTCAGTTATAATCATCAAAATTAAAAGAAATAAACATTTGAAATATATCAGTCTGTGTGTAATTAATGAATATAATATACAAGTTTCACTTTTTGAATGGAATTAGTGAAATAAATCAACTTTTTGATAATATTCTAATTATATGACCAGCACCTATATATGTATAAATATAGTCAAACCAAAATTTATTCAGACACCTTGAACATTTAATTCATTAACAGTTTATTCATTATAGTTTAAAAAAATAAAATATGATCTCAGAGTTAAACTATGTTAGAAAAAAGTAATCTTAATTATGTCAGATAACACTTAAGCAAAACATGGTCAGGTCAAAGTGTCTGAATAATTTTTGGTCCCAAATATTTTATCAATTTGACTGGTAGTCCACTCTATGAAGAATTTTTGGGTGTCAGTTTATTTTGTTATCATCACTTACATAAATGAAAGTGTCCTGCACCACTAGTATAAAATATAAAAAAAATCTACATTTTTATTTGACTGTCAAATGACTATCTATACACAGATATAATACTCATTACATAAACAAACATTTGTGCGATTAATCAATTTGACAGCACTAACATATACACTTTTTTTTTTTTTTTTTACACAATTTGAAAAGATTGTGCTTCAAGAACATTATAGATTCTATAGAAGTTTAAAAAAAAAAATAGAATATTTTATATGGAATTTTAACTTTTGCCTTAAAAATGGAAAGTGGCTTGTGTAATTATATATAAAAAAAATTTTAAAAAATCAATAATTTTTACATTTTTTCTCTTCTTTTAAAACAGACAAAAGTAAACTTAAATCATGAGACACAGAACATTTATATTTTCAATAAACTTTATTCCCCCCACTCTCCCAATACATAAAAAGTGATCATACTGAACATTTCCCAGTGTTGACACCGTACAATTATGTTACATCAATAAATAAAAAACTATAAATAAAAAAATAAATAGAACACGTGCCACAATTAATAATACTACTTAGGATTTGTCTGAGAGGGTAATGGCTTTCACAATGTTGGTATTCTAAACACATCACTTACAGCCATGGTCACAGTTTTGAGGACATTATGATTACTTATGATGGAGCATGTCAAGTAAACAAAGCTGGAGGCACACTGAATACATGGTCTTTTTTTTTTTTTTCCCTCAAGTACAGACATTAAGGATATAATAACTTTTAAAGAGCAAAAAGCTTATATCAGGTGTGTATTTGTAGTGTTTCTTTCCCCACTCCTGCCTAATTCACTTGGTAAACCGAATATGAAGACTCTATGAAGCCCATCTCATTCCCTTTGTGACTTAAGCTTGAGATACAGGGCCATTATTGCACAGAGGAATCCATCAGAAAGGCACTTTAGTCATTCCCACTCCTAACTGCTCCTCCATGAATTACAGTTCCACCTCAGCTATTCACCTCTGCCATCTTTAAAACTAATCTCATTAAAAGAATAACCATATGGTGTGCGTAGCTCTTGTTTGTGTACTATTTAGTGAAATAAAAGTCTTTTTAAAAAAAAAAAAAAAAAAAAAAAAGCCAAGTGATAGAGCATAAAAAGCCAAGCCCATCTTGCCCAGTGCATGGGACACTGCGAGCAAAAAGCAAGATGCTTGAGAACCCTGTGATTTTTATGCCATCTGCACTTCAGTCCAGCTAAAAATCAAAATAAAAAGAACGGGCTCAAATTTTGGTTGTGCACACTGTGAGTCAAGCTGGTAGTGTGATACTGTTGGTGTAGGCTCAGTTGCAAAAAAGGAAAACTAAACAAAAATAGTGCACCATAGTTCAAAGAGGCCAGCCGATGACCAAGGACAGGAGATCTTCGTGGCAACGTGGAAGCTTCCCCTGATTTTTCTTTGTCATAGTCCTTTTTTGCTTCCCAAATGGAAGCGGTAAGCAGCAAATCGCAATACGAAGCAGAACAGCGGTTCCGCAGGGTTCATTATGGGTTGGTGTAGTGCTGGAGAAGCTGTACCACGTAACGAAGCCGCTGTCGGAGCTCCGGAGAGCAGCCCCACTCGGAAAGCACTTTCAGAGGGTAGGAATAAGAGACGCGCTCCTTGGTGATGTACGTCAGCAGGTACGAGGAGTCCGAGGTCTTGCACAGGATGATTTTCGTGTGGTCCGTGTAAAAGTTAACCTAGGAAGGAGAGCGGAAGCAGAGGGGATGTTATGAACGGTATTGGCCAAGGAATTCAGTGACCAAATTGTCAATGTTTCATCTGTCGTGCACAGAGACTTACCTGTAAGGTTCGGTTGTCAAAGAGCATGACTAAGGCGTGATCAGTCTTGATCCACTGCAGAAGTAATGGAGAAGAGCTTGGATCTGGCTGGTTCTCACAGTTGACATCTCCACCCTACAAAAAGGAAAAAAAAAAAAAAAAAAAACTACAACTTTATCTAAATATTTGGTTTTATTATTTTAAACAGATTTATGTTGTAATATTTTTATTTTTTATATAATACAATTTGTAAAAGGTTAGTGCTGAACTTCAGTTTAATTTTAGAAAAACTATTTTTTTTTAAAATATCATTTAAAATGTTATTTAATAGATTATCTTACAATTAAAAGATTTAAGTTATGGATTTGAGGACTAATTTCTGGACTTACCTCCATCAGATTCTGCTCCATGTAGTTAGCCATCAAATCCACTATGTGTTTTTGATTCTGGAGCTTCTCTGGTAAAGCGTTAGCCGTAAAGCTAAAGTGTTTGTTGTTTGTCAGACAGTAACGTACAGTCCTGCGGAAGAATAAAAATGGAGAATTAGAATTTCACAATTTTTGGTCAAAAGCCGAGATTTTGTAAAGGGTAAAGCACTATGTGGGTCAAAAAGAGCTCTGTCCAAATGCCAAACTGGAGGCTGATTAGAAAACAAAGCAAGCTGACGTACCTCCGCTGGTCACACAGGCTCAGATGAGTGCCTTCGTTGAAGAGTACACCGACGTTTTGATTGGAGAGCTGGTATCCGAAGCCGTATTTGTTGGAGTAGTCGACCCACTTGGTTACCCAGATAAAAGGCTTTGATTTAGAAAGGCAGGGTGGGTTTCTTGAAGCTGGAAAGAGGGAAGGACAATATTTGAGTACATGATCAATGGCTTAAGAGTAAACCTTGAAAATGGTCATCGCTTAAACACCTCAGTGTGAACAGAATGTGGGAACAAACCTGCTGGCATGGAAGACAAGCAGCTGTTAAGGACCGTCATAGCAGATTCGGCCACCGCAGCAGGGGTAGGGATATCGTCACAAGCTGAGGGGGAAAAAGGAAAGAAAAGATAAATTTATGGGCAGAAACTGATTTAATCATTTAATTACACACACAAAAAAAAAAAAAAAAAAAACTTGTCAGCATGTTTACATTTTTGTTTTCTCCAAAGAAGTCTTATGCTCACTTTCTGCTCAACCCAGAAAAGAAAAAAAACCAAATAGGCCAGGATGTTTTTGAACAAACTTGTTTTTAATAGCAGCCTCTGAAAGCCTAAGGGGTTGAGTCTAAAGAGTATACAAGTGGAGTATAAAATAGGCTGCACATATGCACATGCATAACTATTAGCTGCTGTATATCTGAGCAAATCAGCTGCTACGGTCCCTTACCATCAGTGCTGCTGGCGACGGTCCCTTTGAAGGAGCGAGATGCAGACTTCCGGGACTCCTCCTCAGCTGGGGTGTCCAAAGGGCCAGAACTTGCTAGCTGAACTGTGGGAGAAGTGACCTAAGTATCAAAAAAGGGAAGTCACAATGTTTTTACAATCATAAGTACTTCCTTGTACTCTTTTTAAGCAATTATTCACTCGTTTTCCAATCTTATGTCTCAAGCGTTTTGTCATGCAATTAATGGAGCGACTGTGTGGGTTTGGTTTTGTAATTTTGGGTTTGGCCAGTACGGAGTTATTCTGAGACATTCAGCACAATAGCTGGTCTATTGCACTCCATTATTCATCTACAGCGGCTTTCAAAACAACCCCACAGAGCCACTTTAGCTATACTGCAAAACTGCATATGACTGACGTAGAAATCTGCGTCAGTCATGAGTCAGCCGCGGAGCTGACGTTTACGCTCAGAGCAGCCACGCTATTAATACACACTAATGCACAGAATTATAAAACGCATTATTACCTCATTCACTCCCATGGTCTTGTAGCTCATCTGCCGCCCGATTGAGTGCTTCACCATGCCGGACACCAGCTTGGAAATGTCATCTTTCTCCTCACAAGGGGTCTTTTCAACAGCTGCAATGACAATTTTAGGTCAATAACAGAAAACAGCCTAATACTATGAAAATTACGAGTTAATACTAAAATTAAAATAATCTGAAAACAAAAACACAAGCCAATAAAGATAATAAAAGTATGCGAATAATATTAAAATAACACTTTTCCCAAACCTCTCAAATAGAAAGCGTGGTTCAAATAGGTGCATACCCTTTGATTTTTTCTTGCCAAAGAGGCTTTTAGCCATCTTGGTGAAAAACTTCTTGGCAGGGCTGGGTGGATTAAGCTCAGGCACCATCACACAGCTGCTGGGAGGGAGTTTTTCTGGAGTGAAGCCCTGAGGGAGGGAAATAGTAGGTGGATTAGAGGACTGCCAAATAAGAAACTAAAATAAGGAACCAGTTAAGAACAAAGTAAACACTTAAACTGCTCTTTATAATTAAGTTAAAAGAATTTGCATTTGGACACTGATGAATGATTACTAACCTTTGTGAAATACTCGTGGGCCAGTATCTGATCCAGTGTAAGGCGGTCACAGGGGTTTTTCTGAAGGACTGCAGAGATCAGCTTCTGTGCAGCTGGAGTGAGGGATGGGGGAAGACTGTATTTCACTTCCTTAATACACTTGTAGGTCTCTTTCAAGTCTAAGGTTTCAAATGGTGGATTCCCACATAGGAGTGTGTACCTAAATAGACAAGAAAAACACCGATATTTGACCTAAAATAATTACACCCTGAGATTTTAAGTTAATATTTTAAGTATTTAAGAACACATTCAGATGTTCAATGTTGTCTGATGACAGTTAATGGTCATGTGACATGCAAGTAAACAAATTAATCATTTTAGTAAGCGTTTTATTTTAAAAATTAACTCAAAGCCCTGGGTCTACACAATAACCATGAAATAGAGTTGACTTACATTACACAACCCAGCGACCAAACATCTGACTCTGTCCCATGGCCTTGTCTGTTTAAGACCTCTGGTGCCAAGTAGTTTGGAGTCCCACAGATAGTCCTGCAAAAAGAGCATTTCATGTCAGCACACTGATCAAGTGCATTTCTATGAAAGCTACTGAGGATAAAGGCAAGCAAACTCACTTCTTCCTCTGCTCAACTGTCTCCAGTTTTGCTGCCAGCCCAAAATCTCCTAATCTCAACTCCATGTTTTCATTCACAAAAAAATTACCTGCAAAAACAAGTTAAAGCATTATCAAACCAACTGAATGTCATACTAGGATTCAAACAGCAGGCTAAAGAGTCAAAAACAATACCTAGTTTGAGGTCTCTATGGAGGATGCCTTTGTTGTGGAGGTATTTGAGCGCAGATATGATCTGTCTGAGGTAGTAACGTACTTCTGGATCGGTCAATGTATGTCTCGCTTTCCAAATGTGTGCCAAAGACTGAAAATATGAAGCGCAGGATTAGAACCAGTGCCTTGTTTTCACCAAATGTGACCATTAGAGGTCTGTTCTAGGTATATCAACTCACCTTTCTGCTGCAGAGTTCAAGGAAGATGTAAATGTTGTCTTGGTCCTCAAAATGATGGGAAAACTTCACCACATGCTTGTGTTGGAGGCTTTTGTGAAGCTCGATTTCATTAATGATCTACAACAAAAACAATGAATGTAAGCATTAAAGAGTAAGCTAGAAATGTGACGATTCACATGTGCAAAGTCATTATCCGTTACCTTTTCTCTCTGGTGTGGCTTTGACACTCTGCTTTGAGGAATTACTTTCACAGCATACATCTTGTTACTGGCAAGATCAGTCATCTCATAACATCGTGCAAAACCACCCTAAAAACAAAAGCCATTTTATATTAATTCACTCAGAATGTGTCAATAGGAAAAAAAAAAAAAATTATATATATATATATATATATATATATATATATATATATATATATATATATTATATATATATATATATATATGCTGGAGTTTGAACTCAAGGTGATGATTAACTTCAGTGTTCGACTGCAGGTGCCCATTCAAACTCAATGACTGACTGAAAAACTAGTTAGTTGCTTAAAAAAAAAAAAAAGACATTATCTTTGGAGATTACAAGCATGTTTGAACGTTTGATTCATGTTTTCAACATGACCGATGTCAAAAATGCTGTCTAGGCAGCCAGTTTATATGGAGTTCAATGTCCCAAACAGTATTTGCAACCTGGAATTGATTTTAAGGGACATTTTTACCCTTTGCACTATATATAAACAGTGTCATCCATTTTGAAAGTGCTTTAATTGAAACTGAATTATAGCTATTATACATACATACATATCCTAAATAAAGCACAACATAGTTATGTTAGAACAACTAAAACAAATTAATTTCAATTTTTTTTTTCTAACAAAACTGTTTTGTTAGAAAAATAACAACTATAATGTTAAAGATGCACATTTACTCTACCATTAAGCTCAACAAGTTTTGTAGCTGTTGGTAGATTTTTTTTTTTTTTTTTTGCACGATATATAGCGAGAATGATATCTGTGGTAATCAGTAAATTAGCGGTCACATCGGATTCATCATGGGCTAAAATCTGCAGAAAACATTTATTGTCCTTTAAAATAAAATTAACATGCAAAGTACTCTTCATCTCCACATTTCAAATATCTCTGGTAATTTTTGCCCCCATCCCTAGTTAATTTCTGACCCTGGTCCCAACACATGTACAAAGGAATGACGTATTCTTTTCCCTCGCGACCAACCAACCCCTCCTTCCAGCATCGCACAATGATGCGGCACTTTAAAAACTGGGATTAATGAGGCTTCGAATAAGCAACCGTCTAATTAGAAGAATAGCTTTGTTTTGT
This sequence comes from Elopichthys bambusa, assembly GCA_037101425.1. Taxonomy (NCBI): domain Eukaryota; kingdom Metazoa; phylum Chordata; class Actinopteri; order Cypriniformes; family Xenocyprididae; genus Elopichthys; species Elopichthys bambusa. The sequence continues at coordinate 5,726,261 of CM074437.1, forward strand.
AAACAAGAGAAGGAAACAGTGTTAGTGGTCATTAGTTCCACTGATCCTGAGCAATGCAGCATCATTTCCACTGATGCATTGATTCATTCAGTCATTCATCTTTTCCGGGACATCGAATCAAGTCTGGAATCGTATTGAAATCCAAAATTGCAAAGATTGTCTTTGCAGAAAATCATACGTAATGGCTCAAAATTTGATGGATTCGCTGGAACAATCAGCAGGTAGGTTCTAGAAAAACAGACAGGGCGGATTGCGGGTCCAGTGGTTCTGGTGCACCCATGTACACCTCACAAAACCAGCACGAGACAACATACATTGCGCACCATCCACGTTTGAGCAGCATATCAGGAAACGCGATAAAAGAGTCAGTTACAAAAGGGATAATTTATTCAGCAGCGTAAATACACATATATATAAAAGAGTGGTACCTTTCCCAAAAGCTTTCCTTTACAGTACGATCTTCCCGTCTTTGCGTCAACCACCACCTGCGCGATCTCCGTCTTAACGTGCTCTGATTTACTCCGGTTCGGCTTGGCGGGCGGTTGAACCGCTTGAGACGGTTTGAACAAATCCGGATTCATCATTTTACAGGAAAGACGCTGCGCTGTGGTAAAACAAGCGGGATCCATTCATTAATATAGATCCTTCGCCCTAGAAAATAAACTCCTTATGTGAAGTCCCAAAGTCTGGCCAAGTTCTCTAGTCCTGTGAATCAAACATGCCCGGACACCGGGAGTCCTGCAGTATATAAACTGTTCGTGACGTCATGGGCACAGGCGGGGCGAAAGGATCAACGTCATTGGCTGGTGGAGATTCAATCAAAGATAAGACAGAAGCATATGAAAGTGCTGTAGAAAAGTGAATGAAAAGCTAAGAACACATCATCCAATCACGGCTGACGGGATTATGGATTTCCGGATGACTTGCAATGGATGGTTTATTAACAGTGTTTCTATTTCCCCCTGTTTAGGGTTTTTGTACAAAACGACATGATGCCACTAAAAGTTTTTTTTTTTTTTTTTTTTTAAATATTATTATTATTTGTTTAGCATTATTAATTCAACTTTGCATTATTTCATACTGGTCAAGTGAAAAATCATGCAATTCTCTGTGTGAAAACAAAATATGAAATATGATGGCCGCCGTTAGAGTTTTAACCTTTATCATATTGTATCGTAATGTAACATTTATTGCAGATATATTTTAAACACATTTGAATTGCGGACTATTTTTTCAGACTTTTTTTTTTTTTTTTTTGACTACTAATTATGATTGCAAACATTACAAAGATGACATTAATGATATACAGAGTACACAACATGTATCGACAATATGTGAAATGTCATCTGAACATACAGAGCAAAAGAAAACAATAACAATAATTGCTAAAAGAAGAAGATAAAAAAAATTAGAAGAAGAAAAAAAACATGAGGGTAAGATATTAATTTATATTTCAATTAGAGTGTACAAATTAAAGTCATTACAGATTGAGGTTGTTCTTCTCGCTTTCTTATTTATAGAGGATGAAATAGTATTAAGATACATTTTAAAATCTTTCAAAAAAACAAGAAAAACTGGTTTGTTTGGTGATTGTTTTCAGACAGTATTTACACCATGAGGATGAAGCCAAATTACGTCATTGTGGAATATACTGAAAACTGAAATCGTGGTTTCATGCGCCCCCTTGTGGCTTGTAAACTATAAGTAAACTGTACTTTTTTTTGCACATAAAAACGTACACTATGTTCTCTAGAAAAGCAGTCTGAGTCTTTCCTTAATACCCCCAGTTTCTTTTATTCAGCTACAGCGTTAGCTGGATGCCTTTGTCCATGTAAGGGATTTCCTGGAACGTCATGTTATTACTTCGGAGTCCGTTTTACACTTTTAGAGCCCCTGCTCTAGAAAAGCAATCTGAGATCATAGTAAAATTATAATTAAGAAATAAACTGCTTTCATTTCCTTTCTATCCACAGTTTAGTATAGATACTGTGTTCCCAGCCTGATCGCGCAACCCATTCATGCATCATAGCAATATTTCATCATACTGCATGAACATGGGTCATTTGGGCACCTATCCCCATAAAAACAACAACAACAACAACAACAAAAAAACATCCGAAGTGATAAATTACAATTTTTTATTTTATTTTCATTTTCCACTTTTTAGGTACATGGTCCTAAGTGCAAGAATAATGTTGAATGAAAATCCACTTAACATTTGTTGATATGAATTACAACAGAAAGAAAACACTTCAAAAACAGTAACAGCTGCATTTAACTGGAACAAAGTAAAAAAAAATACATAAAGTAATCCAAGTAAAGTGGAATGACGTGTGCAGCAGCTGAATTGGGGTCCTTCGCTGAGAATGTGAAAGTGGATCAATAAGCTGGTTTAGAAGTCAAGATCATCTACTTTGCCCTTCTTCTCCTGAGACTCAACCCAGGCCTTGTTGATAGTGCGTTTCATCTCGTCATCTCCGTCGGTGTAGATCTTCTTCAGCATGCTCATCAGCCCCTCGCTTGGATCAGCGTTCTCATTCATGTTGGGTTTGCTGAAACAGATATGTTACCATTTTATGACTTATAAACATCATTTGCAGAACCAAATTTAGCATGATGCTAATGTTACTCTGATAAAAGTGCATACAGCAGTCAAATATTTTTCTTCTCATATTATAATAATAATAATAATAATAAACATAACCAGTGCTGGGCAGGGTGAGTAAAGTTTGGGCAAATTTAATTTGAAAGTGAACTAATCCTTTAAGCATTACATTATGCCAGAGTTTCCCAAACTAGGGTTCATGAAAGAATTAATTTAATCATAAAAATGTCAAATCGTTTTTTAGAAAGGAAAATGAGTAAAAGGGGAGAATCAATAAATTATGAATAATTTACTTCCATGCAATCCGTAAAAAAGTCTCTGTAATCTGATTATGAGCATTTTAAAACATAATATAATCTAATTACAAGTACTACATTTTTGGAATCTGATTACGTAATCCAGATTACATGTAAACAGTTAATACCCAGCATTGAACATAACCCATGATTGCAAATATTTAATTTTTTATTTTGGATCATATTCATTTACATCATAATACTAATTACTTTTATGCATAAATCTGCCATTTAGAAACTTAAAAATGTTAAAAAGGAAAGTGTGTGCATTTGAACTCACTCTTTCTCCTTAGACTGTTTTTCTACTTGTGTCAAGCATTCCCATTTTTTTGCCGACTTCTTCTTGCACATGATAAGGACCATGTCTGTTTTTATCTGTAAACAAATACATTTCACAACGGTCAATTTTATCCATTAAAATAAATCAATTTACCAAAAGAATATACAATAACATTAGGAAAGTGACAAACCTTTTTACTACTCTCTGCTACAATAATGGGAAATAAAAGGTTGTTGACTGTCATTTGATGGTTCTTCCCATCCAGATCTTTGACTAGAACATTAAAACCTCTGTAAAAACATGAGAGCAGTGTTTACACTTATTGACCATTTAGAACACCATGATGCAAAAAAGATTTTAGTAAATAATTTGTCACTTGACCATATATTTAGAAAGGACTATCATTTACCATCTATCATTATTTTAGCTAACTAATATATTAATAATGAATAATAAATGCTTAAAAAATATTGCTCATTGTTCATCTTAGGTATTGCATTTACTAATCTTAACAAATGAGACCTTATTGTAAAGTGTTACTGAAATATGTGTCCATGATTTTACCATAATAAACACAAACCAAAATTCAGCAATGTTTAATACGAGACCACACCTCTCTGTGAAGTTAGCCTCAACATTTTCAGCTGGAACAGTATGCACTCCTTTCAGTGTGATGTAAATTTTGACGAATTTGTCAGACTGGTCCCATCCTAAAAAATTGAGACAAACGACATGTTTGTTAGACCATGCGTTACGGTGGAATAGCCTATACCTATTATCCTGAGGAACGCACCATAATTGTTAATTTTGACTGTGTATCCTTTGAGTGTTGTTTCAGTCTTGTCTCCAGAGTCTTTCTTGGCTTGCTGCAGTTTCTGCTGTCGTTTTTGTGCCAGCTCTTTCTCTATCTTCTTGTGCTCTTGCGTTAAGACGTCCCGCACGCGCTGTCGTTCACATTTCTCTAGCAGACTCGTAATCTCTTTCAAATCACTCTCAAGACCGGCGATCTAGAGACACAAATCAGTCAAATCTGAGATCAAGCTCAGGGACATATCTACATGTTTAATACAGGACAGGTGAGTTCAGCTGTAAACTCACTGCCTAGTAATACTTAATTCACCCAACATTATTATCCCATACAATATCCTAGTAAAATATGAGTTTCATTCACATTTATAAGCATCTTTGTGCCATTGCATGAGGCTTACAGTTCAATACAGACCAAACCTGACAGAATCGCTATATTGTCACTACATGCCATTAAAATGACTAAAACACTGGGGGAAAAAAGCCAATTTTACCAGTTCATTGGTGTCCATCGCTGTCCTGGAGAAACTGTCCTCAATAATTTTATTAAAGTTATGAAAATTATTTGCTTTCAGTCCTTCACGGCGCGTCCACTGACATACATGAAGCGCTGTTTCTAGAAAGATTCTTGCTTCCGCGTTATGTGATGTCAAAATAAAAGTCCTTATGAATAAAATAAATCTTACAAAACCAAATACGAATAATCAGATTATAGTTAATTTATGAATTACATTACAAATATATTTATTATTAAATGTATCAAGTAAAATACTATATGTATGCATGTACATATATATATACTTTTAATAGAATGAACAAACAGAAATATTATATTTGTTTTTAGCTAAAATGTACTAATTTACTCCGGCTTGTAAGGACTGTTCATCTGTAAATGCACAAAATAGTAAATTTTCATAAAAACATGCAATAAATTTAAAGCTCTTTGTCTTGTTGATAGAAGTGTAGTTTAAATGATATCTTACTCTTTTTGTAATTTTATTACACACACACAGTATACAGTGACACCAAGCAGAGACAAAGTAATCCATAAGGTTACATACCTAAAACCTCAATAAATCAAAACAACAATTCGCAAATAAATTCACAAAACACAAAAGTAGCGCATTACACCTTTTTATTATATATACAATAAGTTTTATTAGATTTTCCATCATTTGAAGACAAAAATGTCACAATGTGATAATCAATTTCATTTATGGCATAACAAGCTCAAGTTTATTCATATGTTGTAAAGATCATACACTGAATGACAAGATTGTACAAATGACCACATATACAATCCCATGATTGATCACCACATTGATCTCTGTATTCCAGACATCTGGTTGTGGTCTGCTAAATGCCGAAAAAAAATGCGACTAAGACGCCACCTGCGTTTCACGCCACGTGGACGTGATGTCATCACACACCTGTTGCGAATGCGCACGGGACAACTGTCTCGAGGCAGTGCAGCTATTTCTTTATCAGCAATCACCTAAAAACATAAACATGAAGACATTGCCTGTATTATTATTAGTTTCAGAGCAATATTTTGACATTTCATTTATTGCATTAACAGAATAATTCACTCAAAAATGAAAATTCTTTAATTAATTACTCACCCTCATGCCGTTCCAAACCCGCAAGACTTTCGTTCATCTTAGGAGCACAAATAAAGATCTTTTTGATGAAATCTGAGAGCTTTCTGTCCCTCCAAAAGCCTAAATTAAATCTCATATAAAGTGACTGTATCTCTTCAGAAAATGCACTCAATTCATATGGATTAGTTTTACGATCTCTTTATGAACTTTTTGAAGCATTAAAATGTCAGCTGTGTAGCTGTCTATGGAGGAAAAGAAAGCTCTTATATTTCATCAAAAAGATTTTAATTTGTGTTCCGAAGATGAAAGAAAGTCTTACAGTTTTGGAACAACATGAGGGTGAGTAATTAATGACAGAATTTTCATTTTTGGATGAACTATTGCTTTAGGTCAAAATAAAGGTTAATGGCTGTTTAAATGGGTTTAAAATCCTGCAAAAATAAATACTTCTATGCTATTTACAGGCTGTAAGCCATTCATGTACATGAAAAAAAAAACAAAAAAAAAAAACAGTATAAATAAACTAGAACTGAAGTGAAACCCCAAGAGTTTGAATGTACCTGTAGATCTTTGGGCAAAATAGTATTCTTCCTAATGGCATTAATGCGTAGTCTCGTATCTGCATATTCAAATGCCATTTGTCTCCTTTTCACATCCCTTAACATCCTCCAGTCAACATAGTAACTCCTGACCTGCTCCACCACTCCAAGTGAACCTCTGTAGGCCTGAAGAACACCAGATGAGATATTTTACATTTGTAGATTAAATTTTAAAAATACATTTTGTCAGGTCTAAAAATACAAATGACAAACATTAATCTTTCTGACCGACATAAGCTAATAAAGCCACCAGTATCACTTGGTCTAACATTACAGTGTCCAACGGTCTCGCATTAAATACAACACCATCGAAACATAAATACAGTGCATTAAAAGCTCTAACAAACTTTGAATTTACAAATCTGATTTTTAAAAAAAGAAAATTTACCTGTCTACAAACCGGCAAGGACGACTGCAGAAACCCCATCCCCGTGCTGAGGAGCTTCCATGCCGCCATGTTGATCCAGCACTGACCTCGATGGTGGTTTGCAGGTTAGGAACTGAATTTAGTTCATCATTACTGCCATCTATTGGTCATATTAATATTCATCCAAGCATTTAAGTATTGTTATCGCTCTTAAACAGTAGGAAACCATTTGCAAAAATGACGAGACTTTGTCGTTACAGGATATAGCTGAAAATGTCGACAACCATCTTTGTCATGGCGAATTATATTTATAGACTACGATTCATTGTTATAAAGTCCAGAATTGTAGACCCGAGCATCTAGATTACCAGCCATAAAAATAGTATTGTATGAAAACGGATTCACAAGACACAATAATCAGTAAACAATTCAGAAGGTATGAAGAGCAGTAATACAGTTAAAAATGGTTTGTGTGTAATTGCGGTACACAGCCAGATAGTGGCAGAATGTAGCTATTAATTCAGCAGCACTAGAATCCTAGATTAAGGGTTTTCAATCTTTAGATGCCACAGACCTTCGAATATAACCATCCTCATGTGAAGGACCCCCACCCTAAAATTTAAAAGGCATCTATGTAGTTTCTTGTATAAAGGCCCAATTTGTACTGTGAAAAAAAATCATATCAATGTCAAAATATTATTTGGATTTTTTTTTTTAAATTTTTTTTTTTTTTACTCATTATAGTACTGTGCTGTTTTATTTATTCACTTAAATTACATTTTATTCTACACTGCTTTGTTTCCCCCCCTCCTTGCGCCCCCCTGGGGGTCCCTGAAAACCCCAAACAAGACCTAAAAAAAAAAACAACAACAAAAAAAAAAACAACATGCTTATAATAAAACAATATTCTAAGGCCCTTGTCATAGTTTTGTCAAAACTTATTTTAATCTACAATCATAGCTTTTATAATAAAAAAAAAAAAAAAAAATCAAGATTCCTGATGTTTAAGGAGTTATTTTGTTCTTGAATGTTCTTCCCACTCTTGAATTTACCAATGAATTTATTTACTTTTTAATGTTTTTTTCATTCGTTATTTACTGGAAAAGGACTAAGGATGAGGATCTGTTTAGAGCTTAACATAACTACATTTTTATTCATTTACATGACTTTTCCAGGTCTAGAAATCACAATATAGGTTGTCTCGTATATCCATGTTTTCCAAGACTGCCCAAATCCCTGGTTGAGAACGACTGATTTAAGGCATATACATGACATAATCAGCAAGGACTTATTTAATGTTAACCTGTTGTCTCAGGATGACCTGCTAGCATCATTAACTAATAATTTTAATTGCATCATTAGGCTCAATTGTACAGGTTGGTCTTCACAAATGACATTTTCAGGAGTGAAAATGCAGTGGAGACATGAACATCCTGCATCTTAGAAACCTTTGACACATTGTGAGGTCACCAGCATCCTACACATGCACTGTGTTAGTTAGCAGTTCAATACAAGAGAAAAAAAGCTCTCTTACAGACAGTTGTCTGATTGTAATGCAGACTGGCTGTACAACAAATAGGAAATCTGGGCATGTTTAGACAGCAAATTTGTTGAGCATATTATAGGCCTACAAACTACGAGAATAAATAGAGAAGAGAGAGTGAAACTTCTGTTTTAAAATTCCTCCCTCACAGCTTGATGTCAGAGGTAAGCTTGCTCATTTTGTATCTGCTGACATTTTTTCTTTTCATACTTAATGAAGTTTACATTGCCATTTCTTAAGCTCATCTACCAATCTGTCATTGCCACAGAATTAATTACCCAATAAAACAATGCAACTAAAAAAAAGGAAAAGAAGCAGACGACAACAAAATATCAACCAATAAACAGCTCCTTATGTGCTTCTCTGCATGACATTGGTTAGAGTTCAACCCCAAGGCATTCAAAATAACTGTTCTAGTAAATTCCTCTAGAATTTCCCAAGCAACCGGCCTTTGTTAAAAGATACTGGGAGATGTGTTCTGAGGAAAAATACTAACATATGTCAAATTGCACAACACGATTACAAAAAGACCCATTAAAATAAAGTAGAAAACAGATCTTGTAGGAGTCTAGACACCAGGTTATGCTTCTATTAACCAACTGTTATGATATGAGGTTAAAATCAATAAACAGGAACACAAACAGAAAATTTTAGTTTGTAACCCATTTAAGCCTGCAATCAACTGAACTCTAAGCTCTGTTATTTATTAGTAAAAATATTTTGCAAAAACAATACAAGTAGACAATCTTACAAACAGTTTTTGAAAACTTAAGACTTGAAACTGGAAACTAGATGAGTAAAGTTTGAAATCAGAAAAACAGATAGACAGACAGATTGTAACACATTGTTAACATGATTTAGCATTTTGCTAACATGTTGTTAACATGAATTAACATTTTGTTAGCATGATTTAGCATGTAGCTAACACGTTTTAACATGAATTAGCATGTTGCTAGCATGTTTTTACCATGTTGTTATCATGAATTATGTTGCTAGCAAGTTTTAATACATTGTTATCATGTTTTAACACATTGCTAGCATGATTTAGTATGTTGCTAGAATGTTTTAACATGAATTAACATATTTTAGCATGATTTAATATGTTTCTAGCATGTTACCACATTGTTAACATGAATTAGCATGTTTCTAACCTGTTTTAACATGTTGTTAGCAAGAATTGGGATTTTGTTAGCATTAATTAGCATGTTGCTAGCATGTCTTAGAATGAATTAGCAAGAAAGATATAACAACCCGAGTCAGAACAGTCTGAAGGTCTGACCTGAGTTTGGTGGTTTGTAGCTTGAAAGCTCTAGGTAGAAGGAGATACTGTTCAAATTTTGGCTCAGAAGAAGAAGTTTATATAGAAGATTAGATTCATTGTGTAATTTGGTGATATTTAATTCATGAGCCATTTCTGGATGATTCCGCATGATAACTTTAGTGACCAGTGAGCAAAAATCTTTTCTCTGTTTTTGCATCGTTTTTGTGATATGGGCCCATCTGTCTCTAAAATTACCATAATTAAATCATTTTTACATGAAAAATACACTTTAAAGAACTCCACATGAAATGTGGGCATTAATATTGTTATTCTAAAAACCTCACAGCACAGCTGTTTATTTTAAACTCACCAATATAAAGCAGAATGCCATACAGTGACATGCATGAGCTGCTCTTCTGAAGCTGAATCTAATATCTGCAACTCTGCTCTTCTGAATATTTCTGAAGCATATAGGCTTAATTGTTTTTTAGTACATTTTCTTCCATTCCCAGGCCACTTGAAACTCCACTAGCTGCTTTTAAATTAGACCAATGCTTCCTAAAAACAAAGCAGATTCGTTCTGCTTTTTGTTCTTTAAAAAATTAAACATACTGTGAAGGGCTTTACTTCCACTGTATTCATATAGAGCTCCGGAGGTTGACGTTAAGCAATCTAAACTCCGCCATTTTGGCAGACCATCAGGAGAGCGCTAGAGCGGCTGTAGCATTGGTATCGATAGTGGTCAAACAATAATTTAAAACCAGATATGTTTAGACCTTACAAACCTTACTATTTTCAACATGGTGGACAGCTGCTCTGTGCTAGGATGCCAGAACAGGTGGGGGAAAGCAAAGTGGAAATCATTTTATCATATTCCTAAGGATCCCAATAGACGACTGAAATGGTTCACTGCAGTAAAACGCTAACCAACACAACAAAACAACAGATGGTTGTATTTTTTTTTTTTTTTTGTCTTTTGTCTTTTATCTCAGTATTCCTGTAAGTGTTATATAAGGGGTTTTATGCTAAAATGATATGAAAGAGTTTAAAATGTGTTAAATAACTGGGCTGATATAGGCTATATAAGAATTTTCAGTATAACGTAACGTTACACATTATTCCACCGGTCACAATTGTGGCCGAACATAAAACAGTTTCTTTCACACACATTTCCATAAAAATTTCAAAAAATAATTATTGATTATTTCAAGGGGCAACTAATAACACCTCATTTGGATATTTTCATGTCTGGGAAAAATGTGGGATTAAACGGGTTAAGATATTGTGACATTTATGATGTCTACTGTACTCACGGTGATTTAGCTATGCTGGCTACCTACAAACAAGGACAGCTAGGGCCGATTATGTTACCTAACAACACTTGACTTAATGTTACCCTTCCAATGACGACGAAGCAGGTTTTAGCCGGCAGACATGAATATTCATCACAAAATTAGATTCTGTCCATTTGTACCCCTCCAGATTTTTGTAGGCTTTTAAAGAGTCTCCAGAGTAGGACGAGGGAAAGTTGATGAGGTAGTTGTACATATCATGATACTGCAGGTCAGAAAAGCTATCCGTTCCTTTATCGATACATGCTAAAAGCACCCCGGGGGCATTATAGGGATATGTTATGTTTAATCTATTATGTTTTGTTATGTACATGTCTGTTTGTTTTTTTGTTTTTTTTAATTAAAGTGCGCAGTGAACTCTGTTGCCTTGAAACTGATGCTGGCGCCATTCATTTCATATTCGCTCCTGGCTGTCCCTGCCTGCCAGCATGGTGGTGTAAACAGAATGGGTCACGTGACTACCAAAGCTCTCTTCAGCCATTCCAGGCTGATTCCCACTGGAATGTGAAAATGAGAAACAAAACTGAACCTTGCATGACATGAAACCATATGAGTTTGAGATTGACATTTTCTTAGCTAAACTGTTGCTGTATAATATTTATGCTCTCAATTTTGCTTCACAGAAAACAGGTAAAGGAAGAGTTGCACATGCATATGTGCATATTCTCTTTATATTAGCATCACTGAACCACTACTGGTTCGTTTAAATGAAATCACAAAAAGCTCAAATCATTTTAGCTATATCTGCTATTTAATTTTCATGAGCTAGCTACTTGTGTGGGCTGATCTTTCTATTTCTAACGCCACTATTAGGCCTTGCAAAGTCAGCATTTTAACACACAGAAGAAAAGAAGCTGGCAGTCTAGCGTTTGTGGGTATCAGTTTGTATGCTTTTTATATGAGCTCAGAGAAAGTGAAATAGAACAACGTTAGCAAAATGATTTAGTCTCCTTGTGTTAAACATGGTTGTTCAACATCTAAGTGTGGCTTTCTCTGTTCTAGAGTTGGAAATATTATCATTATGAGATCTGAGCACATGAATGACAGAGCAAAGTTGTATTTACAAGTGGCAAACTCAAGATGACACGAGTTGACAGCTTGGAAGGGACTTGTTGATTTGAGACACTGCAGAAACATTGATCTATCATGTAAATTATAATCTCTAGAGATCAGTGAATTATAAAGGATTTTGGTAGCTGATAGACAACAAGTAGGCTATTCATTTCCCAGTTTGCTATATAACAAACGTTTGTGACCCTTGCTGGCAAAATGAGTCGCAATTAGCAAATTCAAAAATAAGTTATTGTTATATTCACAATCTCTATTAAAAATTATGGAATCCGATAAAAAATGACTGAGCTACACCTGTTTGAATTCGATAGAGTCAGCAAAGTCAATTTTGAGAAAAATCCTGAAGGTTCCAAAACAGAATCACCTAGGCCATAGGCCTTAAAATCCCTGTTAATAACACCAAATTTGGCACACACCTCGTCAAAAACAAATATCTATAGGAATATATATGTATATATTCAACTTTTTTTTTTTTTTTTCTCAATATTTTAGTTCAATATTTTGAAGTAGCCTACTGTAATTCTGTTTAAATATGTATAACCAACGGGATCGCGCGAGGGCTTCGGATCTGTCAGTCAGCGCAAGGAAGATCGATTTGTTTACATCAGCATGAGTTTGAAAATCACATTTCATTGGTTCAGACTCATGCCATCAAAAATTCACTATGAACATTCACAAAGTTGGAATGCTACACTTTAAAACGATACCAAACTTGGACTAATGACGACCTTGCTGAGGGGAAGCGCAAGTGGTGAAGCGAGCAGAGAAAAACGGTATTTTTAATGGACAAATCAAAGAAAAGGTACTCCTCTCAGAAAACATACAAATAAAGATACGTTTAGATGTTTAATTGGTATTTGAAGCATTTGGATCGCTAGATGAGGGCTTAATAAACTAATTTTTGTGAAAACCTCAAACCATTTTTTGACTTGTTTTGCCTGTAGCTCGTAATTAGCCCGTGCGCATTCGGACTAATTTTGCCAGAACGGGTCACATTTAGTTTTCATACCATATATAATGGATAAAAATAAATATTTTTATCAGTTTGTGCATCAGATGTTGGTGTTTTTAGGTTTATTTTTCATGTATTTTTTTTATTTATTTTTTTTTAGGCTACTTCTGTGTTATGTTTCTGACGTGAATGCGTGACATGTTGTAATAATTAACGCCTTATCGAGTTTCCTAGGTGCACTTGAAGGCAGCATCTTTCAGAAAGTTCCCACAAATTTCACTAGAAGAAATTCAAATGTTCCACATGTGTGGAGATGCATGTTCTGAGCTCTTTACCATATGTGGTAACAGGTGATTTACATATGTAACCTCAAGATTGTTTGGTTTCCAAGAACCAGCGTTCTGGACCAGTGGCTTTAAATGTTTTCAAACGGCAGAGTTTTGTTTTCAAACTGCTTAGAGAGTGGTAAACCCCTAACATTATATTTTGTTTGGAAACACTTTATTTTGATGGTCCACTTTAAACATATAAGTAACATTGCAACTACATGTCAAGCAGTGGTGTAGTCTAGTTTTTTGTAGTGAGTATACTGTGATTTTCCCATCCCAGAGCAACACCCCATAAGCACCGCCACAATCACTAATGCATAAAGTATGCAACTGATCTAGGCTACATGTAATTGAGAGCATTCTGTCTGCTTATGTGTGTTTTTATCAAAATGTCAATGTATTATAAGCAACACAAGACTTTAACAGCCAATGACATTTACAGCTGAAGAGACTCTGGACTGATTTTCTACTGTTTAGTGTCAATCACCATCTAACTCAGACAGTTAAGATAGCCTTAGATGTTATATGAAAATTGTCCCTGATGGAGCATACGTTTTATCAGCTGGCAAGTTTCAATGCACATTTAAGAGTGAAACACTATTATTACACTCTAAAAAATGCTGGGTTAAAAACAACCCAAGTTGGGTTGAAAATGGACAAACCCAGCAATTGGGTTGTTTTAACCCAGTGTTTGCCCAACCTGCTGGGTAGTTTTATTTAACTTAACTATTGTTTAAAAATTGCTGTATTGTTTGCTTAAGATGAACCCAAAATATGTTGGAAATGAACATTTATTAATATTAAATATAATAATCAAACAATAAACATTTATTAAATTGTTTATTAATAAATGTTCACCTTTTGATTATTATTGTTGCCTCTAGTAATTATGTGTCTGATTTGTAATTTCAACCTATTTTGGGTTCATTGATTTGGGAACTGATTTGTATACAAACTTAAATTACACTTAAGGAATTTTTTTAAAATAATAAAGTTATAATAGGTCTACTAACTAAAATTATTTCTGCTCCAATCCATTTTTTTTTTTTAAATATAAACATTTAAATGGTGGATGTCAACTTGGTGGATTTATTCAAACATGCATTATATAGGCTATTGAAGAAAATGAAAAAATTATAATTAATATGTAATATGGTGCATATATTTAGTTAAATTCTCCTCTCTAGATTAAATTTTTCTAGCTGACTAATGAGTTTATGGTCACTGAATATGTTTGTAAATGTGACGTTACGTGACATTGTTTTCAAGCTGTTATTAATGTCTTTCCGCGGTTGAAACACTGATTAAGCATCTACACGAGACATGATACGGATTTCATTAAGTTGTACTGTATCTTTTAACATACCTTGAGATGTTCATTCATGTTTATTTCGCGCTGTAACTGGTACTAAAGCGGAGGAGAGGATCAGTTCACGCGCGCTTCGTGAACTGATGACACCATTTTCTTTAAGAGCTGCTGTGCGGCCAAAATTATATACCAGTTATCACTGTAAAGCTGCTTTAACACAATCTGCATTGTTAAAAGCGCTATATAAATAAAGGTGACTTGACTTGACTTGGCTTCACGCTGCCGCTTCTCTTGAACTATAGAAATCATGGTTACGTATCCTTTTTTTAAGTGGGTATATGGAAATCCTTGACCTTGCCTAGTGGGTATACGGCGTATACCTGCGTATCACGTAGACTACACCACTGATGTCAACTAACTCTCATTAGAGTATTAGTAGACTGTCTGCTTAATATCTGCTAACACTTTATTTTGATGCTCCTCAACAGACATACTTTGCGACTACATGTCAACTTGTTCTACTAACCTGAACCCTGACACCTAACAGTCTACTTATACTCTAATGAGAGTTAGTTGACATGTAGTTGCAGTTACTTATAGTTAGTAGAGTGTCTAAAGTGGACCATCAAAGTAAGTATATTTAAGAAGCTTCTAGAATTTTTTGACAAAATGAATCACAAATGAATGCAGTTTCTCTAACATTTCCATTGCGCTTACTATTGTTTCAGGCAGCCTTCCAGCTATGAGGTCAAGTCCTTTTTGGACTTGAGGTCAAGGCCTTTCTGAATTTTGGAATGTACTGCATTGCTCCCTCAGGACCGTGTCAATCAAATATCTGGGGACCGATGACTACCCCTCGCCGAACAAATCTATAAGCCCCTGTTCCTCTGTCTCTCTAAGGGTCAGTCCAAATCCATCCTAAAGTCCCATTTAATTTGATCATCAATTTCAGTAAACAAACAAGGGCTCTTAGAATGACTCCCAGAAGTGTCATTTTTTATTAAACATTCAACCTCTAATCTCAGCAAAGAAGCACGACTAGGATTTGATTAATGTTTTGTCCTTGACACATGTCTGGTTTTGACATTAGATTAAGAAATAGAGACATCAGAAGGGAATGAACCTTGCACGGCCAACCATCACAATCAGAACGATCCCGCTTTCCAAACCTAACTGTTAATCCCATCAAACACAGCACATGGACGTTTATGACGAGTCGGATCCAAAATGAAATATAAAATGATAACTGGGACATTAGGCCTCTTTAGAGTTTTTTTTTTGCACAGCCATCTGTGAATTAATTCAACGGGACCACCAAGGTTAACAGGAAGTGTGTTCTCAGGGCACCCTCTACCCTTTTCCACTCAGTGGAGCGGAGTCACCCAACACAATACTGTAGTAGAGTCTGTAAACTTTAAGAACGCTTCTTTTATTGAGTCGGGTAACTGAGAATGGTCTGCAGAGAGAGAGAAAAACCCTGCCGTGTGCATGTCAGCATGTGTTTCTGACCTGTTTTAACCATTTAACTAAGATGTTAAATTGAATCTGTAGAGCTACCATTAGAGGCGAGATTGCTTGACTGATTTCCTCATGCCATAGTGCATTATTTTCAACAGTAAATCTAAACTATGTGGATGTATGGAGCTGTGGACAGCTGAAGTGTAGTATTTCTGCACCCACCTGAGTGGGTGGGTAGGGGATATCTAATTTAGCATGGAGAATGTGACTGGTGAAGTACTTTAGTTCATTTGATTAGACTTCTGGAAACATTTCACACATGATCTTGAATGATATCCATCCTCTGGCTACAACGCTTTTTCAAGCGAACATTCAGCTAGTGAGAGGCCATTAATTTGTAAAAGCAATAAACTTACACTTTAACTGTTGAAATACTTATCAGTATTTTGTCTGGTTCTATAGTTGAAAATACCCTCTAAAAAATCTGTAAAAATAGGGCAGAATGTACTGTATTTATTTTTTACAGGTGTTTTACCTGTATTTAGAATTTTGCACTTCATTGAGTTGCGTTTTAGGTTTATCTGAAATGTCTGTAAAATTTCTGGATAATGTCCAGGCAATGAGCTGCCAGTACTTTTTTTATTTTTTACAGTGTATATATATCTAAATATTCTGAAAAACATTTTACTTAGAAACTTACTATTATTTACTATAATTGTGGTGCAAGAAAAACTTACTTCATAAAATATATTTTAATATATTTTATATCTTAAAACATCTTATTATTTTGTTTTATTATATTATAAGGATGTTTAGAAATTTCATATTGGACAAAACATTTTTTTTATAGCATAGATATATATCTAGATATGTATACATATCTATGGTGTATATACCTTATGTAGCGCCGCCCCTTTTCGTCACTGCGCTCGTTGTGTTGTTTTCCGGTTTGTATTTCCACAGCATGAAGATAAGATCTTATGGATTTATGAATGAACTGCTCGTTTTAAAAACTTCACAGTCTACTAACATTTGATATGAGATCCACTTCAAACATTACAATGCTAATGATAACTTTTGTTAACTCTACAATAAGTAAATCTACTTCACCAGCTAATTACTCTTCAACAGTGAATCCATAGAAACATACAGAGCTGCCACAAAAAACAAAACAAAGTTCAAACATAAAATCCTAAAGATGGCTGTGTGCTTGTTTGTCTGGCACATAGGGTCTATAATGTGCTCACATTTCTTAGGGCTCATTTCATAACAATAAGGTTTCGCAATAGTGTTTCAGAGAGGTTTATTTAGTGAATATTTGTGACAGTGTTGAACAGAAATCTCTCTGGAGGAGGCAGCAGACATTTAATCATGTTGCGTGCTTATAAATTAAATTGTGATCTGAAGCTTTCTAATGCTGTCATAATTGCCTGTTGGGAAAGCAGATTAAAGGACAGATTAGATAGTTACAGGATAAATAACAACCAGTGGAAACTGTTAATGTGATAATGTGGTAATGTGATAGTTATTATAACTATTTTTAGATCTCAGTGTTTTGATCTTGATATATGTTACAGGACAGCTCTTCATCATATCACACAAGTGAACGTTCGTTCCTGAATCAATCAGTGTTTTTGAATGAATCATTTTAGTGAATGATTCAATGACTCACTCGTACACCCATTAATTTATTTGCTTTCTTAATGAATCAATGTGTTTAAACAAATCAATTCAGTTAATGACTCAAGGATTCACTCATATACTTGTCAGTTGTTGCCACCTACTGGCGTAACTGTGTAACCTGCCACTGAAAAGTCTGTCTGGAGCGCAAGAACGTAAAACAGCAATTCACAAAAGGTGAAAAGAACCAGTGGTGTTGGATTGTCAGTTTCTAATGCCATATGGGACACTTCTCGAAGAGATTTGACCTCTGCTATACCTATAAAGAAAGAATGTATTTTTGGGCCATGCAGTGTGGGTAGAAACAGCATGCTTTGAGTCAAGTGTCCCAGATCACATTATAACTGAGGAGGAAAGAACCTCGGGTGCCAATGAGAAACAGGTGAGAGAAGACGAGCTTTGCTCTCTGGGAGGGAGGGGAGCTCTTTTAGTGCCTCTGGGATACTGTTATCAGTTATATAATGTTTTGTTGGCCTTTGCTTCTATGTTGGTGTTTTCTTTGGTCTCATAAATAAAGTAATGGAAATTGTTACATCCAGAGTCTATATTCTTTCCAACCTATTAAAGGCACAATATGTAAGATTTTTGGATAAAAATATCCAAACATCAGTAGAACAATGTTATCTTACATTATGCCAAATGTTTCCAATGTTTAAATCCAGAGAAATCAGCAATTTTTACCAGTGTAACAGTCTGTGTCATTGGTTCGCTTTTCATTGACATCATATCCGCGTTACCCTTGATTGTCGGTTTTACTTCTGTAGAAACAATGGAAACACCAAATATGCTTTATATATATATATATATATATATATATATATATATACAGTCATGTGAAAAAGATAGGACACCCTATTGTATTCCATGCTTTTCTGTATCAGGACATTACAAAAAATCATCTAGTGCTTGGCAGGTCTTAAAAGTTGGAAAATAAAACCTCAGATGAACAAAACACATGACATATCACACCGTGTCATCATTTATTTAACAAAAATAAAGCCAAGATGGAAAAGCCATGGGTGACAAAGTTAGGACACCCTATGATTCAATTGCTTGTGGATCCACTTTCCAGCAGAAATAACTTGAAATAATCATTTTCTGTATGACTTTATCAGTATCTCACATCATTCTGGAGGAATTTGGCCCATTCTTCTATACAACGTTGCTCCGGTTTATTGAGGTTTGTGAGCATTTGTTAATGCACAGCTCTCTTTCAGTTGGGGTGAGGTCTGGACTTTGACTGGGCCATTGCAACACCTTGATGTTTTTTTTTTCTTCAGCCATTCTGTTGTAGATTTGCTGGTGATCTTCGGATCCAGTTGCATGACCCAATTTTGGCCAAGCTTTAGCTGTCAGATGGATGGCCTCACATTTGACTCTAGAAAACGTTGGTATACAAAGGAGTTCCTGGTCTACTAAATGACTGTGAGGTGCCCAGGGCCCATGGCTACAAAACAAGCCCAAAATCATCAGCCCTCCACC
This sequence comes from Elopichthys bambusa, assembly GCA_037101425.1. Lineage (NCBI taxonomy): Eukaryota > Metazoa > Chordata > Actinopteri > Cypriniformes > Xenocyprididae > Elopichthys > Elopichthys bambusa. Next base: position 5,745,253 of record CM074437.1, read on the forward strand.
AGCATGTTTGACTTTTGGTATGAGGTGTTTGTGCTGATATGCTCATTGGTCTTCACCAAACTTGGTGCTTTGCATTATGGCCAAACATCTCCAGTTTGGTCTCATCTGTCCAAAGGACATTGTTCTAGAGGTCTTATTGTTTGTTCAGATTAAGCTTTTCGAAATTAGGCCATACTGCCTTGTTTTTTTAGCGAGAAGAGCCTTTCTCCTGGCAACCCTTTCAAACAGTCCATAGTTTTCTAATTGTACTGTCTTGAACTTTATCATTAATATTAACAAGGCCTGTAGAGTCTGAGATGTAATTCATGGGTTGTCTGCAATTTCTGTGAGTATTGCAAGCTCTAATCTTGGGCTGAATTTGCTGGGAAGTCCACTCCTGGGAAGATTGGCAGCTGTCTTGAATGTTTTCCACTTGTGAATAATCTTCCTCGCTGTAAATGATGGACTTCAAACTGTTTGGAAATGGCCTTGTAACCCTTCTTAGATTGATAGGCTGCAACAATTGCTTCTCAAAAATCATTGCTGATGTCTTTCCTCCTTGGCATTGTGTTAACACACACCTGAGGTCTCCAGACGCTCAAACTGCCAGAACTTCAGCTTTTATAGAGTTGATCACACTTGCTGGTGATCAGTTAATCAAAGGCATTTGATTAGCAGTGCCTGACCATTACTTACCCTAACTTTGTCCCAACTTTGTCACCCATGGGTTTTCCATTTTGGCCTAGTTGTTGTTAAATAACTGATGATACAGTGTGATATGTCATGTATTGTTATTCATCTGAGGTTTTATTTTCCAAATTTTAAGACCTGCCAAGGACCAGATTATTTTTTATTACGCCCTGATACAGAAAACCATGTAATTCAATAGGATGTCCTAACTTTTTCACAGTTATGGTCTGTCCAACTACTGCTGAATCAACTATAATGGAACTACATTTTGTCAAAGGGCAAATAATATTGTGATATTAATCAAGGTTAACTTACTAACTACAACAAATTCAGAGGCCCTCATTAATATGGTGTCTACTTTGACTAATTAGACCATTATAGCATCCGGTGCCTAAAATTATGTTTTGAATGATAAAATAATTTATATTTCCTTACAGATAGTTTGTTTTGCCCCGTAATTGATTGATTGATCGATTGATTTTGTTATTGTTTACAGTACTCTTTTAACACCATAGAATTACTGAATGTAGATTAAGATGTCTATTCTTGAGTCTTGCATTTACATTACGTCTCTGTTAGCTTTAAGAAGTGAAAGGCTGTCAAAAGCCATGAACCTTGATAGAGCAATGAAGCTCTTTTACATTTTTCAGGTTAGGACCAAAGAGTCCTGCAATGGATTTAAAATAAATTTGCCTCACATAGGTCTGATTCGGTGAGATGGCATGAATGTGAAGAATGCCTTTTGTGCTGAACTTAAAGGTCACCTGCATGCTGGTGTGTTTATTGCCATACATATTCCTGCTTTGAGTTACAACAACAGTCTTACTTAAGTGTGTTTGTGCGATTAAGGCCATCAGTCAACTTTACAAAGAGCAAATCGTTATTAGTAGGATTACATTTTCTCCAGTCGTTATTGTTAACTATGTCTCGGTTCATTTAGCAGAGAATTGCAGGACAATACTGGAACACATCCCATTCGGTTCCTACCACTGCTTTGGAAAGCCTCCGTTCTTTATGGTGGTATAAGATTTATTATGATCCCCGCTTTGGAGACAGGCAGATAGATGAATGGATAACATAACCCAAAGCCTACTGTTGACAGTGTGATGTAGAATATTGGATATGTGTCTCACACATAAGTTGGTAGAAGGTTTATTTGCAGAACTTGAGACTAGACATGTGCCCATATTCGGTAATGCGATATATCACGATAATGAATATGCAGGATATTGTTTATCGGGGGCACTGAAAAATACCGTAAATAATAATTTATTATCAATTATAAAATTTTTTATAATGCATTTAAGAATACTTTCCCCATCAACCATATGAAATGCACAACACCGCTGTATTCTGCATTAAAAGGACACGCACTCAGATGTAAACAAGCCCAACGTGCATGAGAAGCACATGGCGGAACGAGTGAAGGAGGTGCGCTGAATGAAAATGCACATTCTCTCTCTGACAGCAGAGGGCGCTGATGGAACAGCAGAATGCAGCGGTTACCCCGAAAACCCCGCAAAATAAGCAACTGCGCTAGTGAAGTTTTTAAAATGCTTCAAACTGCCATTCATTTTTGTAATCTCTATGTTGTTCATCACAGCACCAAATACTTAATACTTAAAGACTTAATAGGCTATTTATTTTCAAACTTAAACATTTTTATATTTTAATCTGGACTACAACATGCACTAATGTTTAGAAATGTTCTGATTATTTGTTATTGTTCAGTAAAACTTTGAGACATACGGCTTCATTAGTTAACATGTTAATTCATTATTACTGAACTGACAAAATTAGAAATACTTATAAAGCATTTATTAATCTTACTTAATGTTTAATAACATTACTAAAATCAAAATAACTTATTTAATGGACCTGAGATAAAACTAACAATGATCAGTTGTATTTCTTAACTAACATTAACAAAAATAATACTTTCTGTAACAAATGTAGCTATTGCTCAATCTCAGTCAATACATTAAATAATGAGACCTTATTGTAAAGTGTTACCTGTTGTTCTTTATAGCCTGAAAATTTTACTTCATATATATATTTTTGTGTATTGTATTATTGTATTTAAACATTCAGAGTTCTTTGTGTTATTACAAAAAGAGTTCTTAAACCTGTTATACTATGACAACACTTTTTTTGCAACTTATTTCAATATTGTGATAATACTGTATACCGTGATAAAAGCTTCAGCAATTAATCGCAACGTGAAAATTTGATACCGTCACATGCCTACTTGAGACCTTATGGCTTTGATTTAAATTTCTTTTTCCTTCTTAGTTCTCTTATGGTGGGGTTGACCTTCAACACCAGCCTAATAAAACCCAGAAGCATTCCATCTAAATATGTTTAAGTACAGAGATTTTATTTACTTTGATAGATTTCCTTGCAGCTTGTCTTTGTAGCCTCAAGTCTCTGTGCTTCTATAGTAGACTTCAAAACAAACACGCTGTAATAAGTTTAACTTTCAACAGAAGAGAGTTGGGTTGTGAAAGAAAAAAAGAAAAAAAAGTACTCCTCTGAGGTTGTCTAATGTGTAGTCTGCTTATAAATTGTGTTTATGTTTTTATAGCTACAGGTTATTGCTAAGTAATTGTGATCATCATAAACCTACAGCATAGCAATCAACATTTTTCCTCCCCATCACGTAGTCTTTATTGGAATATATCCCCATTTTCTTCATGCACAAACGCTTGCCTCATAAAAAGCACGGTAAAAGCCATAAGTCTGCTTCACGCCACACCACGCCACATTTCTGCTGCATTCTTGTACACAACACTGGCGGCCAAAGACATTAATCAGTGTATACAGATCCTCATCTCAAATAAACAGAGAGAGAGGGCCGTTGGTGAAAAATGAGTGACAGATGAAAGCCATATTTCCTTTATGGGTATCATCTCAATAATAGTGTTGAAAAACTGGAAAATAATTCAATAATTCAAAAGGGAACTGGTTTGATATATATGAGGATGTCAGGAGGGACCTCAAACATGTGTATCGCTCAAAGGGTAAATGATTTAGAGCTCTCTGGAACATGTAAAACATGCGGTACCCAGAGCTTGACTTCAAACGTATATATCATTCTAATGCATAGTTCATTGGTACTCAAGTGGTAAAGAAATATGGCCACTTGAAAACATTTCTTTTTACTATACAGATTTTTTTTTTAAAATAAGAAACGAATACTTTTATTTAGTAAATTGATCAAAAGTAAAGACTTTTATAATTGGTTACACAAAATTAAATTACTTAAATTCTTTTAATAAATGTAATATTGTCATAATATTTCACAATATTACTGTTTTGGCGAGCCTTGGTGAGCATAAGAGACTTACAGACACCTTAAAAAATCTTACTGATCCCAGAAGTGTATATTAAAGGGTTAGTTTACCCAAAAATTAAAATGCTGTCCTTAACTCACCCTCATGTTGTTCCACACCCGTAAGACTTTTGTTCATCTTCGGAACACAAATGAAGATATTTTTGATGAAATCCGAGAGGTATATGAGTTGTCCACTTTCAAGGTCCAGAAAGGTACTAAAGACATAGTAAGCCTTTTGTGTGCAAAAACAAAACAAAAATTAAAGCTGCAAGCAGCGATGAAAGGGCCCTTGCACCAAGGCTCACCGCCACCCGTTGGCCTCAGGAAAACAGTGAACAGTGGGCGACATGCATGTAATCGAGTAAATACAAAGTCATTTCAAAGTGCCACACTTCCTGCTGCCAATAGGTGGTGATGTGACTGTAACTGAATATTGCCATGTAGATGTCTTCAGGCCAGGACTATTATCAAACATGTGAAGTTTGGAGCTGATCGGACATTGTATGCCTGAGTTACAACAACTTCCTGTTTCATGGCGAAACATTGAAATTTGTCAGGCCGCCACAAACATGCCCTTCAACGAAAACTCAAGATCTTTGGAATTTAACATCACAAAGGCCTTTAGATTAGACTGACCAAATATGATGTTGATCTGAATAAAGCTCTAGGAGAAGGAGTTAAAGTACAACATCTGGAAATGGCAAAAACTGCAAAAATTTTGTAGAGAAAAGTCAAAATATCTCACTTCCTGTTGGGTTTTCAGATTTTGAACCCAGGGACTTTTTTGTAGGTATTGGGCTGTTACACGTGTCTACTGAATTTCAGTGCGCTGAATTGAATTTTTTTTTAGGTGGCGCTATCAAGCCATTTTGCCACACCTAATTCTGAAACCCAAATTTTTTGACGCGTGTGCAAAGTTTCCTGAGTTTTCGAGCATGTTTAGGCCCTCAAAAATGTGATTCATTTCGGAGAACAAGAAGAATTGACTGAGCAATTACAACAGGGTCCTCACACCATCGGTGCTCGTGCCCTAATAATGACTTTATTCAACAATATCTTCTTTTCTGTGTCATTCTCATACGTTGTTTACATTCAGCGCTTCCAGGTTTCCACGTCAGAATGCTGACTCATTATTGGCTCCTGCATCAGCATCACACACATGCGTCATGCTGCTCATGTGATCAGCTTTGGCCAATACTGAGCCGGTATTCAGACATAAACAAGGAAGCCTTCACTGTGCTTACTGCGTCAACTACATAAGGATAATGACAGGGAAGAGAAGAGATTGTTGAATAAAGTAATTATTTTTGTTTTTGCACACAAAAATCATTCTCGTCACTTCATAACATTAAAGTTGAACCACTGAAGTCACGTCGACTGTTTTAACGATGTCTTTAATACCTTTCTAGACCTTGAAAGGGTTGATTATATTGCTGTCTATGGAGGAGTCACATACCTCTCGGATTTCAACAAAAATATCTTAATTTGTGTTCCGAAGATGAACGAAGGTCTTACCGGTGTGAAACGACATGAGGGTGAGTAATTAATGACAGAATTTTCATTTTTGGGTGAACTAACCCTTTATATTACTTTAAGGAAACAAAATCCACTATTTTCACCAACAAGCAGCACATAAATAATAATGATAATTAAAATAATAAATAATGATAGTTGTTTATTTAAAGTTAGTAGTTTTCTAAAAGTAAAACTGATGATTCACTTTCTGAATGTTTTCACACAGCTATGATATGATATGATTTCAGAAGACTTAAAATATAGCAAATTCCACAGAAGAAAGAAAGTCACAGTTTTGAACGACATGTTGGTGAGTACACGATGACAGTATTTATTATTTGGATAACTATCCCTTTAAATCTAACTGTTATTTGAGTAGATATGTACCTTAAGCAATCAAAAAAGCAAAGTATGAAATTTGTATGAAATATTGCATAAAGGCTACATAGATTTTGTATTAGTATCATTATACATGACTAAATACAGACTTAAATCTTACCTTAACTTAAGTCCTTTTCCTGGATTCAACTATAGAACTGCAGTAGCAATCTGTAAATCAATCGCCCCAAAAAGCAAAATGGCATGTAATTAAAACTAGTAGTAACAGTGTTTACCATGTTTTTCAGCAGTAATTAAAGACATAGACACGGACACAATCACTTACTCAAAGAATCAGTGCTGAGTGAGAGGTACTGTAAACTAGCATGACTTTTTTTTTTTTTTTCAGCATACGACTGGACATTTCCTGACTACCGAACAATTTCTCCCTGTTCTTATTCCCTACATATTCCAACCACATGTAAAAGTATCCAAATATTTATGGAGACAATCAGGTGTGCCAAAGATTTTTTTATAGGGTTCAGGCTCTACTTTTAGCCCTTAAAAATGAAACACTGAGTATGTCAGCGCTGCTGTGCGACTAAAGGCCTGTAATTGTGATTGTTTCAATGACAACGTCCTTTGAAAGCGTTCCAAGAGGAAGCTACTGTCGTTGCTATCAGTCTGTGGAAGAATATACGACCACATTATGTATAAAGCCGGACCCCTGGTTGTCTTTAAAAAACATTACTCCTGGCCTGCTCTCCAGTTTCAGCCCAAGTATTTCACCTCAGTGTAACACAACACCAAGTGATCAACAGATGCCTGGGAAATTATAGCCAAACAACTTTAGTGATGACTTCTGATAATTGCTGTTCTGTTCCACTTAAAATCATGATTATAGGCTGGCAGAAAAATATGTGTGGAGTTTCTCCAAACAGTTTAGTTGGTCATTGGTCATGTTTATTGTTATATATATTGTTTTTTTAATTTATTTATAATGCTTTTAAGTGCAGATATACAGGAAGACAGAAAATCAATTTGTTAGGGCTGTTATGCTAAAGTTTATTTCTTTGAATGTGCGTATGAGTGAATGTTGCACCGAATTGAACATTTTACATGTTCAAAGTGTCAACATTTTTCATTAGACGACACAAAACCAAAAGCTGTAAATTAGATGAGGAATCAATTTCCATTTGTAAAGTTATACAAGTTTTTGAATCAAGAGGAAAAAATTTGCGGAAAGTACACATAAAAAATTGCTCTTATAACCGTGTAGTTTGATGCTGTATTTAAGCTCAAGATTGTGTTGACTTTGGCTCTACATGCCTGTCAGTAGCTATATATTTATATCACAATTCGTGGAAAATAGATTGATTAGCACTGCTACTGTAAGAAAAACCCTGAAATAAAAAGATGTTCATAAAAATCTACCTGTGAGGGATGGCGTATGCATGGAGCTCTCTTGTTAAGTTAATGAAATAAGTTCCAGACAATGTTAAACATTACCTCCCTCAGTTCTGTTCTCTATGGTTGAGTTTTGGAGGTAGCCACACCCAGGCTGGCCATTGGCTCAGTGCTGCAATGAGGACATTTAAACTCTTTGAAGGCAGAGAGTTGGAGGACTCCCCGGGACATTGCTGGTCAGGAGGGCCCTGAATGCCTAGTCTGAGCTTGTAAACAGGTGCTTGCAGTAATAGGCGTCAGTCAGTGAGCAGGGATATTACTGTGGCAGGGAATATTCTGGGGTAAGACATCTGCAGCTTCACTATTGCCTGTGCATGAACTTCTTACTTTTTTACAGCCATGAAAATGTTTTATTTATTTGACAATAAATTATGTTATGATGTTTGTGAGGGTGGATATCATGCAGTGAAAACTTTAATTTGATTAATAATTGCTTAGTAATTGTTTTTTCTAATTTCCTAATTCTTGCTAATTATACACTAAACATATTTTGACAGGCAATTTAATATGTACTTTATGAAAAAATCTAAATTAACTAGTTTTATTAAAGTGAAAAATATTATTTAAAACGTCTGAATCACATTAAAGTAATTTACTTTTAATAGTCTAAACTTTTTGTTTATTTTTCTGTTTTTGTAAGTGCTAAATGTTCATGCTCCATATTAAGAACCATTGCTAAATGTATCGTTTTTTTTTTTTTTAGATAAATATATTGAAAGCATTGACAGTGATTCATATTTGTGACCCTGGACCACAAAACCAGTCATAAGTTGCACATGTATATTTGTAGCAATATGGGTCAAAATTATCGATTTTTCTTTTATAACAAAAATCATTAGGATATTAACTAAAGATCATGTTCCATCAAGATATTTTGTAACTTTCCTATCGTAAATATATCAAATATTTATTTTTGTGAGTGGATATGCATTGCTAAGGACAACTTTAAAGGTGATTTTCTCAATATTTCGATTTTTTTGCACCCTCAGATTCCAGATTTGTATCTCGGCCAAATATTGTTCTGTCCTAACAAAAGCTTATTTATTCAGCTTTCAGATGATGTATAAATCTCAGTTTTGTGGTCCAGGGTCACATTTGTCATTTGGGACAAAAATCTCTGGTTTGAAAGTACAAACAGCTTCAATTTAATCAAAAGTGGTCAATAAAAGCCTTAAAATGACCAGTTGATTCATAAATCTTGTAGAGCAATGAGTGTCCCAGTCTTGACAAGATAACATATGTGTCCCAATAGACAATGCATAATAGTGGAAAAATATATTTGAAGTTAGGTGATGCTTGGGCAGCACGATTTGTACACTAAAGCCTTTCTTTTTTTGTTATACTTTGACAAATACTGCTATAACAGAAAAAATATGGTTGTCATCTACACTCTCTCTATTTCCTGCTCGTTCTGTCATTTTTTATTTTTTATTTTTCTGAGGCATATGTGTAGTACTTAACCTATTCGGACCCAAACTTTTACACAAGATCTAAGCAACATCCCCTTCGTCTGCCAGATTAGGAGGAAACGCTACTGTGTTGGCTTCAGGTATTATCAGAAGCCCAGATCAGATGAACAGCAGATGTTGCACGCAGCCCACTGGAGTTTTACTATATGCTGCCTGCACATTACACATTACAGGCTAACAGAATCCGTTTTTGGGCATCTGAAAGATCCTCTAAGGCTGCTGTGGTTTCATTCCCAGTGGTACATACTGAGGAGAGGAAATGAGTCTGTACCTAGACTTAAGCTTAATTGCTTTCAGCTCTCATCAGCTGAAGAGCAAAGGGGAAAATCACTAGTGCTGCATGTTTGCGGCTTGCTGTCTGCACTTCTCACCTCTCCGCCTCTTCTCTCTCTCTGCATCGGTAAGCCCTGAATCTCCTTCCTAATGGTGCAACTGGGGCTCCGCTTCAGATGCAGAGGAACAGACTGTCTTTGTCTTTTTCCTAATGCGTCTCAGGAGAGGAGAGGGCACGACACAGTCTGGCTCTCTGCTTTCCCGCCCTCTACCTTACTCAATTTATTCCCCTCTCAGAATGTGATTTATGCTGTTCACAGTCTGTTTGTATGCCTTATTGCTTGTAAGTCTTTGCCCTTGTAGTTCCTAAAATCAATGAATAAGTCTCAGTCACAGTATTGAAAGATTATGTTTTGACTTGGTGTTGAGATCCAACAGAAAACAGAAACGGCCACATAGATGTCTGCATCTCTTCTATGTCTTGAACCAGGCTCTGTTAAGCATCCTTTTCACTATTTGCTGTTGCAGGGATTTCATTGGGCATGGCTTGCTGAATTGTTCACTGGGTAAAGAAAAGACATTTTCATACATTACTGTGTCCAAATGGACATTATCTTGTAAAACTCAAGGTGATTCTTGATTTTTCTATCTATACTATACACACAAAAAAGGCATAAAATAAGAATTATTTTTAAAGAATATATCTTTTAAAGGTATTATTATTATTATATTTTTCTAGTTTTAACCATAAATCTATTAGTGATGTTTATGATGAAAAAATTCTTAATATTAACTATTAGTTACTCTAATATCTTATGCTACACTCTAAAAATGCCGGGTTAAAAACAACCCAAGCTGGGTTAAATATGGACAAACCCAGCAGGTTGGGTTAAAGGGCACCTATTATGCCCTCTTTCACAAGATGTAATATAAGTCTCTGGTCTGGTCAAGTGTCTGTGAAGTTTCAGCTAAAAATATGGGGGTGAGCAAAAACATGCCATTTACTATATTACTATATGGCTGGCTTAAAACAAACCCAAAATTGGTTGAAAAAACAAATGGCTGGGTGAAAACAACCCAATCCCTGGGTTTGTCCATATTTAACCCAGCATTTTTTAGAGTGTATTTTTGCTAGAAGAAATTCAGAAAATGTATCTTTTTTTAAGGATATTGTACTGGGAATAATATTATCAAGAACTACAAATTGTAGTTAGTAACATAATCCATTACATTACACATTCAGGACTACTTTTTGATTACTTTTAGATTATTTTCGAGCTAACTTGTTTATCACATTGATTTGAATAGGGTAATCTTGTACCATATTGATATAAAAATACAAAGAGAAAAAAAATATATTCCATCCTTTATCAAAACATAAAGTGCATTAAATATTACATTTCGTCAGGGTTTCCCAGACTGGGGTTCATGAAGGAGGGGGTTTGTGAGTTTAATGAAAAGCTAGTAATTTAATGAATCATACAAATGAAATGTAAGATGTAAAATAAAAATAAATAATTCAATAAAACACTTACTAAAAAAAAGATGAAATAATTTTTATCATTGACCTGACTTTCCACCGCAGGAACTTTCCCCAGGAACTAGGAACTTTGGGGTGGTACTCGGTGTGTTTCGACCACAGGGTCTAAATGAAGTCCTGGGTAAAAAATTCCCCCTCAGAAACTTTTTCAAATTTCTGGAACTTTCAGGGGGTGAGACTTGAGCGCTGAACATGCTGATTGGTTGAGGTCACGCAGCATTTTGATTGGTTGACTCATTGATTGATTGGCAGCATTTTATTTCAACCATCGTTTTTTAAAGTCTGTTGCGGTACGTGCAGCAAGAGTTGTTTGCTATTCGAATCAATAATGGTGGACTTTATGATAGACTGACGATGAGGTTCAGGCTTTATTAAGCTTATATGCGGAAGACGAAATCCAGCGGGAACTTGAAAATCGCGCGCAATCCTACGTCACTGGTCTATCTTCACGGTACTTTAGACAGCTAGCAATAGGCCTGGGAGGAAAAAAGTTCCTGGGACAAATTGTTCCAGGTAATTTCAGTGGAAATGCGGCTTTATTACACTGTAAACCCTAATGCTCAAAATAATTAATTAGTTTGAGTAGGACAAACTTAAATTAAACAAATTAGTTCAGTAAAATTAACTTTTATGAGTGTTTAGCACTTTCCTTTTCTTTCGAGTTTACAGAACTGATTTTAAGTAAACTGAACTGTTTCATTGTTTTTAGTTTTATGAACTCATTTCTTTTAATTGAGGTGAACTTAAGTTTAACTGAAACTGGACTGGGATTTCTATTTCCCAGCATGGGAAATAGAAAGGGAGAGTAAATGCTAAAGTGTTATTAAGTGTTATATATATATATATATATATATATATATATATATATATTTTATTTTTTTATTTTTTTTTGTGCAAGATTAATGTTGGAGATTTGGTAGTGATTAATTTTTTGTTATTAGAAGAGTTTATGTTAATGTGCAAATCTTGGTACTTCAAGTAAATATTTTAGGTCAAATAGTTTCAGCTGACAAAAAAGTTGGGGAATCTCTGCATTGCATGTACTGTAAATATGAAATGATATGAATTTGTATATTTAAAAAAAAAAAAAAAAATCGAAGTACTTTACAATGTAATATAATTGAATTGCCAGTACTTAATTTTTGGAATCTGATTACGTTTATCACATTTATTTATATTTTGCAGTGTAGCCCATTGGGTGAGAATCATGAGATAAAAATAAGATGTTAAGAGTGCAATATCTTTCATGAGAAATGAATGGAACGTGCTCAACAATTTTTATGTCATGCTTTGGCCAGTTACATGCAAAATGTGGACAGTAAGTATTTTGTGGTTTTTGCAGGGCAATTTGTATTGTCTGTTCAATTACTAGTGATAGAAACAGAGCATCTTCTTTACTGCATTTATGTATGTGCATGCAGTCTCACACATCCCCTCCGTAGCTATGGAAGAAGAAAGCTGGCAGGCTTTCCAGTGTCCTCTCCAAGATAAATAAAAGAGCAAAAAGAAACGGCGCACATGAAATAAAAGCCTCTGACAGAAAGCAATAAACGAGACCCTCAAAGGGCCTTGCAGCTCTAGCATGTGTGTGGTGTCTGGGCCTATGATGTGGGCTATGGCAGGATGGTCCACTCCATGCCTTAATACTGCATCATCCAATCTAATTATCATCAGAGAGTCTGTGAGGTCATGAAAAGCTCTGTGCCTGTTTGAGCTCAGTGGATAAGTGTTTAAATATTACCCAGTGTGTCGAGTATTCTTATTATGATGCATCAATTAGAAGAGATTATGCAGAGGGAAACACTTTGTTCCAGTATGAGTCACAGATGTGAATGGCTTTGAATCTACATAAAAACACATGTTATTCCCCCAAATAGACACAAATTGCTTAACAGACTTGTAAACTGTTTCATATGAACTGTGTTCTTTATTTGTTGGTTACTGTAAGGATTATTGTTTTGCTCTGTGTGGACATTTTGTTTGGGCTATTGATGTTGTTTTTGAAGTCGCTATTATTTGTTGTAAGTATTGATATCTACAATTGCACATTTATTGATATAAATATATATCTGGGTTGCATTGACAACACTGTAAAAATATGAGTTTAATTTTAACTGTAAAATACTGTAAAAACACTATGGGAAAAAACTGTTCATATGTTAACAGTAAGTTCCTGTACTGTATACAGGGAGAAAACTGTAAAGGATCTAACTGGACATTTCAAGTAATTGTTTTATAGTAAAATACTGTTAAATGTACAGAAGTAAAAAAAAGTTTTTGTTATCATTTATGCACATTTGCTACATCTTCTGTTGTTTAATGAATGTTTATTGCATTATTTTAGTCATGTGTGTTACCATGATGGTGTTTTGTGTGCATTACTGGGTTTAATTTGCAGTTTTCTTGTTTGTAAATTTGTACAGTTTTATACTGTACAATTTACAGGTTGTTCTGCAAATATGCTTTTTTACTGTATTTTTTACAGAATTATTCTGGCAACCACAGCTGCCAGGATTTTTTTTTTTTTTTTGTAAAAACAACACAATTTTTTTTTTTACAGTGAAGAATATATTGGCAGGAGAGACATTTTGTATTTAGTGAATGATTCATATTGTTTTTATAGTTTATTTAGAAGTTATTATTTGGAAATTTATGAGCACAAAATGGCCGTTAGAAGTCTTCCCAGCCTAATGCATTGGAATAGCTGTCCACATCTGCAAAAGAGAATCTGTCAAAAACAATAGCCGCCAGCACTGTTTTCTTCTCAGTTGGTTGATCCGTACGGCATGAGCTCCAGATTTTTCTGTGCTTCTGTTCACATTTCTACCTTGGTCCTGAGGGAGTGCTCTGTCTTCTCATTTCTGCATTTCTGTCATTCCACATCTGCTTCTGGACTTTGATGTGTGTTGTTCCGTGTTCATATTTAAGCGCCACATTTACAAGGATTTTCTTAATGTTCAAAACAAGGCGTGGGATGAATAAATGACAAATTCAATGACAATGAGTAACGGGGTGCGATATGGTGCTGAATTTTTAAGCCATTTGTCAGTATCTGTTTATCATGTTATCCGTTGATGTGTTGATGCTGTATGTATTGATAAAAGGACATAATTCAGATCCATAAGGGAAAAGTGACCTATAGACATTAATCTTTTGTTGTCACAGCAGGTTATGCAGTGTCAGTGAAACTATCTGGCTGTAAAAGCAGAGGAGATGACTGTCATTTTAGGTCCTGTAGGCTCTCAAGGGCCCTCGTCTTTGCATTCCATAATGGCTAGATATATGTGTCTCTATGCGTATTTATTATTAGTTCAAGTTCTATATGCTGTCTATCTACAATGATCGAATGCATGTAAATTAGTTTTACTTTTATGTACTATATATAGGTATGTATATATATATATATACTGAACATTTCATTTATTAATACAGTTTATTCACTATAGTCTAAAAAAATGGTAATAAAATATGACAAGATCTCAGAGTTAAACTGTGTCAGAAAAAATGTATCTTAATTATGTCAGATAACACTTAAACAAAACATGGTCAGTTCAAAGTGTATGAACAATTTTTGGGTAATGTTTAAATGTTTAAATATCTATTGTAATGGATACATGTATATATGTATACAGTGCCCTCCACAAATATTGGCACCCTTAGTAAATATGAAAATAATTTACTGTGAAAATAAATTTGCATTGTTTATGCTTTTGTTCTTTCATTCAAAAAATTCACAAAATTCTAACCTTTTATCAAAGTAAAACAATTGAAAGTGGGGGGAAACTTTTTCTCCAATACATGTTGGCCACAATTATTGGCACCCCTAGAAATTCTTATGAGTAAAATATCTCTGAAATTTATTCCCATTCATATTTACATTTTTTTAGCACACCAGGGTGAGTAGGAGCATGAAACTGTCCAGCCATGACTTCCTGTTCCACAGGAGTATAAAGGCCAAACACAAAGGCCAAATTCCCTTAATCATTTATCATAATGAGAAAAACCAAAGAATATAGTTCTGATGTGCAGCAAAAGATTGTTGAGCTTCACAAAATAGAAAATGGCTATAAGAAAAAAGCAAACGCATTGAAAATACCCATTTCCACCATCAGGGCAATAATTAAGAAGTTCCAATCATAGGACGTGTGTCTATATCGTCCTAATGCACAGTAAGGAGGAAAGTTTGAGTGACTCTCCAAGGATCACAGCTGGAGAATTGCAGCAATTAGTTGAGTCTTGAGTCTCAGAAAGCCTAAAAAAATTATCAAACAGCACCTACATCCCCACAGGTTGTTTGGGAGGGTTTCAAGAAAAATCCCCTGCTCTCATCCAGAAAAAATCTCCAGCAGATTCAGTTGTCAGACACAACTGAAACTTCAAATGGGACCAGCTTCTATGGTCAGATGAAACTAAAAAAAAGAGCTTTTTGGCAGCAAACCCACCAGATGGGTTTGGTGCACACATGGATAAAAAATACCCCATGCCTACGGTTAAATATACTGCTGGATCTTGAATATTGTGGGCCTATTTTTCTGCTGGAGGTCCTGGACATCTTGTTCAGATACATGGTATCATGGATTCTATCAAATACCAACAGATAAAAATCAAAACCTGACCGCTTCTGCTAGAAATCCAATAATGGGCCGTGGTTGAATCTTCCATCTGGACAATGATCCAAAACAAACATCAAAACCAACACAAAAATGTGTCACTGAGCACAAAATGAAGCTTCTGCCATGACTGTCCCAGTGCCCTGACCTGAACCCTATAGAAAATGAGTGGTGTGAACTGAAGAGAAGTACCACCAACATGGAGCTGGGAATCTGAAGGATCTGGAGAGATTCTGTATGAAGTAATGGTCTCTGATCTCTTGTCAGGTGTTCTCCAAACTCATCAGGAATTTTAGAAGAAGACTTAGAGCTGTTATCTTGGGAAAAGGACGTTGCAATAATTGGGTGCCAATAATTGTGGCGTAAACTAGAGAAAAACATTTATTTCATAATGAGCTTTCCCCCCCATTTTCAATTGTTTTACTTCAATGATAGGTTAGAATTTTGTGAATATTTTGAATGAAAGATCAGAAGGATAAACAATGCAGATTAATTTTAGACAGGCGCCTTTGCTCATATTTACTAAGGGTGCCAATAATTGTGGAGGGCACTGTATATATATCCATCACAAAAGATATTTAAACAGTTATTTAAATAACTGATTTTTTATTTTAATTATATTATTTAAAAATAATTAAATATATATTATTTAATTTTTAAATACATTTATAATACATTTTATAGCTGATTTAGTTTTATGAGAATGCTGTAATTTATAAAGATGTGCCATATGCATTTGCTAATTATAATGAACTAACTTGAATATAAACTACATGATCAGTCTTTTAAGAGAAAACCCTTTTTTCCACATCAAGATTCACAGACTACTTACTGGTATTGAATTACATTAACGTATGCTGGGGCCCTGCTCCATGCTGGTGCTCAGGAGAAGAAGGATATTTTAATTCAAAGTTTAGTTTTTAAAACAAACAAGTCCCAGGTGGCTCTTTCAAAGCATGCATTTTCTCTTTTGTAAAACACCCTACTTTACAGAGATGTATTAAAAGGTTTGAATGACATCATTGTCACAGGGATTACATCATTTGGTTAGAAGGGTTCTCTGCTCCCAGAAGCCCTTGTGGTTGTGGATGTGCAATTATAGGTTTTGATGGAATGTGCTTGGCAAACATATGGTCTGCCCAGTTCCTATACTGTAGGATCAGACATCTATAACACTGGCCTTGTAAAACAGACTTCGTTCCATTAAACATAATGTTATGTCTTGCACATTGATTTTCATGTGTGTAGCATGCAAATCAAGCTCCTTACTGGAAGGTGAGACCACAAACCATAAGGAAAGTTTGATATTTTGAGAAAGAAATGCTTGTAAATTCAACCATACAATCATCATAAGATTCTTTTGCTTTCTTTCAGAAACCATGATTGTTAGATTCAGCCGGCTGAAGAGAGGTCTCTTTCTTCTGGGGATGCTCTTCACTGTGTCCCATCTTGTGCTGTCCGAGGAGGTGCTTCCTGCAGAGAAAGAAGTCACATTCAGCCATGTCTACAGGATTGACTCTGGTTGTAAGCAGGGTTCTCAGGCAGGACAGCTGTCCCAGGACCAGGCCTCAGAAGGACAGTTAGTCACAGTGGATGGAGAGAATGACATTGTCTTCAAACACAACATACGTCTACAGTCGGCTGGTTGTGGATGTGCAGATTCGGAGGATTTCAAAGCTCTGTTGTACCGTGTAAATGGCCTGGAGGAGGAAGTTACCTACCTAAAGAGCCAGTGCGCTCAGGGCTGCTGCAGAGGAGGGTCAGGTAGTTCTAACCTGAGAGATTATTATGTGATTTTGAGAAACTAAAAATCAACCCACCTTAGTAGTGCACAGTTGGGGGTGGCGGCACAGTGGCTCAGTGGGTAGCACCAAAGACTATAGATATAGAAAGACGGTTCACTCTTACTTATTACTTATGAATGGGAGAAACTGCAGTGCGCAATATGGCGGAATATGTCCCGCCTTCTAAGTAAACGAGCCAATCACTTATTGATAAAGTCATTGCATCACTGCAGCTGCCTTTAGAAGATCCGGTTCCCATAGAAACCTAAAACTTGCGCTTAGGACTACACATGCTCATTGGTTGGTCTAGCCTGAAAAATAAGCTTTTTAACGCTATTTGAGCATAAGAAACAACATTTATGGGACAGTTCATGTCAGATTTTGTTGCTGGTTTGAAATATGTTATTTAATTGTGAGTTCGCCAAGCAGTTTTTGAGATTTCAGGATTCTACCATTCAAATAGATAGGACTTGGTCTTGGATGCCTGAAATAGCTGCCTGGAGGTGTTGCAAATATGGCCACCAAGTGAAAAGACTTTTCTTGAAAGGGACTTTGGTAGCACTGTCACTTCACAGCAGAAAGGTCCCCGGTTTGAGTACTGGCTAAGCCAGGAGTCCTTTCTGTGTGGAGTTTGCATGTTCAGTTTGCATGTTCTCCCTGTGTGGGTGCTCCGGTTTCTCAGATAATCCAAAAATATAGGTGAATTGAAGATGCTAATTTGTCCATGTGTGTGTGTTAGTCCCAAACCATGTAATGGGGAGGGTTGGGGAAGAACCTAGCAACCTACCCTGGAAAAAAAATCATTGGCAAGAAAATTCATGGACAGTCTCTTGCTTACGGCAAGAGATGGCCATAGAATCACCAAGAGTTGGATGCCACTGAAATTGTAATAGAAAGATAGTGCATAGTTGAAAATTTTAGTGCGTAATGAAAAAAGTCCAAAATCCATTGTCTTATGTGTCCCTTATCACATGTGACACCCCAGTATTTCTGTCTAATTACATATACATCTGTAATATAGACTAACTTTGTATGTGATCAGTTACATTAGGCCGGAATGATCAGGAACATCATTCTGGCACCTTCGATTAAAAATACTACTACTACTAAGTTGTATGTTATTTTGATGCAGAATGTTAAGTTAGAATGCATTAAATTTAGAATTTTATCTTTCAGTTCCATTTTTGAATTTAAACTGAATTTGAATTGAGGTATCAAACAGGAACTAGAATTGAAATTGAAATTTGAATTTAGAATTTTTAAAAGGCAGTACCATTGAACAAGATAAAAACATGTCAAGAAAGTTGATTGTTGTCTTGACAGCCTTGACAGCCTTCATATCTTGCACCAGAATCACAGATTTTAGGGTTCCCCAACCTACAAAATCTCATTTAACCCCTGTCTTTTCTGTGATGTTTTCTTAACAATAAGTTAAGACTATTCTCCTTTGCTAGGTGTGGACACCAGCTGCAGTGGACATGGCACATACCAGCATGACTCTTGCAGTTGTAAGTGTAACCCAGGCTGGGAGGGTCCAGACTGCTCCATCTCATCCTGCCCTGATGAATGCAATGATAACGGCCGCTGTGTTGACGGACGCTGCGTTTGCTATGAAGGCTACACCGGCCATGACTGCAGCCAGCTCACATGCCCCAATGACTGCAAAGATAAAGGCCACTGTGTGGATGGCAAATGTGTGTGCTTTAGTGGATTCTCAGGAGAAGACTGCAGTGTCGCGACCTGTCCGAATGACTGCATAGGTAATGGACGCTGCGTTGATGGACAGTGCATCTGTGATGAGGGATTCTTTGGAATCGACTGCTCCATGGGTAAGATTGTCTTCAGTGTGAAAATGTGAAGTTGGTTTACAGAAAAAAATATAATTGAGTGTCTATTTACACCTATTTACACTAACTCCACCCACTATTGTCTGATTGTGCCAGATAAAATTACAAAAGAAGTCCTGCTGATAACATGAACAGTGGTAGGTGGCGTTGATGCGACCGACCCCAGTTCGAATCCGCCTTTTTTCGAACAATATTCGAAAAGTGAAAACAAAGGGCCTAATGGGCATTTATTAGTAGAAATTAAAGTGCACTATTAAAGTACAAAGAAAATGCTGTTATTTTCACTTAGTGAACACACTAATAAGGGCCATTCTCTTTTTAATCAGAATATCCTGATTACGCTGTATGTACGTAATTCACAAAAATAACCTATTAATTATAGTGGTTCATTCAGAATTTGGACTACACTGGTCATGCTATTTGCCACATTTACCTAAAAAAAAAAAAAAACTTACATTAAGTAAATTATGCTGAAAAAATGACTAAATATTTACTTGATTTTTGTAGTTTCTTTTGGCTTGCTTGCTTACTATTCTTAAAGGATTAGTTCACTTTCAAATGAAAATTACCCCAAGCTTTACTCACCCTCAAGCCATCCTAGGTGTATATGACTTTCTTCCTTCTGATGAACACAATCAGACGGAGCCGTGTGGAGTACGTTTATGATGATTGGATGTGGATGGAGACACTTTCTTCAGCTCATACTCGTTAGTATCGCTCACTGCCATTATAAAGCTAAGATGTGTCAGGATATTTATTAATATAACTTCGATTGTGTTCATCAGAAAGAATAAAGTCATATACACCTAGGATGGCTTGAGGGTAAGTAAATCTTGGGGTAATTTTCATTTGAAAGTGAACTAATCCTTTCAATTCTGGCAACTTACAACTTCCAGGAACACAAATAATGCATCTCAATCAAGTTTTTCTATTACAATATACTCATCTTTTTGAGTTGAACCAACAAGCCACACATGAGTTAGATCAATGCAAATGAATGCATTAAAAAAAAAGCATACAATGAGAAACTTTGTGTACTAAAATAAAGCTCATGCCTCTCAAACTTATATGTATGCTTTATTTGCGAGGATTTTGCAAGATAACAAAGTGAGGGGCAACTTTTCAGTTTCAAGCTTCGACATTGTGCAAACTTTACAGAGTAAATTTACTGCTACTCCTATACTTTTCCAATAAATGCTTATATAAAAGCTAATTGAACACTTTGAGGTAGTTCATTTGCTCATGTTAACTCTCTTTTTCAGTCTCCTGCTGGAAGAAAACAGTAAAAGATAGGCCTCATTAGCACAAAGGAATTGTGTTTCATCAATCCTTTTCTGTTCCATGTGTTTCGCCCCTCAGACCTTCAGATAGAAGTGGAGTGCCTCAGAGTTGGAATGCATGGATAGATGAGCTGAGTTTCAAAAAATATTAGCCATGGCCAGAGCCTTAGGGTGTGACATATCATCTGTGTTAACACTTCTGAAATGGCTTCTTAGGGGAGTTAGGGCACAGTGTAATTTACTCCAAGAATGATAATAGTAGGGAGTTAAAAGCAAGCACTGCAAACTAGTCAAACAGATCAATTTAGCTGTTACATTCTCATGATCTTGACACTAATTGGCCTTGGAATATTACTTGAGGGTTTCAGCTGTCCATAACTTGTCTGAAAGATTTTCCATATCTAACGCTAAGGGGGAACAGCCATCGTTAATGAAACACACTCGTTCGTGCGTATATGGGGATGTCTGATGTCTTATGAGGATTCTAGGATGATGATTTAAAAGTTATACAATGAACACCAGAAGCAATAAAAAATATAGGGGGTATTATATTAAGGCCCTGTTTCTACCTGATGTTAAGATGCGTTTTGGTTGATCAGATCACAAGTGGATGAGTGGATAAATACAGATGTAAATGGAGTGTAAAATGTTTTGAGCTTGTCCACTTAAAAACACTTTCAGAGGTAGTTGAAAACGCATTTGATCGGATTGCTTTCGTAGTGGAAACATTTATGTGGTCGAACCGCCACAAGAGTCTGCCTACTCTAGGTGCTCTAGCTAGATTGGACTTTAAACTTTGTCAGCTGAAGACCCAAGTTTGGTTTAAAGACGAAAAACGTACCAAGCACAATGTTCTCTCACCATTCTCACTATTTCACAGCATTCGGGGTGGTATAGCGGCTATCAGAGCAGAAATGAAAGCTGCTGCTCTCCGTATGTTTTACTGTCGTCTCCAGCTGCGTTCATATGTAAATTCCGCAAACTTATTTTGTCCATTAAATCGAAACATCTGAAAAAACCCATACATTTACCCGCCCATAGACCCTCCTCTCGAAGAAATCAGGACAGAAGTGGTTGAAAGTGGACAAAAGAGACGGATTAAATTGTGGAAATGGATATGTCTCCCTTGTCCACTTGTGATCCGATACCAGGTGTAAACAGGGCCTATGAGGTGTTTATTAGGGTTTGAATGTTTTAGTACTTTTAATACCCAAAACAATGTCCAAAATTATTTTTATGCATCATTATTATATCATGTGTCTGGCAGAACAGAGTAAAAAAGAACAGAAATGTGTGAATGTGACATGTTTTTGTATAACAGAACAAACTTCAGAATATTTCTTTCGAAACCCTTCTACAATACATTATTACAAAATTATTTATACAAAAATACAATACAATAATATTGTGAAAAATTAATACAGTTAAGTAACTCTTCTATTTTAATATATAATAAAATGTAATTTATTCCTGTGATGCAAAGCTGAAATTTTAGCATCATTATTCCAGTCTTCAGTGTCACATGATCCTTCAGAAATACGGTGTGCTGCTTAATATTTTTGTGAATGCTTTTTTGGAAAATGTTTTGATTAATAGAACATTTGAAATAGAAATTGATCAATTTAAGGCGTCCTTGCTGTTTAAAAGTATTCATTTCTTCTTCATTTCTCAAAAACAACAATAACAACAAAATTTGAACAGTAGTGTACTGTATAAATAAAGAAATTTGTGTTTCAGGCCTAGGCCGACTGGATTATGTGGAAGCGATTACAAACCTACACAGATTAGACCTGTGTGAAAAAACCCCAGAGAAAACGATTCTACGTTAATCGTAAATGTGGTCGATTATCAAAAGATTAGTGTGGGAACTTTGTTCTGACCACAATGAGTCTAGTGGGTTTTGGTGGATGTCTTAATGGCAGATCAACACAGTGCAGATGTTGAAGATTAGATTTACCTTCTGTGAAAACTATGAAAACCTTCTATGCTGCTGCCACAGGCTTAGACACTGCATAAAACATCTGTACAACTTTGTTATAAAAAAATAAATAAAATGATTGTGACATCATAAAAAAATATATTTACTACAGATCACAATAAAGTACAATTAAAACAGCATTTATGGTTATTTAAAGATAAGTGTCAGGCTGATGTTTCTCTGGCTAGAAGAATCACTGCTGTTGATTTATGCAAGTTTTTCAGTCCAAACAGAACTGTGTTGTAATTGTAATTTAATTGCTTTGGTTGTCCCATACAAACAATCAGTGGGAACATGCATTTCCGGCACTTATGCTTTCTTTCCAGCTGGCTGATAATAATTCATTAGTTCTGCTGGCCTTTTGGGGTATTATTTACGGTTGAAATTGGAAACTTCGCTCCCTGGGCTGCTGACTGTCTGTCTGACTCTGGGGTCCTCGGTTGGTTACTGGGGTCTCCCTGTTTTCTTCCTCCTCTGATGTGCAGTTTTGTTTAAATCCCTACTTATTGATGGAGGCTTGAAACCACAAAATAACCAAAGTGAAAATGTAAGCTCTCCCTAAAATAGCCAGCTAAGATGTTCAGTAAATCTCAGGATCACCTGGTATTTGGCCAGATGAGCTGCAAAAATGTGAACAAGGTTAAGAAATGAAAGAAGAGAACTGGGAAATAGAGACTCTTAAAGGGATAGTTCACCCAAAAAATAAAAATTCTGTCATTATTTTCTCACCTTCATGTCATTTCAAGATTGTCTGATTTTGCTTTTTTCTGAGGGACACAAAATCTGAAGATTCTTTTAAATTCCCCCTGTGGTGAAAATCAAGTTTTTAATGTTGTTTATATGTCTATGTGGTGTTTTTAATATGCTTTAAGACAAACCAAATTCATAAGTCAACATCATTGCTGAGTATTTTCTCTTTAAAACTGGATTGAATTAAAGACAGTTTTAAAAATCGCTGGTGTTTGTGACGTCACAAACTACCTTGTAACCAATCACGTCAACGTGCTGGCGGGCTTTTGCATATCATTAACTGACCACGCAAGGAAGTCTCAAAAGAAGCCAGTTTATCCCGGTATATTTTTCTGTTGATATGAAAAAATGATATAATGGGTGTATTACGATGTTATGATGAACTATATGCCTTTCTCCACTGATGTTCTAAGTTGTTCAAAGCGTTGGATACTGATTTTACAAGGCAGCTGTTTGACTCTAAGGTGGTGAACGAGAACATGGTTTGTGTAACATTAGCAACACATTATTAGCTGTTTGATAATGTAGTCAAGCAGAAGGGTAATCATATTAATTACCGTTATGTGTCCGACATTGTAAAGAGTGATACCTTTGTGCAGCGTTTACCTCAGTAGGTTGGCCAAGTGGATCTCTAAGTTGGTGCGAGTGAGTGGAGGCGGGGCTAATTTGCATATTCATGGTTCCGCGTATACTAAATGAAGCAAGGTTTCTGTTTCACAGGAAAAAAAGTTTAAATATGTAATTTTGGTGATCAAAGGGGGACAACAGGGGGACTTTAAATGTAATTAAAGGCAATGGGGACTGGGGCTGTCAAGCTCTAAAATGGCAACAAACAAAAAAAAGCATGTATCTTAAAAGTGGCCCACATGACTCAAGGTGCAAGTCTTTTGCAGTTCGTGTGATTAAAAAAGAAAAATGTATTTAGTTAATGAAATACCCCAATGTTATCTGATGTAAAAGAATGTTTATGAACTCCCTGTGGTTACAACATTGTTTTGTACATCAGTTCTAGGACCAAAAGGCCTCCGTCTGATCAAAGTCACAGATGAATCTCTGCTGGTGGAGTGGGAGTCTGTAAGAGGAGCCGAGTACTACATCCTGTCCTACTATCCACAGGGAGACAAGGGAGCCATTAAAGAGGTCCAGGTGGAAAACACGAAAAACTCCTACCTAATCACAGGCCTCAGACCCGGAGTCACGTACATAGTGCAGGTGTACGCTGTCATCAGGGGTATTACCAGTGAATCTGATGAGATAGTGGCTACAACCGGTAAGATTAATTGCTTTAAATGCTACAGATATACTTGTAATCATGCAGTATTAGGGGTTTTATTTATTTACAGCTTAAAATAGATTTTATGTCTCCAGTGTTTTGTAAACAAAAGAAATAGTGGTATTTGTGTTAACCATAATGCCAGATGTAGCTAAGCTTGTAGAGTTCAATGAATAGCCAAGAGCACTTACATTTTCATGGAAATGAATGTTTGCAGTTGTGCAACAATGGGAAGAGCACTACAACATTTTGATGTGGTCAGTCTTACATTCCCTTACAGCACATTGAGAAAGTGCTGATCATCTGGATGTGATGATAAAGATGAATGGTCAGCATGGGACATTGTCAGTCACTGGTTAACAAATAGTTTGAAAGTAAGCATTTCCTTCACAGTGATGAGAAGGGCCAACTCAGTCTGAAGTGGTAGAATACATGGCTGTAACTCATTTCTGTCATCTGTTGGCAGAATGTTGAAGACAGATGCTTGTAAGAGGAGTACCAAAGACATCCAATCAAAAATATGAAATAAACGGCATTTGGATTTGCATTAATTTGCATGATTTGCCACCTAAAAGTGTCACTGCAGCAGAATCACTGTAAAATTAAGTAAAAAAGTTTGGTGGGAGAGTGAGATTTGTTTTTGTTTGTTTTGTTTTTTAACTCCACTGATCTCCATTGATTAATTAATCAAAGGGAATTACATATATTAACATTTGGTAGGAAGAAAACCCAGGCTAGCAATAGCAAGCTAGCTTTGAAAGCATGAGATCCCACCCTCCCTTTAGAGCATCTCCAAAGCCACGTCTCATCCGAAGCACATGAACGCGCACAACAGATTCTACAAAGTGTCACAAGAGAAGGCACTAAATTACCTTATGTCTCAAAGCACATAACATTACAATAATAATGAACATAAACAACTTACAGAGCTCTTACTTGTACCACCTGACTGCTGCAGATTCATTTGGCCATCTGAGGACGTCACGGGTTGTCATCTTGTAATTATGGTTATGACATGGTGTGAACACAATATAAGCTCGTTGTTTTGGTTCAGAAGAAACTGTAAAAGGTGGCTGCTGTTTGTTTGCCGGAAATACATATGTTGATAGGCATGTAGGACATCCTATCATTGCATTCAGACTGAATGCAATGATTGGACGAACATTTTTTGGCCCTGAGACTTCGACAGAACATTTGTGTACATGTTTTAATATTTAGACTACTTCTGTTAATGATTGCTATCAGGATGTGAAGTGAGTTTCAACCAGTATAGAAAAAAGTGTTTATAAAACAAATTGCCTACCATACCTTTAATTTATTAGGGCCCAAACACCGATGGTGTGAGGACCCTATTGTAATTGCTTCTTCTTCTCCAAAATGAATTGCATTTTTGATGGCCTAAACATGCTCGAAAACTCATGAAACTTTGCACACGTGTCAGAAGTGGTGAAAATTTATGTCTGATATGGGTACATATTAGATGTATACCTACAAAATTTAAATTAAGCGCCCTTCGCGCTATGTTTCACGTACAAGTATGAAATTTGGTAGACAAATGTAACAGCCCAATACCTACACAAAAGTCCCTGGGTGCAAAATCTGAAAACCCAACAGGAAGTGAGATATTTTGAATTTTCTCTGTCTTCCAGACATTGTACTTTAACAAACTCCTCCCAGAGATTTTATCAGATCAACATCATATTTGGTCAGTCTAATCTAAAGGCTTTTGTGATGTTAAATTGCGAAGATCTTGAGATTTTTAAGAAAAAATTATCCATGGATGACAAATACATTCAGAGAATATAGGGTAATTCTGCAATACCACTGGTAAACAAAATGTTTGCTTTTGCATGATTCACACTGAGTGTAAAGTGTAAAGTTAAAGACCACTGTCATATTGCACAGTGAAACATAAACAAAAATGACTTTAAGCTGTTTACTGTGCATAATAGATATTGCCCTGATCTGCTTTTCTCTGCAGAGGTCTCTGGTATTGAAGGAATAAAGGTACTGGGCCAGACAGAGGACTCCATCCAAGTGGACTGGAAGAACCCTGCAATCGCTGTGGACTTCTTCAAATTGACCCATGCTAGCCCTGATGGTCAGGGAGGACAGGAGAATGTGGCAATGAGCCAGGAGGCCAGAACCAAGCACACCATTGTAGGTCAGTCCGTCTAATGCATCCATCGGCTGTCATGGGTCCCTGAGCTTCAGACAGAGTATTTTGAATTCAGTGACTGTATAGTGACAACATGAATGTGTGTTTTTCAGGCCTCAACCCAGGAACAGAATATCAGATAGGTGTACAAGCGATCAAAGGTGAAATTGAAGGCAAGCCATCGTACACCACAGGGGTCACAGGTCAGTAATATGCTTCGTTAGCAATGCATCAAGTGGAAAATAAAATTTATGAGTTTCCACTTTTGTTTTTCCCGTCATAGTGGGGACTTTCCATAGACGTCTATAGGGGTTTTATATTGAGCTAATGATATTTTCTGTCCCCTAAACACAAGACATTTTGCATTTTTAGATTTTCTGTAAGACTTAAGGTCATACTTTTTTATTATACAACATTAATATTTAATATGTTTATTAACCCGCTTCGTTGTGTCACATTTTATTATTCCTATGGGTACATTTGGTGTACACAACGTAGATGAAACCTGACCTACGTCGGTAAAGAAATTACAACTTTAAAATATACTGAAATAAATTAAGTAAGTGAAAAATAAAAGAGACAAATAGATGCAGAAATCAGATTATTGTTCTGATGTTGATGCTAGAGATAGCAATCTTTACCACAACAGTCTTTTAATGGAGGGAGTCCTTTCATGCTTTAATACTTTACTCTCAGAAAATATTTTCTTCTGAAAGGGTTCAGTGTCCAATGGTAGTTAAAATCTTTACAACCCAGTGCGTAAGACAGATATTTTCCTTGTCACCATAAATCAATTAAATTGCTTCCTTGACTGAAAAAACAACAAATCCATTTTATTATTTTACCCAGGGCTATTGAAATGTGGCAGTTCTAACATTTCTTGCTCTGAAAAAATACACATGTCCAAAACCAACAAATATTCATGAAGAACCCTAGAGGCATCGGTTTCTGTATGATTATAGGTATCTTAGTGGCTGGAGCTGCAGATATTTAAAAGGTAGTGCTCCAGTATGCTGTAGTCTGCCAACAATGAGATCTTTATACTAACTAAACCTGTCAAATCATGTGGAAATAAATTACTATTGTGGTCTGTAAATCCCCATTAGATGTGTGCAATGATGTCTAACGAAAAGAAGTCTTGTGATTTGTGTATGTCTGTGCCTTTTGGAAACGTTGCAGAATAATTTTGATGAACTGCTCATGTAATATTCCCCATATTAAAATGTCAATTAGCCATAGCCCTTAAATCATTAAAAGTCATTTTTCATGTTTTAAGCTTAAATTTCATAGCCTAAATGCTTGGACTAATATTTATGGCTAATATAATATTCCCTGTTTAATATTTATAAGTCAGTGCTTTTGGCCCAATAATAAGATCATCCCTTTAGAATTATGGTTAAAGACACAAAATTATGGTTGCAAAGAAAACTTATCATACATAACCACAGTTATGTTCATAGGACGACTTTAATATATCAAATGTAGGGCAGGAAAATGCTAGATTTTGAATTTTTGAACTTTGAATTATTGCTGTAAGCATTCATATAGTTTACTTTGTCAGGCTATTTACATATGGGAATTCAGCTCTTAGCCAAAGGTGGTTGAGATGGATAAATTAGCTGTACTCTGACTCTGACGATTAGAATTTGCCAAGTCTCATAGTCAGCCGATCAGTTCGAAGGATGAATTTAGGGCTGTTTTGTCTGAGGAGGCAAGTGTGGTGATGTCTCAGTGTGAAAATAATTGACAGTGTAGTGGAATTTACAGTTAAGACCCGAGGACCAGATATGATGAATAAAGACCAGGAGTCAGAGATGCAATCAAGAAGCTCCTTTATAGAATAGTGGACAGTATCTCCACATTCGATTCCCCAATGGGGAAACCTTGTCCTTGAGGTTGTGGCCTAATGGTTGGAGAGTCGGACTTGTAGCCCGAAGGGTTTCGATTCTCAGTACCGGCAGAAAATGTAGGTGGGGGAAATGAACGAACAGCGCTCTCTTCCAGTCTTATTACCCTTGAGCAAGACACCTAACCCCCAATCGCTCCCCAGGCGCTGCACCAAAAATACGGCTGCCCACTGCTCCAACACAGGTCACTAAACTACGTCATTACTTCAGGTTTAATGATTCTTATTAGTTAAGACATAGATAAACCTGGAAAATCTCCACACATGGACATATAGTTCGAAGCATATCTACATTGATTATACGGATAACAGCAGGGGTCCTGGTTTAGGTAAGAAGTGACCCACCATGGCCATGTATCAGTGCTTTTAGGCTTCAGTTTATCTGAAGATGGTCATTTCATCTCCCCTGGGTGTCAGTTGTTCACCTTACTAAAGTCAGGACATATAACAAAAGATACTGACACACACACATACACAGCTTCTTCTCCAGTGCTGGAGTTGTTTGAACTCTAGCTCTGATAAGGAAATTTTCCCAAAACATACTTTCTCTCAGTAAGAGGTTCAGACAATATTCGTCATTATTATTCTCTAGTGATTGATAATGTAAAGTAAAGTAAATGCTTTTAACTGTGAATTGGTCACATTGGAGACAGGCCTGAGTGACCCCAGTGAACTACGCTGTCCTGGTCAGCTAGAAAAGTCAATATATGTTTTAACATGTGTTGGGTGCTTCTCTCAAAAACAAGGTGAGAGCATGTTCCAGTGAAAAGACATCTCATTCTATACTTAAATCTCATAAGCTTGAAGAAGTCGTCAAATCGTTTAATATTTAGAAGGGTTGATTAATAACTTGATTACAAACCACTCAAAAGGATATATACTGAAGTGGCAATGGATTCGAGAATCCACCCCTTCAACAGTAGCTATATAAATATAGCAAAATATTAAATCCAATAGTGGTCAAATAATTGATTGTAACAGAAATACAAACACACGTGTACCACATAAGCTGCTGTTTAATTGAAATCCTTTTGTTCTTAGAGGCCCTTGGCTTCCTTAAAGGGACAGTTCACCCCAAAATGAAAATTCTGTCATTATTTAATGCCATTCCAAACCTGTATGACTTTCTTTCTTCTGTGGAGCACATTAAATATTTTGAAAAATGTGTTTTGTTTTGCCCATAGTATTAAAGTCCAGTGATGTTCATTGTATGGAAACAAACAGTTGAAAGATTCTTCAAAGTATCTTTTGTTTTTCACAGAAGAAAGAATGGCATACAGGTTTTGAACATGAAAGTGAGTATATAGAATGCCAACTATCACTTTAAATGAGCTTCAACCGAAAGCACACTACTTCTTCAGGCTATTTGATCCCTGTCAGTTAGCTAAAACCTGACTTCATATTAGTCCTACAGCACTACTCCCTTCCAAGCAAAGAAAATTTACTTTACACAGTCGGGGTGTTGCCAGAAAAGTTGCTGGACACTTTAGCTCTGCGTTGGATCTTTTGAGTGTTGGCTCAGAATGATTGTATATTAGTAATAAGGGGCTTCTAGAAGAAATAGTTAGGGTGTTATTCAGAGCCGGCGCCAGCGGAGTAATGAAAGGGGGCGATGATGTAATACAAATTATCCCCAGCCAGAAAAACATATGTGGCCCATTCACATATTTGTTGGACCATAAACACCTGACACTACTACAGCGATGAAACTAAGAGCGTGTCCACACTGTGCAAGTGTGGTTTGATTAAAACGAACTCTGGTGCGATTGCTGTGTTAGTTCATTTGAATAAGTGTGAACATTGCCATCCGAACCCTGGTGTGCACCAAACAAGTGGACTGAGACCCCTGAAAAGATGGGTCTCAGTCCACTTTAAACAAACTTTGGTGTGGTTCGACTGAAATATGAACGCAACCTGGAGCATGTAAACGAACCAAAAACAGTGCATCATGTCACAAGATGTGACCCTAAAAAGACAGAATGTCAAGCATACCTGTTTTTTCTTGGCATAGTAGCGATGTTGCCCTTTACAATTCAGTACAGGCATCTGAACCGCGTCTTCTCGCAGCAGATCTCCATTTATATGTGTTGACATTTTATAAGCTCTTCACAGCTCTATCATATGTACGCACATGCAGCAAGTGCATTTAGCCCAGCTCACAACATTGTTTTGGATGTTCAACAAGTTCCATCGTAAAATATGTCATAAATAAAAATAAATATACTTTTTTTTTTTTTTTTAATCTTTAAATTCAGTGTTAAAAATGACAGTGTGAACACTAAGTGAACCAGGACTAAATATATAATTTTCTTTTTTGGTCCGGACCAAAAGAACCAAGAGAATCGAATTCAAGTGTGAACACACCCTAAAAGCTACTGAGCAAATACAAATGGCAGAGCATTGAATAATATTAATATATAAAACAAAAAAGAAAATTTCCTAGGACAGCATATTTGAAAAATTCGACTCATTGATATCTATGAAAAAAAAAAAACAGGTTTTAAGTTACCAGATATAAATACGTCTTAGATACACAATTTCAACAGTTTTCCTATCAATACAGACAAGTTACCATGATACCAGCATCACCAAAAGTAGTTAATTGTGTCTGCTTTACTATGAAATGATACTCATTGTGACGTATTTAACAAATAATTTTATCGCAAGTTAGAACAGCCTGAACTGCAACCAGTGACAAACAATAACAATACAGTGGAATAGTCAACTAACTATGACCAATTACCTAGCCCTCAAAACATAAAAAAAAAATAATTCATCATACCTTTAGCTTACTCAGTAGAGCTGCGTTCTTTGTATCGCAGGAAGTTTATAGGTAAATGTCAAAATGTGACTGCGAAACAGACTGTCCTTAACCAAAATGTTGCTATAGTAGCCTAATATTAATGCTAGATGCACTTGGTAATTTATTCTTTTTAATAGTCTATTGTATTTAATCATTGAAATCCATTTTCACATTCATCTTGACTGAGGGGGCAGGATAGTCCAGGATGAGGGGGCGACCCTACCCCCCTGTGGCACCGGCCCTGGTGTTATTGTACATTTTATATAAAGACCCATCTGATTTCTGTTACCTAATCTGAGCCACAGTGAAATTCTCATTTTCAAAAAGTGCTTGGGTTAGTGTGAATTTAATATCTGACTGTGCCTTTAAATTTAAGGTAGCACGACATCCTTTGAGTCTGTTCCTGACAGCTACAACAGCTATTAGAGGGGCCTCTGGTAGACAGTATTTTCCCTCTGCTCAGCAACTTATGAATTACAGCACCAGTTACTCTCTTAGTCTCACCAAACCGTAGGAACAGGAAATGGTTTTTCAATGCATCCTCATGGACATGGCATATTTTGTGAATGTGCATCACAGCGAAACCAGAGTGTATATTATTTTTCTTGTTATCCAATGCAATGTTGGGCGAGCATACTCTTTAATGTAGAATTCCTTATGTTTTACAACTGAAGCATTCACTGACCTGAGAATGAACAGTAAAATTTATAGATCTGATTGTGGGCTTTACGAGGGCCCCCCAAACTGTTTTTTTTAGCATCAATGACTTGAACAGCACTGTGGAGTTTTTAAAATCCCTGGGAACCATAAACAAACAACTTTAAATTAAATGAGAAGCCTCTGTAAAAAGAATAAAAATTGCTCAATAGGGGATGTTTCTTCTACGACTGAAGACATTCAATCTGCCGTAGACTTTTGTGTCCTTACCTCCTGCCACCACAAGGGAGTTTAATGCATCATTTGTTCAGTTGAAAGAATCATTGGATCGGACTGCTTCAAAGAACTTAATGTCCCAGAAGTGGGTAAACAAGCCCTCACATCTTGATCAGTACTACTTTAAAGCTTTATTTACCAAGAAGGGCTTTCAAATTAAAACAAATGGTTCAGGTGTTTGTTTTTCTCTTGAGCAAGGCCAATATTAACTTTTACATGTTTTTTAACCTATTAAAAGCTATTAACATAGTGTACATAGTACACTTTGCATTTACATAGTGTACCTATGGCATATAGTTACAAAATATAGTTACAAACACATGCACATCATAACTGTTAGATGCACCAGTTCATGTCTTCATGTCAGTTTCTCTTGTCTTTCGTAACCCGAGCTCTACATAGATCAGGCATAATATTGCGTTGCTGCCAAAACCGCCCTGACCCGTTGAGGCATGGACTCCACTAGACCCCTGAATGTGTGCTGTGGTATCTGGCACCAAGATGTTAGAAGTCCTGTAAGTTGCGAGTTAGGGCCTCCATGGATCGGACTTGTTTGTTTAGCACATCCCACAGATGCTCAATCTGGGGAATTTGGAGGCCAAGTCAACACCTCAAACTTGTTGTTGTGCTCTTCAAACCGTTCCTGAACCATTTTTGCTTTGTGGCAGGACGCATTATCCTGCTGAAAGAGGCCACAGCCACCAGGGAATACCGTTTCCATGAAAGGGTTTGATCTGCAGGTTTGATCTGGTCTCTGCAACAATGCTTAGGTAGGTGGTACATGTCAAAGTAACATCCACATGGATGGCAGGACCCAAGGTTTCCCAGCAGAACATTGCCCAAAGCATCACACTTGCCTTCTTCCCATAGTGCATCCTGGTGCCATGTGTTCCCCAGGTAAGCGACGCACAGCCACCCGGCCATCCATGTGATGTAAAAGAAAGCGTGAATGATCAGACCAGGCCACCTTCTTCCATTGCTCCATGGCCCAGTTCTGATGCTCACGTGCCCACTGTTGGCGCTTTCGACGGTAGACAGGGGTCAGCATGGGCACCCTGACTGGTCTGTGGCTATGCAGCCCCATACACAACAAACTGCTTATGGGGCTGCATGCTCTGACCCAGTCGTCTGACCCAGTTGTCTAGCCATCAAAATTTGGCCCTTGTCAAACTTGCTCAAATCCTTATGCTTGCCCATTTTTCCTGCTTCTAACACATTAGCTTTGAGGACAAAATGTTCACTTGCTGCCTAATATATCCCAGGTGACGTGATGAAGAGATAATCAGTGTTATTCACTTCACCTGTCAGTGGTCATAATGTTATGCCTGATCGGTGTGTACTTAAAGTATATTCATCGCAATCTGAGCTTCTTTTCTTATATTAAAACTCATGAGGTGCTAAATGAAATGCAGATGAAATTAATGCAGTCACCAGTGTTTGAACAATGGCATCGAGTTCTGTGCATCATTTTGCATTGAAGTGTATCTTCACAGCTAATCTACAATGCATATCTCGAAACAGACATTAATTCTGTCCTGATTTTCATGATGGATACATAGTTTTCCATGATAGAAAAGTGCCTTCAGCTTATTTGTTCTCCCCTGCTGTACCCTGGCCTGGAAGCTTGATACGTGTCCAGAGAAATTTGGGAGAAATATTTTCTAATCTGACTATATTTCAGTGGTCAGAGACAGAAATAGAGATACATTTGGCAGTTCAACTCAATCCCTCTGGCCGCATGCTGTTTGATAAAGCACATATTATGTGTATAAGAAATAACACAGAAAAGAACTGTTTGGCACATCATAACGCGGTTTATGAGTGTTTGTTTGTGTAATGAGATATTGACTAGGCGATTGCAGTATTATGAAGTTTTCAATGTCTCACAAATGCGTTTAGCTTTGGCATTGTCTGCTGTCAGTGTAAGGTGTTGTTTTGTATTCTGGTCCATGTCTCAAACCCAGATGAGTCAAAAATGATAAGCCCACCTTGGCAATCAGAGAGCATAAAATGAGAGCTGTGGATTCTAGCAATCTTGGAAGGCATCGGGAATCAGTTTCCATGATGCGGATAGCATGGTGACATTCAGCTAACCCTGCCGAAGTCACAGAACGGTAGCCTAAATGATGATTGCTTTTCCTTGTCTCCTCACTTCCTCTATTGCATTGCTTGGGCACTCTCTTGGTTCCAGTGGAGCTGCTCACAAATGCATACTGCACTGCCTATATGACCCTGTGCACGTCCTCAGCTCTTCAGGTCTTGATAATTGAGAATCCATAAGCCTGATGAAATATACAAATCTTAACTGCATCATGTTCCTGCAGTTACTTTCACTTGCATACGGAATACTAAAAGTTGCCATAATGAATTCACGAAGCATCAATTCACTGTAAAAATGTTTTGTCAGGTAACTTAAAAAAGTAAAAGTAAATGTATTAAGTTTAAAGTAAATATATAAAAAAGTAAATGTATCATGTTTATAAATATTTCAATATCAAATATTTTAAGCATTGTTTATTAAAATACTTTAATGAATAAATCATTTAAAAATGTAATAAAATTTATAGAACAAAAAAGGCAATGAGATATTTTCATATTTCTATGAAATATCTAAAGTCTTTTTTTTTAATCATATGCAGTTGTGAGTAAATAGTACATTTATAAATATTTAAATATTATTATACACCCAAAAATTAAAATTCTGTCATTGATTACTCGCCCTCATGTTGTTCCAAACATGTAAGACTTTCATTCATCTTCGGAATACAAATTAAGATATTTTTGATGAAATCTGAGAGCTTTCTGTCCCTCCATAGACAGCTACACAAGTACCACTTTGATGCTTCAAAAAGTTCATAGAGGTCGTAAAACTAATCTGTATGAATTGAGTGGTTTAGTCCAAATTTTCTGAAGAGACTCGATCGCTTTATATGATGAAAAGATTGAATTTAGGCTTTTATTTACATAAACATTCATCAACTCACACATCAGTTGTGGTAAACAGAAGCTCAAGCATGTTTGCTTGATATTTGTGAGAACCAGTGAGGTTCATTCTTGTGTGTTACGCAGCACGTTTGAGCTTCCAGAAAAGGTTTGTTCTCGCGCATCAAGCAGGTTTGATTGAGCTTCTGTTTATGTTCACTGATCAATGTTTATATGTGAATAAAAGACTAAATTAAATCTGTTCATCACATAAAGTGATTGAGTGTCTTCAGAAAATTTGGAATAAACCCCTTAATATGGATTACTTTTACGATCTCTTTTTGAACTTTTTGAAACGTCACACTGGTAGTTGCGTAGCTGTCTATGAAAGCTCTCAAATTTCATCAAAAATATCTTCATTTGTGTTCGGAAGATAAACGACATGAGGGTGAGTAATTAATGACAGAATTTTCATTTTTGGGTGAACTATCCCTCTAAATATTAATTGAAATGGTTGAAATTTTTTTTTTTTTTTTTTTTTTTTTCTGGACAAAATACTAACGTGATAAAGTGTTTTCTCTTTTATTTGTGCAACAAGTGTTGTATTTTTTATCTGAATGCCTTGACTTATCCAACAGACATTGATGCCCCAACCAATCTGGCAACCAGGGAGGTGACAGAGAACTCCGCAACTGTGACATGGGATAGTGTTCGTGCTGAGATCGATGGCTACATGCTGACTTACAGCTCTGCAGAGGGCACCAGCCAAGAAATTAAAGTGGGAGCAGACGCTACGTCTTACCAGCTGACCTCTCTGAAGCCAGGAGTCCTGTACACAGTTTTCCTCTGGGCCTATAAGGGCTCTCGTTCCAGTAGGAAGAGCATGACTAAGGCTGAGATGGGTAAGCTGTTCACCTTCTGGGTGAGGATGTGAGGCTTTACCCTCTCTGTTTTTATTTCCTCATCTCAAGTGTTCCCTCAAGGGATCTTGCCACTAGGCTTTGATCTTTCTAGCTTCTCAGCGAATGGAAGAGTGGCATTCTCATTCTCAGATGTTCATTGTTTTCATGTGCATCTAAGAAGTCATTTCCTTGCTTGATTTTACTTCTTTTGACTGAGATTTTGTCTCTCCAACAAGGCTTTTGCATGCATGCCTTGCAGAAAACATTAACATCTGTGTATTTGGCAGACGCACGGTACGCATTTTATCTCTATGTATGTTATCTGGGAATCAGTGTTGCAAGCAGCAGTTTTCAACGCCATATCATGAAGCCATAATGTTCTAGTATTTTCCATTTTCCATAAGATGAAGCATCATTAACAAATATAGAAGTGATGTTTTTTCAGCTCTTTTAAACTGCCAACCATGTAATAATAAAACTCCTTAATAGCAATGCAAGTTTAAAAAGAGAGAACAGGAAAGTTATTTCTCCAGTGGGTGCTGCTGTAGACGGTAAACCAGATGCTCTAAGTGCATTAGCAGCTGACAGACAGAGTCGGGAAACACAACCCAAACAGAAGCACTTGGATATATAACAAATGTAGCCATGCGTATCCTCTGTTGGGTTTCCATAACCATCTATCACTGTTCACATTACAGCATCTAAAGAGCTTTAGAAGAAATCTGTGCACTATAGTGTGAGCCTCATTGTGTATTTCTGTTTACACTGTGATAACAAACTGCATGAATAATGGAAGATCTACAGTGGAATATTTGAGGCTTTGCTTACAGGAATCAGGGAACCTAAAGTTTAGATTATTTTGTTGGAAATCATGTTGCTTATAGTAGCTGGTGCCTGAACTTACAAATTACAATGTTTCATAATGTTTGCTACTTTAGCTGACTTAATTAGCTTAAGATATTTTAATATGTAATGTAGTAATGCAGATTTTATGTTAATATTTTATACTGAGTGCATTAGCATCTCTGTTGATTGTATAATAATTCAACCATCACTCATCTTGGAAACATGTTTGCTCTGTGCAAATGTTAATTCACACTGTCTGAGCATGATATTTTTTCTACTCTGTTTTACCATATTTTACCATACCGTTGTTTGTATTGTGTTACTGCTTCACTTTAATGTGTAAATCTTCAGTATATATGCAAAGTATCAATCAGGTTGACAAATTTGAGGTAGTCAAAAAGTAGCTTGTTATTGTCATTGTTCAGGATCGATTACATTTTAATAATGTGGATTGGAGGTTCCTGAAATGACAACAAAAAAATATCTTCATATCATTGCAGTGCTTGCAAGAAATTCTTGCCAGTTTTGATACTTTATATTTAAAAAAAAAAATCCCATAAGCATTCATATAAGACATTTATATAAGGCATGATTTTAAAAATAATATTATAAAGCATTCAGTGCTGTCTCTGTCGTAGTGATGAATTGCAACGTTCTAACAGAACCTGCTGGCTCCATTAATCAAGCTGAACACTAATTTGAGAAAATTGCACTTTTCATAAGCACAGAGCATTTTTAAATTTACATTAATTAAAGTAATTTATTTTCACTCAACTTTTAAAAAAAGCAACCAGCATCAGATTAGATAAAAAACTTTATTGATCCAAGAGGGAAATTAAGTCAAACTGTGATTGGAAATAATAGCAATTGCTATCTGCATCCTGCATTAATTGTATCAGTATGAAAAGGATTCCTTTACATGGACATGCATCGTCTTACATCTCCTCTGCTGCACTGCCTATACCTGCAGGGCTTTAATGCAGCAATGTTGTGTATTAACCTGTTGTACAAATGGCTTTTTAGACATAGATGCTCCTACTAACCTCATGACCAAGGAGGTGAGCGAGGACTCCGTGTCGGTGACTTGGGACAAGGTGCAGGCTGACATTGATGGCTACATGCTGAGCTACAGCTCTAAAGATGGCTCTGGTCAGGAGGTCCGAGTAGGAGCTGACAGCACCTCCTACAGGTTCACTGATCTGAAGCCTGGTGTTGTCTACACAGTCTATGTGTGGGCAATCAAGGGCCCTCGCTCTAGCAAAAAGAGCTCAACAGAAGCAGAAACAGGTTTTTGAATTGTCTTCCCAATCAGCTCATGTAAACTAACACAGAGTTCTTTGTTTTGAACCGTTTATCTGATTGCAGAAATAAGGCTTTTAACAAGGTATTTCAGGAGAGATTTTCCTATGATGCACTAAATTTTACTTTCAAATTACCCTGATTGTTGTGCTGTACTCAGACATGTAGCCTTATGTTTCTACAGATAAACTGTTCAATCATGCATGTCTGTAATGTAGAAATGAGCATTAAAAGTGTTGTGTGTCACTTTTTCAATGTTAAAATACTTATATCCTAGGGTTGTCCACCATTCAGAATTGAATTTGAAAAGAATTAGAAGAATTTGAGGAAACTAACCAGATGCAAAATTACAATTTGAATATGAAAGGAAGTTGAATTCAAATGAATTCAAATTCAAAGAAATTCATATAGCTGTGTAGTAAGTGTAGAACGTTTATAGATAGATAGACAGACAGACAGACAGACAGATAGATAGACAGACAGACAGACAGATAGATAGATAGATAGATAGATAGATAGATAGATAGATAGATAGATAGATAGATAGATAGATAGATAGATAGATAGATAGATAGATAGATAGATAGATAGATAGATAGATAGATAGATAGATAGATAGATAGATAGATAGATAGATAGATAAAACCGATTGCCGTAAATCATTAAATTTTTAAAACCAATAAGTATGAGTACTGTAAACTCATATACATTATATTAACTTATATTTTAGTGTTGGTTTAGTCAATCATTAGAGTAAACTCAACTTAAAGATTTGAAGTTTATTTTATTCGTTCAGTTTGAATTCAGGTAACAAATCTTAACAAGTCTTAACAATGGTGAAGAAGTGACATGTTTCACCTTTAATCAAATGTCTCATCTGTTAATTTAGAATTACATACTCCTACTAACCTTTGACCAAAGAAGTGAGAAACATCAATGTTACAATCAAAGCTCTGGGCATATGAGAAGAAACTACAGCGCCCCCTACAGGTTTACTTGTTTGAGTCCTGGTCACCATGTTTCTGAAAAGTAAGATCCAGATTCCTGGATCTTTTGTTGATCCTCAAACAACATTTCTGTCTAAAAACATATCCCTACCCCTAAGCTTAACCCATAACTTATCCCTAAAATCAGAGGGAAATAATAGGTGATGATAATTGTGTAGAAGCCCCAAACCCTTGTTGTGAGCCTAAACTTGACATTAACGGTAAACTTATCCCTGATTGGTTGATTGGAATGTTGTTCTAGGGTCAACAAGGATCCGCAGGGATTGATGCGCCCAAGAATCTCAACATGTTCTGAAATCACATTCACAATAACATTCAAGTCCTATAGTCAATGACAAACATGCCTCTAGAATGTACATAGATGTCTTTTCTTCTTAAGTACTTCACACAACAAAACAGTTTCATGTGTCTTATATCAAAAACTTCACTGGCCAACTCCTTATCTTGAGAAAATGGAAAAATATCTGAAGCAGACCAACAAAAGTACTTCCTTGAAGTATTAACACTGTTGTACAAATGGCTTTTTAGATATAGACGCTCCTACTAACCTCTTAACCCGAGAGGTGAGCGAGGACTCCGTGTCGGTGACGTGGGACAAGGTGCAGGCTGACATTGATGGCTACATGCTGAGCTACAGCTCTAAAGATGGCTCTGGTCAGGAGGTCCGAGTAGGAGCTGACAGCACCTCCTACAGGTTCACTGATCTGAAGCCTGGTGTTGTCTACACAGTCTATGTGTGGGCAATCAAGGGCCCTCGCTCTAGCAAAAAGAGCTCAACAGAAGCAGAAACAGGTTTTTGAATTGTCTTCCCAATCAGCTCATGTAAACTAACACAGAGTTCTTTGTTTTGAACCGTTTATCTGATTGCAGAAATAAGGCTTTTAACAAGGTTTTTCAGGAGAGATTTTCCTATGATGCACTAAATTTTACTTTCAAATTACCCTGATTGTTGTGCTGTACTCAGACATGTAGCCTTATGTTTCTACAGATAAACTGTTCAATCATGCATGTCTGTAATGTAGAAATGAGCATTAAAAGTGTTGTGTGTCACTTTTTCAATGTTAAAATACTTATATCCTAGGGTTGTCCACCATTCAGAATTGAATTTGAAAAGAATTAGAAGAATTTGAGGAAACTAACCAGATGCAAAATTACAATTTGAATATGAAAGGAAGTTGAATTCAAATGAATTCAAATTCAAAGAAATTCATATAGCTGTGTAGTAAGTGTAGAAAGTTTATAGGTTTATAGACAGACAGAGAGACAGACAGATAGATAGACAGACAGACAGACAGACAGATAGATAGATAGATAGATAGATAGATAGATAGATAGATAGATAGATAGATAGATAGATAGATAGATAGATAGATAGATAGATAGATAGATAGATAGATAGATAGATAGATGAAACCGTTTGCCGTAAACCATTACATTTTTAAAACCAATAAGTATGAGTACTGTAAACTCATATACATTATATTAACTTATATTTTAGTGTTGGTTTAGTCAATCATTAGAGTAAACTCAACTTAAAGATTTGAAGTTTATTTTATTCGTTCAGTTTGAATTCAGATAACAAATCTTAACAAGTCTTAACAATGGTGAAGAAGTGACATGCTTCACCTTTAATCAAATGTCTCATCTGTTAATTTAGAATTACATACTCCTACTAACCTTTGACCAAAGAAGTGAGAGACATCAATGTTACAATCAAAGCTCTGGGCATATGAGAAGAAACTACAGCGCCCCCTACAGGTTTACTTGTTTGAGTCCTGGTCACCATGTTTTTGAAAAGTAAGATCCAGATTCCTGGATCTTTTGTTGATCCTCGAACAGTATTTCTGTCTAAAAACATATCCCTACCCCTAAGCTTAACCCATAATTTATCCCTAAAATCAGAGGGAAATAATAGGTGATGATAATTGTGTAGAAGCCCCTAACCCTTGTTGTGAGCCTAAACTTGACATTAACGGTAAACTTATCCCTCAAATCTGATTGGTTGATTGGACTGTTGTTCTAGGGTCAACAAGGATCCGCAGAGATTGATGCGCCCAAGAATCATGCCTCTAGAATGTACATAGATGTCTTTTCTTCTTAAGTACTTCACACAACAAAACAGTTTCATGTGTCTTATATCAAAAACTTCACTGGCCAACTCCTTATCTTGAGATAAAACCTAGAAAATGGAAAAATATCTGAAGCAGACCAACAAAAGTACTTCCTTGAAGTATTAACACTGTTGTACAAATGGCTTTTTAGATATAGACGCTCCTACTAACCTCTTAACCCGAGAGGTGAGCGAGGACTCCGTGTCGGTGACGTGGGACAAGGTGCAGGCTGACATTGATGGCTACATGCTGAGCTACAGCTCTAAAGATGGCTCTGGTCAGGAGGTCCGAGTAGGAGCTGACAGCACCTCCTACAGGTTCACTGGTCTGACGCCGGGAGTTCTCTACACAGTCTACGTCTGGGCTGTGAAAGGCTCTCGCTCAAGCAGAAAAGCCACAACTGAGGCTGAAACAGGTTATCTGATTCATGCAGGCAGCGTGGCTCTGTGCCTGTGCTTTCTTCTTCTGCCTAAAAATGTCTAATGAAGCATGACGAAGGTCTTTGCTAAGGTCTTGTCTCAGCAGTAGTGATAACTGAATTAATTCTGCACAGAAAGCTTAAAGAGGAAGAATCCATCATTTTTCAACACTAACCGGAATGCTAATTCTCATAGTTATAAGGAGAGACATTTCTCATCTGTTAAGAGCTCATTAAGAATGAGTTGTATTATCATGATCATTTCCAGACACACACTGTCGACCTCATTTAACCAAGCACTTTTTTGTTGATCCGCAGAGATTGATGCACCCAAGAATCTCAAAGCCATTGATGTTCAGACTGAAACCTCCACTATTACATGGAAAGCTCCTCAGGCTAATATTGATGGCTACATCCTGACCTACAGGGCGGAGGATGGCAGCATGCAGGTTTGCTCTTCACACAAACAGCTTTTGAAACCTGTTTAATTGCATACTGTATCCGTTTAATGGTAACACTTAGTTTACAAGATATCATACTGTATGTTAAGATTAAATATTGCAGTAGCTAATATGAACAAGCAATAAACAATAATTTTACAGCATGTATTAATGTTGTTTAATTTACTATATATATATATATATATACATACTATACAGTGCTCAGCGTAAATGAGTACACCCCCTTTGAAAAGTTTAATATAACATCTGTTTAACTTATAACATGAAAGTAAGGTTAATAATATAACTTAGATTACACATTTTTCAGTTTTACTCAAATTAGGGTGATGCAAAAATAAGTACACCCCACAACAAAAACTACTACATCTAGTACTTTGTATGGCCTCCGTGATTTTTAATGACTGCACCAAGTCTTCTAGGCATGGAATGAACAAGTTGGCGACATTTTGCAACATCTATCTTTTTCCATTCTTCAAGAATGACCTCTTTTAGAGACTGGATGCTGGATGGAGAGTGATGCTCAACTTGTCTCTTCAGAATTCCCCATAGGTCTTCGATTGGGTTCAGATCAGGAGCCACCGAATCACTTTCACCCTGTTCTTCTTCAGAAATCCAACAGTGGCCTTAGATGTGTGTTTAGGATCATTGTCATCAAGTGCACGACGACCAAGGGCACGGAGTGATGGTAGCATCTTCTCTTTCAGTATAGAGCAGTACATCTGTGAATTCATGATGCCATCAATGAAATGCAGCTCCCTGACACCAGCAGCACTCATGCAGCCCCACATAAGGACACTGCCACCACCATGTTTCACTGTAGGCACCATGCATTT
The DNA here is from genome assembly GCA_037101425.1 of Elopichthys bambusa. Taxonomy (NCBI): domain Eukaryota; kingdom Metazoa; phylum Chordata; class Actinopteri; order Cypriniformes; family Xenocyprididae; genus Elopichthys; species Elopichthys bambusa. Next base: position 5,787,959 of record CM074437.1, read on the forward strand.
TTCTTTGTATTCCTCACCTTTGCGACGCCATACAGTTTTGAAGCCATCAGTTCCAAAAACATTTATCTTGGTCTCATCACTCCAGAGTATAGAGTCCCAGTAGTCTTCATCTTTGTCAGCATGGGCCCTGGCAAACTCTAGGCAGGCTTTTTTGTGCCTGGGCTTTAGGAGAGGCTTCTTTCGTGGACGGCACCCATGCATGCCATTCCTCTGCAGTGTACGCTATATTGTGTCACGGGTAATAGTCACCCCAGTTTGGCTTTCTACTTCTTTAGATAACTGCAGTGAAGTTGCATGCCGATTTTCTTCAACCCTTCTCATCAGAAGACGCTCCTGTTGAGGTGTTAACTTCCGTGGACGACCTGGATGTCTCTGTGAAAAGATTGCAGTTCCATCTTTTTTAGATTTTTGTACCACTTTTGCTACAGTATTCTGATTGATAAGTAAACCTTTGCTGATCTTCTTGTAGCTTTCACCTTTCTGGTGTAAAGAAATTATTTTCTTGTGACATTTCTCTTCCATGTGGTGCCATTGCTGACAGCATGAAATGGGAAGGGGTTTTAACACCCTTTTATAGTCAACTGTCTGCTGGACACCTGTGTAATGAAAAATTAGACTCACCTGTGGTTGAATTCTTGTTAAATTAGACATTTGTAGTCTAAAATTTAGCTTTGCTCCAGAGATTTTCAGTGGGGTGTACTCATTTTTGCCTCACCCTAATTTGAGTAAAACTGAAAATTTTGTTCTCTAAGTTATATTATTAACCTTACTTTCATGTTATAAGTTAAACAGATGTTATATAAAATGTAGTCTTGTTAACATTTTGGAAATTGTTTTTGTGTTCATTGAGATATTGTTTAAAATGTTTCTTTTCAAAGGGGGTGTACTCATTTACGCTGAGCACTGTATATAGATGAACTCATTTACTCTTTCTCTTTACTCTCTCTCTCTCTCTCTCTTTATCTCTCTCTCTCTCTCTCTCTCTCTCTCTCTCTCTCTCTCTCTCTCTATATATATATATATATATATATATAGTGAAACATTAAATTTAAAATAACTTTTTCTGTTGTGATGGCAAAGCTAATTTTCAGCATCATTACTGCAGTCTTCAGTGTCACATGATTCTTCAGAAATAATTCTAAGATTTGTTGCTCAAGAAACATTTATTATTATTATCAATTTTGAAAACAGTTGTGGTGCCTAATACTTTTGTAGAAACTGTGATACATTTTTTTCCCAGGATTCTTTAATTAATACAAAGTTCAAAAGAACATCATTTATTTGAAATTGAAATAGAACTTTTTTTGTAACATTATACGTCTTGACTGTCACTTTTGATTAGTTTAATGCATCATTTCTGAATAAAACTAATAATTTCTTTAAAAAAATCTTACTGACCTCAAAATTTTGAACGGTAGTGAATGTATTTTATTTCAATATAAAATGAATGCTGTAATAAATTAAAAATAATGTAAAAACATGATTGTTCATTGTTAGACAACCAGTGCATTAGCTAATGAACCATGTTGTAAAGTGTTCCTTGTTTAAAGAGTTAGTTCACCCAAAAATCCTGTCATTATTAACCAATGCCGTTCCAAACCTGTAAGACTTTCGTTCATCTTCGGAACACAAATGAATTTTTTTAATGAAATCTGAGAGCTTTCTGTCCCTCCATAGACAGCTACACAACTGACACTTTGACGCTTCAAAAAGTTAATAAAGAGATCGTAAAACTAATCCATATGAATTTAGTGGTTTAGTACACATTTTCTGAAGACTCGATCGCTTTATATGTTGAACAGATTGAATTTAGGCTTTTATTCACATATAAACATTCATCAACTCACACATCAGTTGTGGTAAACTGAAGCTCAAGCATGTTTGCTTGACGTGAGAACCAATGAGGTTTATCAACGGGGGTGGAACGACATTAGTAATTAGTAATTAATGACAGAATTTTCATTTTTGGTTGAACTATCTGATATGATACTATGAGACACAACTGAGTTCTTCTTTGTTTGATTAATTTCTCTGCTTTATTTTTTTTAGACTGTGGAAAAAACATTGACTGCTCGGGACAATAGATTTGCTCTTTCTGGCCTTGAAATGGGGAAGAAGTACATTGTCACCCTTATTGCCTACAGGGGCTCAAAGAGGAGTAGGGTAGTGGAGACAACATTTAGTACAGGTAATACATGCAATACCATATTCCTTCATTCACACCTTTATTTGACTCCTAGTGTATTAAAATACCACCAAGCATTATTTTCACCAAATATTAAATAAAAGAAAGTTAATAGAAATAGAAAGCATCATTGATTCATTGAATTGGCATTATTTCTAGTGGGGCTGGCCTACCCGTTCCCAATGGACTGCACTCAGATTATGAGGAATGGGAACATGGAGAGTGGCATCTATACAATCTACATCAATAACAACCGTAGCAGAACCATGCAGGTGTACTGTGACATGACAACTGATGGTGGTGGCTGGATTGTGAGTGTCGTTATTATTATGAAATATTCTTCCTGTCCTATTTTTTTATTCAATTTTTATTGACAGTATGAGTGTTATATCTAACAACTTATCCAATGCATCAACCACAGGTGTTCCAGAGACGAAACACCGGCAAATTAGATTTCATGAAGCGCTGGAGAGACTATATGAAAGGCTTTGGAGAACTGAAAGATGAATTTTGGCTCGGTATATATCTGATTAAGATTTCACATACGCTTATTGAAACCTTTCACTTCCCAATTCTTTGGTTCATACTTCGTACTGATATTGGTTTGTTTGTTTGTTTTTGTTTTTTTATCAGGCTTGGAAAAGATCTACGAGCTGACTAATACTCCTACACAGTATGAGGTGCGTTTCGATTTGGGCTTGGGATCAGAGCGGACATATGCCATCTACGATAACTTCAAAGTAGCACCATCCAAACAGAAGTTTAAACTTACCATTGGCAACTACAAAGGAAACGCTGGTGAGCTGGATTATCTGATTATGCCTACCAAGTTATATGAAGCAAAGTCATGTTATTAATAACACATTGTGCACAGGTGATGCCATGACCTACCACCAGGGAGGGTCTTTCTCCACAGTTGATTCAGACAATGACATTGCTCTTGGTAACTGTGCTCTGACTCACCAAGGTGCCTGGTGGTACAAGAACTGCCACCTGGCCAATCTGAACGGCAGATTTGGGGATAACAGACACAGTATGGTGAGTTATGATCATTTTGTTTTGAAGCTGACTGATATTTTGAAAAAATAAAGCCTGGGATACACTGCACGATTTTAGCAATCCTTTAAGATCATTACAAATCACACTGTGCGACATGGATCTATTAAACTTGGGTACGACAAGCATGTAGACTGTACGATGATGACACCCATTGATTCCTGAGCTACGATTTAAGTTTCTATAGAAGAATTAAACGTCATCAGCATGCGCTAGTGGTTACCAAAAAGACCATGTTGAATCACACTTTGACAGTTGTAGTTTGTATTTGTGCTGGAAAAAAAATGAAGCGGCGAAAGAAGAAGGGAAAAGAGCTTGAGGTAAGCAGTTTTAAGTTTTAGCGCCATGTCGCTTTGATTTCATGTCGCATTTTTATTGGCTGGTCAGTAGACGTAGGTCGTAGCCCGCAGATATACTGTTCGTTGATCATGCTGAATTTCTGACACTGTCAGAAAATGATCGTAGGCTATCTTTGGTCGCAAGACCAGGAAAACAGCCGTCTTTGTACCACTCTCACTGTACGACATAGGACCACCGGTTCAGAGCCACGATTGTTTCACGATGGCAATCTTTCGTCGGGGACAGCCGTGCAGTGTATCCCGGGCTTAAGTGGTGTGTATTGGTGTAGTTATGCCATGTAATCTACGGTAATGAGATGTAAATACCAGCAGAGGGCGCTCTCAAATTACAACACTGACACTTACAAAGAATAGCCCAATAATTCAGAGGAAAAGCAGTGTCCTGAATCTATCAGATCTCATAAGTTCACAAATAAGACAATACTTTTAAGTTGGTTGGAGTTTTATGTTCCCATTAGAACCCCTATTTCTCTGAGGCTAACAGGTATACTGAATGTTTTTCATGGAGGAGTGAAAACAACATTTTAGGCCACAAAGAGTAGAAAATATTTTACAAAATGTCAAACTAAACTTAGGTTTCAGGGGGTACCAACTTTTCAGTGTTAACTTTGGCATTTTAGACACTTTTATAATAGAAATGGCCCCAAAATACTATTGTTTAGGAAGTTTTTGAAAGAAATTAAAGGGTTAGTTCACCCAAAAATGAAAATTCTGTCATTAATGATTAAAAGTGACAGTAAAGACATTGTGAATATTACAAAGAAATTCTGTTCTTTTCAAATTTCTGTTCATCAAAGAATCCTGAAAAAAATATCATGGTTTTAACAAAAATATTAAACAAATTCAACTTTTTTAAACATTGATAATATTAAGAAATGTTTCTTGAGGACCAAATCAGCATATTAGAATAATTTCTGAAGGATCATGTGACACTGAAGACTGGAGTAATGATGCTAAAAATTCAGCTTTGCCGTCACTAAATAAAGTTTTAAATTATATTCAAATAGAAAACAGTTATTTTAAATTGTAATAATATTTCACAATATTACTGTTTTTACTGTATTTTTTGATCAAATAAACAGCTTTGGTGAACTTAAGAGACGTCTTTCAAAAACTTTAAAAAAAAACTTACCAACACTAAACTTTTGAACAAATGGTAGTCTAGTCAAGTCAAGTCACCTTTATTTATATAACGCTTTTTACAATGCAAACAATGCATGATTATGATTCAGGCAGCTTTCATCAGTCCGATTGTGATTGCAACAGTCAAAGTATTTATTCCAGTTCTATCTTGTTGAGGACCGTATTCATCATGCCGGTATGGAACAGTTTGTTGAGTATCTGCGCCACTGGCTGTCGTGTCGATGAGGCCTTCACAGGGGATGATCTAGTTGACACAATCTCTGCTGACACTTTAGGGCTGCGTTGTCGTCGTGTCTAGGCGTAGGTCCTCGATCTCACCTGGATACGGCCCGGATCTGGCTGACTACAGTAAACCTCGGGATAAACAGAGAAAATAATATTAGCGTAGATGCCATTCTTCTTCTGATGTAACGAGTACATCTGGTGTTATAGGAAGTGTTCCCGGTTCCGGCTGACCTAATTTATGCAGCCTAATAATCCTTTAACGAATTTGAAAATATAAATTGATAATGTGTTATGTGTATGCCAGGGTAAAGAGATGCGTTTTTAGTCTAGATTTAAACTGACATTGTTCCAGAGTTTAGGTGCCCAATAGGAGAAAGATCTACCGCCTGCAGTTGATTTTGATATTCTAGGTATTATCAACTGACTTGAATTCTGAGATTGCAATAGACGTTAAGGACTATAATGCATTAAGAGCTCACTCAGGTACTGGGGAGCTAAACCATTTAGTGCTTTGCAAGATTTTAAAATCTATATGATGTTTAACAGGAAGCCAATGCAGTGTTGACAGAACCGGGCTAATATGGTCATACTTCCTGGTTCTAGTAAGAACTCTAGCTGCTGCTTTTTGCATGAGCTGTAGTTTATTTATCAGGCGAGCAGAACAACCACCCAGTAGAGCGTTACAGTAATCTAGCCTTGAGATCATGAACGCATGAACTAACTGTTCTGCATTTGTCATTGAGAGCGTATGTCGTAGTTTAGATATATTTTTTAAAATGGAAGAATGCGGTTTTACAAATGCTAGAAATATGGCACTTGATGGCTGCCTGGGTGTGCTCTTTGCCATTTTCAAATGAAAGATTGGTATCAAAGAGCACACCCAGGTTCCTAACTGACGACGAAGACTTAACAGAGCAGCCATCAAGTGTTAGACAATATTCTAGGTTATTACATGCAGAGGTTTTTGGTCCAATAATTAGAATCTCAGTTTTTTCTGAATTTAGTAGTAGGAAATTACTGGTTATCCAATTTTTTATATCAGCTATGCATTCCGTTAATTTTGTGAATTGGTAGGTTTCGTCAGAGCGCGAAGAAATATAGAGCTGAGTATCATCAGCGTAACAGTGAAAACTAACGCCATGCTTCCTAATGATATCTCCCAAGGGTAGCATGTACAGAGTGAACAGCAACGTTCCCAGTACTGAGCCTTGCGGTACTCCATATTGAACTTGTGATCGATATGACATCTCTTCGTTTACTTCTACAAACTGATAACGGTCAGATAAGTATGATTTGAACCATGACAATGCAATTCCAGTAATGCCAACATCATTTTCGAGTCTATTCAAAAGAATGTTGTGATTGATAGTGTCAAATGCAGCACTAAGATCCAGTAACACTAATAGAGAGATACAACCACGATCTGATGATAAGAGCAAATCATTAGTAACTCTAATGAGAGCAGTCTCAGTACTATGGTCTAAATCCTGATTGGAAATCCTCACAGATATCATTTATTTCCAAAAAAGGAACATAGTTGCGATGATACTGCCTTTTCTAGTATTTTTGACAGAAAAGTGAGATTCGAGATCGGCCTGTAATTGACTAATTCTCTAGAATCATGTTGTGGTTTTTTAGTAAGAGGTTTATTAATAGCCAGCCTAAAAGTGCATATTTGTAAGCATTTCTAAAATACCAGCAAACATGAACAGAAAAATTACCACTTTATTTTTCTCAGAGATGCTGCCCAATGATATAATGAATGAATACAGTAGTAATAAATACATTCCTGATTGTCTTCCAGGGGGTAAACTGGGAGCCATGGAAGGGGCACCTGCAGTCTCTTGACTTTGCAGAAATTAAGATCCGGCCAGTGGGAGCTGCGGGCAGACAGAAGAGGTCACTAAAGAGGAGGGTAGCTGTGTATTAACAATCACTTGACAAAAACTACAAAATGTTATATTAAAATCCAAAACTTGAGGGAATTGGATCAAACCAGGTTGAAATCGGTCTTCAAATCAGGAAAGCCGCTGTAGATTATATGCTGTGTAACTGTATTTTGTATGTTACAAAAGGCAGATTTTGAATAGAACATGCCTTACTTCAATTTAGTATAATGGATAATGTTTAATGGATATTAATGATTTTTCCCCATCGTAATAGCTGACAGTTATGATTAAATTTAAATGTCATGCATAAAAAGACGTTTTATAACAGAGGTTAAGCTATAATATCTTCCATCTGGATGTTTACTGTAGTTGTACTATAATTCCTGACACAGACACCAAATTAAGTGTCACATATTTTTACAGAAATAAAGTTTGTTGAAATAAAAAGCATTTGGAATCTTTCATACAAATATTGGCTCTACAGCCAAAAATGATGGGAAATTTGAAAATTACACCACATATTGCAGCATTTCAGCATCATTGTCTCTGCAGTGGGCCGGCTGCCCTCAGAGTAACCAAAAATATAAGATTAGATCATACCGGGAAAATAACTGTTCTTATAGAAGAACTGACATCAGAAGGAGGCATATCAACCTCAGCAGGAGCAAGACTGTATTGGCTCTTCTACAGGCCTCATGTGTTCAGCCTGCAGCTTTGTGTGCTTCATTTTTCCCTCATCAGTCCATGGCTGAATCACTGTTTTGAATGGGGTTTGTTATATTTCCTCTCCCCACCTTCCCCTCCTGCATTAGTGTGAGCTGGAGCATGAGACAAAACAAGGTCTGTTTGCGTGGAGGGATCTGGGCAGTGGGTGTGCACAACCATCAGCCAGAGGAGAATTTCCTGACACTCAGGACTGTTATGTGATGGAAAACTGCAGCAGTAGGGTGTGTCCATGGCTGCAAAATGTTCACTGAGTGTTTTTTTTCCTCCATATAAACACACAGGAGATTTATCACACCTTGCTAATACCATATTATAGGTCTACAGATTCTGACACAAAGACATATATTATCTGTAATAAGTGTTTTAGACCTATAGCGGGGAATTGTGTATATACGTCACACACTCGTGCTTGTCTCGTCATATGAAGCGTGTATGGTGTGGACGTGGCATAGGCTAAATCTCGAACCTCCAGGGAATCACCTGTTTTAAAACAGAGGAAAGACTGCTGGCAAAAAGAGAACGTGACAGAGCTCGTAATAAAATGAGAATAAAATTTGGCTTGGCTTTTGTTTTCAGAGATGGCAAGAAGAACAATAGTAATATATTTTACAATATTGTAAAAGCAAGGCTGAGATGCTGTTTTTATTACTCAACAAGGTATTTTATTGAACAGATAATTTGCTCTAACAAATTAAAAAAAAAAAAAACTCTAACAAGTTTATTAAAAACTTTATCTATTGTGAAGGGTCATGTTCGTCATCCGTACAGTCATGCAGAGCTGAAGCACAATAAAAAAAACATTCTTCTGCAAAATGCATGCAGTTTTGTTTTTTAACCGCTAGAGGGCCAAAAGTTCAGCCGCATTTACGTTACATGGTTCAAGTGACCCAACTCAGATTGCCATGCAAGCGGACAGGTCGGACAGTGGCGAATGATGTCAACTCACATGGACACCATCTGCGATCACATGACTCCTTTCAGTGGCGCAATGGAGGACGAAGAACCATACACTGCGTTCGAAATCGCATACTGAGTAGATACTACGTTTAAATTTGAACTTCATGACCATTAAACAAAACGCTCTATATAGTATGAATGTGGGTAGTATGAATGTAATCTGGACGTACTACATCCACCATGTTGTCATTATCATGTGACCTACCAGTGTCACCTCCATTTATAAATCCTCTCCCATCGTATACACACTTCAGAATCTCGCCAGAAGTAGTAGGTCATCTGGGAACTTTTTGCCTACTGTTTTATGAATACTATGTATTCTGACATACTACTCTGTTGACGTACTGTTTTTTGCATACTATTCGATTTCGGACACAGCTATAGACTGTAAAAAAAGATGGACGACACACCTTTACTCTCTTCCATTGTAGAAAAGTGAAGCAGCCAACGTCCCAATATGGCGCTGACATCTTTGAGCCCGAGTCTGCGCAGTAGTGAGCGTGAAGTTGAGCCACGGTATCAAGGCCCTGCCCACACTCCTGCAGAATTAGTTAGTACAGTTTACTGCAGAACAACTTATGTCGGTGTGAAATAAACAATTACTGAAATTAGAGTTAAAGCCAATCTCCTTCCGAAAATGCCGAAAAAAGTCCATTGGTGCCTCAGTGACTACTTCGCTCAGAAAAGCTGTCAATCTCAGCTGTCAATCATGACGTCACACCCCTGTTTTTGCAGTTGAGCTCAAAAGTCTACATACCCCTTGCAGAATCTGCAAAATTGTTAATCATTTTAACAAAATAAGAAGGATCATGAAAATTGCATGTTATTTTTTATTTAGTACTGTCCTTAATAAACTATTATTGTTTATATAATGTCCACAAGACAACAACAATAACAAAAAATAGCAGAATTTATAAAAATGACCCCGTTCAAAAGTTTACATCCCCTTGATTCTTGATACTGTGTGTCATTACCTGAATGATCCACGACTGTTTTTTGTTTTGTGATGGTTGTTCATGAGTCCCTTGTTTGTTCTGAGCAGTTAAACTGAGCTGTTCTTCAGAAAAATCCTTCAGGTCCTGCAGATTCTTTGATTTTCCTGCAGCTTTTGCATATTTGAACCCTTTCCAGCAGTGAGTGTATGATTCTGAGATCCATCTTTTCACACTGAGGACAACTGAGGGACTATTACAAAAGCTGCAGACATTCACTGATGCTCCAGAAGGAAACGTGATGCGTTAAGAGTCAGGGGTGAAAACTTTTGAACAAGAAGTTGGTGCAAGTTTTTTTTAAATTTTGTTTAAAGAACATATTTTTTCATTTAGTTCTGCCCTTTGGAAGCTACAAAAGATACTTATATGTTTCCCAGAAGACAAAAAAGTACAATTTATTCTGTTCATCCAATTCAAAAAGTTTACATCCCCGACTCTTAACGCATCATGTTTCCTTCTGGAGCATCAGTGAATGTCTGCAGCTTTTGTAATAGTTTTGTCTGAGTCCCTCAGTTGTCCTGTGTGAAAAGATGGATCTCAGAATCATACACTCACTGCTGGAAAGGGTTCAAATATGCAAAAGACGCTGGAAAACCAAAGAATCTGCAGGACCTGAAGGATTTTTTTGAAGAACAGCTCAGTTTAACTGCTCAGAACAAACAAGGGACTCATGAACAACCATCACAAAACTAAAAAACAGTCGTGGATCATCCAAGTAATGACACACAGTATCAAGAATCAAGGGGATGTAAACTTTTGAACGGGGTCATTTTTATAAATTCAGCAATTTTTTTGTCTTGTGGACTTTATGTAAACAATTGTTATGTGAAATAGTTTATTAAGGACAGTACTAAATAAAAAATAACATGCAATTTTCATGATCCTTCTTATTTTGTTAAAATCACATTTTTCTAGATTCCGCAAGGGGTATGTAAATGTTTGAGCTCAACTGTATAGCATCCAATAACTAACTAAAACCAAACTTATTACAAAAAACAAACACTTACATCGGCATGATAAAAACTACCTAAAATGACAGAAACCATCTTTGAAAAAATGTATTTGAAGTGTAATTTGATTGTTTAGTTTGTCTTGTGTCCCATTAGATTACATGGAAAGGGTGGGGATTAAGACCTATACTGCATTCAGCCACCTGGGGGTGATAGAAATGTTTTGGCTTCAATTTTCAGGGCTTGTGCAGTTCTGAAAAATCGGATATAGTCAACAAATCGGAATAGGGCATCAAGACCTGCAGTGTAAATGAGGCCATAGTGTACCTTTAGTTAAGTTCATTAACTTTGACAGGTAAAAAAAACTAAATACAGGCCAAAAAATATTAAAAATAATTTTATTTAATTTTGCATATCCACATAAACCCCCACCCACCCCCACCGCCGCACCCCAAAAAATGACAAAGCTGAAAATATCTGCATGCATCAACCTGCATAGCAACAGATTATGAAAAGGATGAATGCTGCTTCAGCATATTCATACAAACTGACACTCATTTTCATGCAGAACTGGACTGGTTGCTTTACCCGATAATATGGAAATGCGTGGTATCAAACACAACAGTTAAGTGAAAAAAGAGCATGATGGGTGTTAATGCATGACTTTCTGACATGCATAATCAGAATGTGTTGAAGTACCCACAAAAACATCTAATTACAGCACTGCAAACATCCCTGCATCTGAAAAGTGCAAGAAGATCAAAGTTTGTTTATCAGCAGGCCCAATTACTCACAACTGTGATGATAATGGTGTATCCATCAGTCAGAGTTTTGAGAACGGTATAATTTTCACTCCATTGTGAACGGAGGTGTTTAGGAGGAGATTATGAGACAAGTGTCATGGAGCTGTTGAGCTATACTCTAGTAAATTCATCCATATGCGTCACAGAGCCAACATAACAGGCTCGCCACATGTTTTTTCTCTAAATAATGGTTTAGTCGGTCGACAGTAAGAAAGGCAGGTTATATTTATAGGGAAATATTTTTTTGTGGGAAACTATCAATTTCTGAAGCCATTTAAAGCAAGTCATTTTAAATGCATTGCATCCTTCGAGTGAAGGACAAGTGGTTGCAACCTCCTAGTGCATCACTAGAAGCCTTTGACATCTTTGGGAAACATTTTGGTTTTAAGTGTAGCTTTTAGAAGCGTTTGTTACTGTGGTGAGCTCTTTGGAATGAATTCTGACATATTTCTGGTGCGATTCGAAATGTTAATCAAAAGCAATTTGCTGTTACACCGTGTCCTAACCAGTCCACACCAGACGCGACGCGACTATGAGACGCGATAAAGTCAATCAAAAATCACAGCCAATCAGAAGAGCGAGTGGTCGGGCTCTCTCGGCAAGCTCCAACGGCATTCGCAACGAATGGGTAAGTACATAATCAAATTCATGAATATTACACCATTTTAACATTATTGAAAATACATAAAATATATAGTTACTGAAACAATCTTTGTCATATAATACACTGAGAGTTGACCGTTTGAACGTTTTTGTTTCCTTTTATTTATTTTGAAGATCTGAGGTGAATTGTCCGTTGTTGCTTTCAGTACAGCTATTTAAGACACAGAATGATATTCAAACTCACATTAGATGCTTTTAACATTAAATAAAGCACATAAACAGTACCTGAGATTATCATTTACATATTTTGTGTTGTTGCTTCAGCCGCGATGTCGCAAAAAAAAAAAAAAAAAAAAAAAAAAAAACCTTTCTACAGTAGAATCGTCGAGTGTCGCTGTCACGGCTAGTTAGAACAAAAACTCCGATTAACATGCAACAGATACCTTTTATGGTGTCGCGGCATCGCGTCGCGTCTGGTTAGGACACGGTGTTTCCGTTGTTTTGATCGAATATCGCAGGTAATCACATCCATGTTGATATTCAGACAATATGACAGTGATATTTCTTTTGTACAGCAGTTGAATAAACAAAAACTTCATAATGAGTACAGTAACTTACATTTTAGACAGAATATTGCAATGCATTTTTCATTTGTGTATTTTCGCTCCGCAAAAGAACAAATTTCAAATGAATCCAAACCAGAATCAGCTGTTGCATTTGCTAGCCCAGCTGTGGTTTTGATCAGTGTGTTAGAACAAATAAATTGTGTAAATGATTTAATGACTCATTTATATATATGGTCACTAGTTTTGCTCATGAATCAATCCCCACCGGAACAAACAAACTCAGATAATAACAGTAAAAAGTCCCGGACTGTCTGTCAGGGGCCATTCACACAGAACACATATTTGCGTTAAAAAAATTCAAGACGCATGGCAGTGAAATGAAGGTCTATTGTTTTTTTTAAAAAGTTGAACTAATTTTAATTAACCGCCACATTTTTAGAAAGCCATGTCATGCGCAAGACTCGAAAAAGGCGCAAGCACATCGATGCTCTACAGCATGTTTACACAAAAAATCAATAGTAAATCAGTGCAGTCGAATGCAAAAACACAGCTCAGGAAATCAAATCCAAGGCCCAGGATTGTATAATGTTGTATAATAACAGATATGCATTTCTTTTCACCTAAAATGTGGGTTATGGGAAAGCTTTTCAGGACCACACACACATCATATAATATATTCTTGCACATTCATTCACTCCCAAATTTCATTTCTATACAAAAATCTCTTGAAATTCTCTCTTTCTTTTTACATTCAGGCACATTTTAAGTAAACACTGCTGTAACACTTTTGTACCTTTACATGTACCATATAAAGATAAATAAATATAAAATTGATCATGTTCAATGTGGCTTTTTACACCATAGTGAGTGCAAGTCTGTCACTAGTCATGGGATCTGTTTTGACAGAGATCCACAAGTCTTCACTGTTCTGGCTGCCGTTTTTCTTTTTCTTCTTCTTTTCGGATTTCACATTTGTCACTGAGGTCTCGCTTTTGCGGCGACAGCACCGACAACTATCGGCATGACGACAGCAGCAACAATGACAGCAGACCAGCACAGATGTGAAGAGCACAACCAGCGGCAGAGTCAGAAGCACTACCAGGCAAACCGTGTTGTAGATGCTCTGGTCATGCTTGGATGAAGCAAGGTTCCATACATCACTGAAAAACTTTACGATTGCCTCCTTCATGGTTCAGCAAGAGTTCTTCAAATCCCTGTAGAGATCAAATCCAATGCGATCTGAGATGTAAAGCCACTGTAGATCCGATTAAACCAGTAATTAGCATGGGATTTCTATCAAGAGATCAAGAAACTGTCCATTTGAGCCAGTTCTAACACTGTGCTTCAGCTCAGTAAATGTTCATATCATAGCAAGTCCCATCCTGAGGAAATATCTCACAAGCCAATTGTAATAAATGATGGATGGACAATTTCAAAATCCTCGATGCACACAGTTATTGCTTTAATCTTAAACCTCACCATTCATCTCATAAAACGCCTTGCCTTTGGGGTCTAACAACAAAGCATTGTTTATGAGATGCTTTGCTTTGACTTTTGACGATTCATATCTTGTGGCTGCGGAGATCGTGGGTCGTGTTTATGCTGGGTGGATTCCTCTCAGCATCAGTCTCTCTGGAGACTCCAACTCTATTTTAGTCTCTTCTGCCTTGACTCTCACAGATGTGATGGAATGGGGGCATTTCTGGAGAGAGAGAAATAGCGAGAAAAAGAGAGAGCATAAGTTAAGTCAGCTGTGGATCCTCCAGTGATTCCTTGTCTCTCATGTATTCTGACTCTCATCAATGTTGCAGGACAGAGTCATGAGTGCACAGCCAAGAGTCAAACCATAAGCCTCAGAGTGGGTCATGATACATATTTTTATGCACTATTTATATTTAAATGGCAAATATGTGCACTGTTAAAAAAAATCAACTTGGTGATATGAGCTTCATATTGTAGATTGTAGAAGTAGATTGTTATTTCAGTGTTGCTCAGAATAAAAAATTAATTAATTAATTAAAAAAAAAATTCGGTAACACTTTATTTTAGGTTCTTTTAACTAGTTGCTTATTAGCATGCATATTACTAGAATATTGGCTGTTTATAAGTACTTATTAAGCACATATTAATGCCTTAATCTGCATGACCATATTCTACATTCTTAATCCTACCCAATACCTAAACTCAACAACTAACTTACTAACTATTAATAAGCAGTAAATTAGGCGTTTATTAAGGGAAAAGTCGTAGTTACTAGTTTATATGTGTTCCCTGTACTAAAGTATTACCAAAATTTCTTTAACTTATCAATGTATACTAAAGCAAACAAACAAGTAACAATAATAAATATGTGACCCGTGCTGGCAAAAGTCGCAATGAGCAAATTTTCACAAACTTTCCAACAAAAATTTCCAACAAAAAATCGCTTGTCAGTGATGGAGTCAGCAATGTCAATTTTGAGAAAAATCGAGTTAAAGTTTTCTAACGGTTCCAAAACAAAATCACCTAAAATCCCTGGTAATACCACCAAATGTCTATAGAAATATATATGTATATTCAACTTTTTTACTATATTCAAGTACTGTAATTCTGTTTATATGTGTATATTGGGATCGCGCAAGGGCTTCAGCTCTGTCGCTCAGTGCGAGTATGATCAATTTGTTTACGTCAGCATGAGTTTGAAAATCACATTTCATTGGTTCAGACTCATGCCATCAAAAATTCACTATGAATATTCACAAAGTTGGAATGCTATGCTTTAAAACGATACCAAACTTGGACTAATGAGGAAGTTGCTGAAGGGAAGCATGAGTGGTGAAGCGAGCAGAGAAAAACGGCATTTTTCATGGTCAAAGGAAAGGTACTCCTCTCAGAAAACATACAAATAAAGATACTTTTAGATGTTTAATTGCTATTTGAAGCATGTGGATCGCTAGATGAGGGTTTAATGAACCGATTTTTTTTCTGAAAACCTCAAATTCGACAAAACCCCCCCCCAAAAAACACATTTTTGTAGCTCGTAATTAGCCTGTGCACATTCCGACTCATTTAGCCAGCATGGATATATTACCAAAACAATGAGAGATAATGCATTATTTCAAAGGATCCTAAGAACCAGTGGATACACTGACGTCAATACACATACCACAGTGATGGTAGGAAAACCACCAAAGTCTGACATGTTAACAAACACAACAGTAACAATCTTATGAACATAAAGTAAATTTGTTTAACCGATGTAGCTATTACAGGTAAGTTTAAGTAGATCCTCGCCTCAGGGTTTGGACAATATACTTATTTTTCCTGAAAAATCAAAAGCACCATATAAAGTAAAGTGTAAATGTAGCCTATTATAATAATAATTAGTAATGATTATTGTAATGATTATTGATAATTTGCATGTCAAATTGAAGGTTATCTACAATTTATTAAATACCATTAAATATGAAGGTTCTGTAAAAGTTCTTTTATTAATGTGTGATGCTTGTTTTGTGTTATTATAGGCAGGACTTGGAAAACTAGGTCAATTAGAAGCAATTAAATATAATTCTCTATTTATACATGGAAAATTTGTATGAAAATTCATTAAATTAATTAAAAATGAACCTACATTATATAACTGACCCAACATCCATTAAAACCATTAGACGCTCATTCATAGCTTCAGCTCACCCCTCCCATCTGTGAACCATGAGAATTTAGAAATGTTTCGAAACAATGGTTTGAAACAATATGACGTAACGAAGCCTCCTTCGCATCAAGTGTGATACAAGCTCCGAACTACAGATTTAAAACAAAGGATGTTTCAAAGCTTCATGAAGCAGTGTTTCAAAAGAGCCCAGAAAGTGCTATTCATTTCTTTAGGTATAAAAATATAGTAATTATTTATAAGTCAAGACACCACAGGTGAATAGGGCAAAAAAATTTGGTAACACTTTTGTTTAGGGTCCAGTTCTCACTATTAACTAGTTGCTTATTAGCATGCATATACTAGAATATTGGCTGTTTATTAGTACTTATAAAGCACATATCAATGCCTTATTCATGACCATATTCTACATCCCTTAATCATACCTTATACCTAAACTTGACAACTACCTTACTAACTATTAATAAGCAGTAATTAGGAGTTTATTGAGGCAAAAGTCATAGTTAATAGTTAGTTAATAGTGAGTATCGGTCCCTAATATAAAGTGTGACTAAAATTGTATCTAGATATCACCATACTTCCCCCAGTTGATTAATCACAGTACATTAAGACAGGTTTTTTTTAATTTTTTATTTTAGTTGTTAAGTTTTCTAAAACACTATGTTTAAATATGACAAGGAGTCATTATCCTGTATAAAGACAGGTTCAAAATTTTTGTTTCATTTTTTTCCGGAAATGTATGTCAAGTTCAGTAGCACTTGCATACCTCAAACTTTATTCCTATATTCTGAAGGTTTTTACTGAGTAGTTTGTTCATATATTGTTTGCCTGATTTATATAACATTTTATTCCTAAAAACATGGCAGGTTTTTTTTCTTCTCTGATTTATGGAGTGATAAAAAGAGACATCCAAAAATCCTCAAAATCTCCAAAACGTCTGGCTCAGTGCATGAGAGAAAGCTAATTTTGAGAAAACTATATTAAAAGGTAAGTATTGTGTAGACTGAAATAAAATAAACATGTATTTTGGGTGATTTGGCAACTGGCTCAAAATTGACCAATGCATAAAACAACAATGATTTTGCCTGTATTGTCTTGCCTTCATTAAAAATTACAGAGAGCACATTTAAAAGTGAGATTAACAAGTTAGGAATATTCTTTCACAAATTCACTGTGAAACAAAAAAACCTTTTTCCAAATGTTGTGTTGCACAAATTTAATAAAACCTCAGCATCTTGTTTTGGCTGTGCATGGTTCATTTGTGCAATGTGTTTGCCCTGCTTCCTGCAGACAGTTTCACAACAGGAAACTTGTGCAGTAGAATTTTTTAGCTGTGAAAAACACCTATGTAAGAGGAAATTCTTTTCTCAAATACAGACAATTAAAAAAAAAAAAAAAACTCAAAGTAGTTTAACGCTGAAAGACATCATATCGCAGTTTCCATTTTGAAGTTTCAGTCATAGACTTGCGTCAGACATCAAGAGCATTCAGCTCTACTTTCTTACTCCTATCTTTCACCTCCTCAGCACGACCCTTCTGAAGAAGAACAATCACTTTAAGTAATTTTCAGATCCGCAGAAGAATGTTAAACAGGAAGACACTCTCAGCTTCACACAAAGCCAGGATGGAGCTCTGAATTTCACTGACAACATCAGTAACGTGCAAAGACATGCCCTTCATCAAGTCAAATTCTTCTGAATTTTGTGAAGGGTTTGTTAGATTCACCTAGATAGTAAATGCATTTTTTTATCTGAGACAACCAAATGTAACACATTTCATAAAGACAAATACAGGGACATGATTAACCTTCCACAAGAGAGGACAATGTCTAAATACAGCACAGGCCCTCAGGGCGCAAAATGTGTTTGAGAGAAAGAGGGCGAACATGACTGAAAAAGCTTCAGCTTTATTGAACTCGCTTAGTTTCATCTGTTGGAAGCTCTGTATTAAACAAAAGTTAAAGCGTCTGTCTTATATTCAAACACTTGCTTGCTGCTAGACTTGTAATGGAAATATTTACAAAAGCAGAGGACTTTTAAAGAGCCCATATAAGCCTCCACCTGCCCTGCATTTACAGTGCCCAGTTTATATTCATGAATGATTTGTATCTCCTGCCTTCCTACTTTGGTGATGCCAAACAGCAATATTTCTCAGACTTTAAAGTAGAGTGAACAATCCCAGGCGGCAATATAAACAGAATGAGCTTAACCACATCTTTGTCAGGTCTAATCTGGAAAAGGTCAAGTTATATAAGGAATATCAGCCAGAAAAGCAGTTAAGCAGAATGCACATGTGCTATGTATCAAAATGGAAAAACATATTTCTCAGCATGTCCACAAGCTTCTCCGTTACTCAGAATGTCAGTCACGACACGGGAGGAAGTTAAAAGGGCATATGGCCTGAATTGAGTTAGCTGTTCTCAGCTATGCCACATGTGACAAACAGATGCTCATCAGGACAGTAATCCATCATTTCTCAGCCCAGAAGCATTAAACCTTACCAGCTCTGATCAGGGGTCAGTCCAGACGTCTCTGCGGGCATCACATAACCCTGGTTTCAGCAACACAATCTGCTGCTCTGACTGGAAGGCAGGCACAGCACATATCCACTTCTGTACCTGGAGCCTGCGTGTGAGAGGAGGAGTTAAGTGACTGTTTCTCAGTCTTCCTAGGCCGTACGCTATAAGAAAGAGCCCTCTGTCTGCTCGCAACTCTTTTGCCTGACACACACTGCATTCTTGTGGTTACTTTATAAACTCAACTTCCCCATGATGTCACAGAATGAAGGGAGGGGAAAATGTGTCACTGTGTTTACATAGTGCCCACGAAAAAGTTTTCAGCATGAAATTATATCATATTGAACGTACATGGAGGAACTGTAGGAGTGAGAGAATTAGTCTAAAATGCTTTCTCATTATAATTTAAAAAATTGGTGTGCCTTTAGATTGAAGTTCAATAAAATCTAAATGTTGCAAACCATGTGAACAGTGAACAGTTACCCACACTCATGAATATGCCACTGTCCAAAAGAAGGCATTGGATATAATTAGATTTGAAAAGGAAAATTATGCTTGACTTTAGGTAATGTAAAATTTTAACTCCAAATACTTTTGCACATTTAAAGGTGCAATGTGTAAAATGTGGGAGGATCTATTGACAGAAATGCAATATAATATACATATACTATGTTTTCAGTGGTACATAAAGACCTTACATAATGAACCGTTATGTTTTTATTACCTTAGAATGAGCCATTTCTATCTCATACACCGCGGGTCCCCTTACAAGTTAAGTCGCCATTATATGCCGGGATGTTTCTACAGCAGCCCTAAATGGACAAACACTCTACAGAAAACATTCAGTATTTCTCAAAATAAATAAAAACAGTGAAATGAAATCTCAGAATTTTATGCAAACCTGTAATAATTAAATATATTAAATTACACAAATATACTTTATGTATTTAATCTCACTTTATTAACCAGTGTCTTTGCTGATGACCTTCAATGATCTAATTCAACCATACTAATGAGCAAAAATTACTTTAGATTTAGAAATAAGAGTTGTAAGGTATAGTTCTATCATTTTTAACACTTTTTTTTTTTTTTTGGTCACTTACGGTAATTACGGCTGTAAAAGTGTTGCTGCGTCCCAATTCGCCTACTTATACTACGTCTTAAAAGTATGTACTCTTTCTGTGAACAAAAAGTACATACTTTTGAGTGTGTAGCAAAAGGGTAGACAAGCTTTGGGACATACTATCACGTCATACAATCGCGCCTCTGTCACCGTGAACTGGCCTGTCAATCATCTTACATCCTCCACATTTCATTTAGCTAATTTGCAGTACCAAGTTGATCTGCAGTCGCGGGTCTTTCATGTGGAGAACTCTCCTCATATTAATGCATAATGATGCATTTAAAAGTTAATGGCCAATCGGATCTTTATAAAAGTCCACACTGGTATTACACATGAAATATTTATTTAATGTTATCCGTGTTATATTTTCTATCAGGTTAAACTGATTATTAGTCACTCAAACCTCTCAGCGTCGGTTGCGCATATCCGCCATGTTTTGTAGTTTTTTAGACACTTTTTACTCATGTTTGTAGTTCTGAACTGAATCCTCATCCAAAGCGCAATGGGTTGTGGGCAATATTAGCCTTTATAGTGTGCACGGATCCACACTTCGAACATCTACCGGAAATAGTAGACCATCCGGGGACTTTTGGCATACTCTTTTCAACATACTATGCTTTGGGACACACTTATTTTAATCTCACATACTATTTAGGATGGATAGTATGGACATTGAGACGCAGGGTAGCCTATATCATCTGTTCACCTGTGTGTTTGGGCAAGGAGAGAGTGTGTGACGGGGGAAGTTTTATTTTTGCTGACCGCTATAATGCAGTTTATCATGATTTTTGGACACAATTTCATATGATATTGAAACAATCATGGAACGTATTAGATGCACAACTTTGTTTGTTTCTTATGCAAATAAATCTACAAAATGCAGTCTTTGGATTCATGATCATTATCAGCAAGAACCTCTGACCAAGTTAGTTTCCCTTTCGGCAGTGAAATTTATGGTCTTCAAAACAGTCGCCTATAAGAGTGTTGAACTTACTTCTTCTGTGATCCAAAATGGCAGCACAGCTGAAAGGTTTGTTTGAGCTGCGCCCTCTACTGTACAGGCGTAAATATGCATTTCCTTTAGCCTGAGGCTTATTTATTTCACTTTTGGTGTGAAAGGCCCTTTACATTTGCCAAAAATATAACTTTTTTTGGCAACTTTTTTTGGTTGCAAGCCCAGCCCAGGTGAGAAAAAGTAATGTAACGCCTTTTTTATAAAAAGTAACTAACACAATTAGCTACCTTTTTTAGTGTGTAACGCAATATTGTAATGCATTTCTTTTAAAAGTAACTTTCCCCAACACTGGTCAAATGATCCTTCAGAAATTATTTTAATATGCAGATTTGCTGCTCAAGAAATATTTCTATATTATCCATGTTAATATTGTTGTTGAAACTGTGATATATATATATATATATATATATTATTATTTTTTTCCAGGATTTTTTGATTAATAGAACTTTCTTAAGAACAGCATTTATCTAAAATACAAATGTTTTGTAACATTACACGTCTTTACTGTCACTTTTGGTCAATTTAATGCATCTTACTAAATAAAGTATTAATTTCCTATGAATTATTATTAATTATATAGATTATTAATTTAATAATTATATTAATTAATCAAATAGTATACTGTATAACCAAAATTAAGCAGCACAAAGACTGTGGGCTTTAATCTATCAAGCATGGAAATGCAGAACTGAGTGTGTTCGACACTTGAACTTCTCTTATTCAACCAAGCAAAAAAAAAAAAAAAGATCTCCAACCTTGATGTTCATTTCTAACTTTCATAATTAGGACTGTCTTGGCTGCTTTGTTGAACTAAAATAAAACCAAGAGAAGTCTTGTTTGATTTAACATGACAAATACGCCTTCTGCCAGACTGGGGTTGTGTAAAACCTGGAATCATCATCTTTAATGTCTCACAAGCTTGATGTTAAGACTCTCGTTACTGTGGTTATTCACACCCAACTTTAAAGAGCTAAAAGCTGAGGCAAGACTCAAAAATTATCCCTTTCTACCAGCCTCTTCCATCATCCTTCTGTCTGACGTTCTGTCCTCTGATTGGATCTTTCAGAAGCAGTATACCACACTTCCCAAAGGCACAGAGTGTGCTTCGGAAACATAAGGGTGTTAAGTTTATGTGCAGTCCTTCTAATGAAAAATAAGGCAGGCTGCCTCTGAATCCAAAAATAGTCCAGGCCGTTCCTAACCAGTCACAACTGTAGCTCATGAGTCATTCTAATGAAATGTATCAGAGTAGTGCTATGAAAACAAGAGGAAGGACCAGAGAATTTGCTGTGCCTGCCATAAATGGACCTACTCCCTCCTAACCTTCTATACTGCTGTGACTTAAGACTCAGGTCAGAGTAACTGACTTTTTAAAAACTTTATTGTATGCCGTTTCATTTCAAAACAAGTATGAGGTCATTTTTTCTTTTTTACATTTCATTACTGGACTTTTGGAGGAGCACATTTCTTAAAACAGGGAACTACTCTTTTTAGAAGTTATGCAAAGATACAGAATTTGGGTTGAACCTTGAAATTTAGCTTCCTGTCCTCACCCACAACCCACCCATCCCTCCTACTGTCACATTTATATATAGATCAGTATACTGTGAGAGGTGAAAAATAATAAGTACTGTAATTAATGGAACATTTATGGATCAAAATCTATGTGCTTTTATAAATAGAACATGGAAGAATTGTTTATTTTCATATATTTTTTTTCTTTTTAACTGATTAGATATTTATGTAACATCTATCTGTTTTTATCATAAGCTATCACTGGTGTTTTGCTTCATTTCCTGTTCTGCTGATAACCAACCATTTAATCGCAGTAAAATGCAAAAGGGTCTTGTTTCTTTATTCTATACTTTAAAAAACAGAATTTGTGCTTAAAGACATGTGAAAGAAAACCGAACATCATAAATAAACAAACATAAAACAAGCATGTTCTTTAACCATACATTTTCTTAATACGTTTATATTCGTAACATTAAAATGTTCTTAATGTTATGAAGTGACCAGAACAAAAAACGAGTCTAGTGATGGGCGATATTAAAACACTGCCTAATGAAGCTTCAAAGAATCAGTGTTTCGGAGCGTGAAAGTCACATGATTTCAGTAAACGAAGCTTCGTTACGTCATAAGAGTTTCGAAATTTCAATGGTTCACCATTGGGTGGCGTGACTTTGGCAGTTTGATACATGCTCCGAACAGTGTTACCAGATTGGAAATGTCCAAGTATCGTACCAGAAGCTCAAAATTATCGTATTTGGAAGAAAATTATCGTACACAAGTTTTTAGTATAATTAAATGAACTAAATTAATGATTTTTACAACGGAATGAATCAATACTGAACTTACTTAAGCTGGACAATCACAATATTATGTGACCAAAAGTATGTTCCCTCTATCTCTGTAAAGCTATAGCTACTTTGACACAATCTGCATTATAAAAAGCGCTATATAAATAAAGGTGACTTGACGTACATACAGAATACAGCTATTTATCTAGACCAACGACTTTTTGACATGACCTGCAAATTACCACAATAGATAAATAACTAGGCGTACCTTAGTGGAAAACAACTGACCTAAGCCTAAGACTATAGAATAACATTAAAGTCCCTATTAAAGGGACTTTGCCTAAGCGCTGCGGCAGGAACGTTAACTTGTGCTCGTGAGAAAGAGTCATTCTCCACAATGATTGGCCGAGAAGACGTAACATGAGATGAGATGGAAGACACGCCTAACAACGTTCACATTTCTCTTACAATCATGACGTAGAGGATCCACAGCTAGATCAATGAGTAGGCTATAAGCCGATTATAACGACCATCATTTGAAGTGTCACAAAATTCTGAAATTACCGCACATTATGGGATTTTTTTCATTATTGATCATACATCGTACAGAGGTTAAAATGATCGTATCACTAGATATTGTTGAGTAAAGTCGTTATTTTGTTGGGGGTTTTTTTTGGCGCACAAAAAGTATTCTCGTCGCTTCATAACATTAAGGTTGAACCACTGTGGTCACATTAACTATTTTAACTATGTCTTTAGTAGCTTTCTGGGCGTTTGAAAGTGTTAATTATCTTGCTGGCAATGGAGGCCTCACTGAGCCATCGGATTTCATCAAAAATATCTTAATTTGTGTTCAGAAGATGAACGAAGTTTTTACGGGTGTGAAACAACATGAGGGTGAGTAATTAATGACAGAAGTTTCGTTTTTGGGTGAACTATACCTTTAAAGTGATAAAAATGGTCACCATTCACTCATCCTCATGTTGTTCCAAACCTGTATGACTTTCTTTCTTCTGTGAAGAATTTTGCCAACAAACATTTTCCATTTAACACTGAGTTTCATTATATATGGACAACAAAATACAGTAAAAGTCAATAGGAACAGAAACTGGTTATCAGCATTTTTCAATGTTTTGCAGAAATGCATAAAAGTCTGGAACATGAGGGTGAGTAAATCATGACAGCGTTTTCAGTTTTGGGTGAACTAACCCTTTAACATTATCAAAGACATCTCAAATGTTCAGATTTCTATTTAGATTATTGCTACAGTCTTTATCTCAACACAATATCTCATGATGTTAGCTAGTCTAAACATATGACTGTACTGTTGATATTCAGAATATGAATGATTCAGAATGTGGCTGAATGTGTGAATGCTTGCTTCTGCTTTTTTTGAACTAAGATGCAATCCACAGTTTTTTTTTTTTTTTTTTTTAATAAGACAGTTATAAGAAGGTCAGTATCTTTTCCGTTTCCAACATTTTGTTTTACGTCATTTCAGCTGAAAACAGAAAACTTAAAACAGATTGATTCATTTGGATCAAACACGCTCAAGGATTGGCTTCAGCCTGAACCATATTGAGGCCAAAAAGACTAAATAGTTTCAAAGTAATGCATCCCATAAAAGGCCTCGGGCACATGCTTATTATTGGGTTTCCAGTCCTAAAGGGCACTTCTGTGGTTTTTGTACCGTATGTTGTGACATCTTGATAAAAGGACAAAAGCTCGGGCATGCTCAATACAAGAAGGTTGATGTTGCCCGAGAGCATGAATTTCAACATGGCTGAAGAACTCAGAAAAGCCTGCTTTTGTACTAAGAGCTCCTTGTACTAAAAGCTTTATTTCATCCATCAAGTTAAAGTGTGCACTAAAAAATCCAAGTAATATCTTGTCAATATCACTCGTCACAAAATAAGGTGCAATATGAACTTATTCTAACCAGTGACTAATTCATGATTTCAAGAAAGCTCTTAATACTATGTAGTTAATTTAGCATTTATATTGCAGCCTAAAAGAACCAAGTAGTGCTTTACATACCAGTATGATTGAATAATTGAAATACATGTATTTAAAGACAGGTAATAGTATCTGAATATTAAAAATAAGCTTTAATGCTTTGCCTGGCTGATGAACCAACACAGAAATACTTCTACTTCACACTTATAACTGTAAATAACATCATTACAGCATGCTAATGTCCTGCTTTAAAAGCAGGCAGCTTTTTTTCAGTTCTCAGTCCCGCTGACCTGTCAAGGTCATGTAAGAGAATTAAAAAAAAAAAAAAAAAAAAAGACACATCACCCTTATTTTAGCAAATTCATTCCCCTGCAACTGCATGAACCTTACCTTCAGATGTACATTGATTGCCGGTGTTCCTCCACAGTATGTGCACAAACTGCCCCCTCCACTTGTTCTGCTGAAGCTGTTCCAGAGATTTGAACTTGGTTTTGGATTTAACCCCATGTGTGTGCTGCCATTAGCGAGTCCTCCTACAGGCAGCCGCCCAGCCTCTTATTCTGGTGTCAGGAGTGATTAGTTTGCTGCGTTCAGTGACTTGTGAAGATTTGGGGGTGGTGTACACTGCCTACTTACATCAGACTCACCCTGAGTATGGTGCATACAGGGACCTAGAGCTCTGATAATAGAGCAAAGAGGTTCTGAGGCTGGAGGGGTCAACCATTTCGAAAGCCCTTTCGGTTGGTGATCGGGCAATAAAGTGCATTATCGGGCCACTTTAAGTGTGCAGTAAATACCTGAGGCATGGCTCTTATTTTACCTCATACTGCAGAGAAAGCATTGAAAAGGCAAGCATTAATGCTATTTAATACAAGCCCCAGCAAGTCAGTTCAAGACTTCTGTCCACCCGCCTTGTGTAGATAAAAGGGGTTATTACAGCTGTAACGCTGAGCAGAATCACATACAAAGAGGATTTCTTATGTATTTTTAGATCATAAATTAACACCTAGCAAGAGTGTGTCTATGGCTGTGAAGCATATGACGCAGCAGTAGGAGAGTAAAAACGGTATATAAAATTATATCACCAAGCAACCACCATTGATTCTATTTCCTTTCTGTACTCAACAGTCCCATTTCTTCTCAACGTTTCCTACAGGAGTGTGTATATTTCTATACATTTTTTATGCAGAGGCCATGTATATTCAGACTAACAGCAGTTCAACAGTGATGTTGGGTTCAACACATTACATCCAAAATGCTTCCACATTGAAGTACAGTATCTGAGCTCTATTAGTTTTTGCCAAAAGTACATCTGAAGCTTCTTTCACCTGCAAAACCACGACTGCTTCACATCTTGTTAAAAAGGAGTGAATCCTAGTGCCGTTTTCTTTAATATACTATAATGATAATTAATTTCTGTAATTACATTTATAATTACACTGACTCATCCCTTACACCTTAACCCACCCTTAAACCTACTCCTACCACCAAACCTGTCCCTAACCTTACCCGTGTCCCACCTCAATAGCAGCAAAAGTGTTTTGCAATACAATATGAACACAATAATATTGTATTTATACAATAAATACATTCTACTTATTTTTTTATGTAAAGGCCACCTAAAATAAAGTGGCAACAGTTTCGTGTTTCCAAGCAACACAGTGTTTTTTCATGAAACAATGTTTTGAATGAATCATTTGAGCGAATGATTCAATGACTCACTCATAAACTTGTGACTACCTACTGGTATATCAGTGAAGCCTCTAGAAAAAGACTAAATCCTAAAAAGTCCCCCAACCACAAATGCACAGACTGACAAGCGGAACGATACAAACAGTGAAACATCCAAGTGCAGATGGAACATTGTTGCCGCTTGGTCAATTAAATTCGAGGGGCATAGCCAGTGCTGGGTAGATTACTTACAAATTGTAGCCCGTTAATGATTCCAAATTACATAACAAAAATGTAGTAAGTGAAGAAATCCATTAAATTACACATTTAAGATAATATAATCCGAGTACTTGTAGATTACTTTTGACCTAACTAATTTCACATTGAATTGAATAGGATAATATTGTACCATACTGATATAAAAAACAGAAAGAAAATCTATTTCATTCTTTGTTATCAACAACATGAAGTGCATTAATCATTAGATTACGTCAAGTTTTCCCAGACTGGGAAATAATAATATAAATGTAAAATGTTTTATTTTTATATTATTTTTTAAATAATAAAATGCGTTTGAAAGATTGCAATACATGGTTAAATAAATTGTTGAGTGATAATTCAAATAATTTGTTTGTCAGGAGCTAATTTGATATGCAATGTTGAGAAATCACTTCCTAAAATTTAAATGATTTCTGAAAATCCAGTGATCAAATGCTTTGTGATTTGCTAAATTTTCCATGTAATTATAGCCACCTGACTAGAAAACTTTCCGAATATATATAAGCGATATGCTTTTTTTTTTTTTCAATAGAAAGTAATATTTAAAACATGAAAGAAGAATTAGATTGAATCAATAAATTGTGAATGATTTACTGCCATTGTGTGAATAATATGTATTCAACTAATCAGTAAAAGTAACTGCAGTCTGATTATGAGTATTTTAAAATGTAATATAATCTAGTAATTACAAGTACTTACTTTTTGGAATCTGATCACGTAATCCAGATTATATGTAATCATTTATTACCCAGCACTGGGCATAGCTAACTGTTGTATAATAAATATTTAGCAATTGTTTATCTGTTTTTTCAGATATGCGGGATGAGTATGTTTAACAAAATGGTTATCGTTCATAAGCTTTTAATCAGCTACGCAACCTGCAATGGTGCTTTACAAATACCCCCAAATCACTTCACAATCAAACTCAGATTTTGTATTTTAAATATTTTATTAATGTGTAGAAAATGTATTAAAAAAGGAACTATACAGCACATTTTAAGTTCAACTAGAGCTAATCCGATCTGTTACAATAATATCCGAGGTTATCTGACAATGTGGTTAGCAAGTTAGGGAGAAATGTCTCAGAGACCACACATTACCTGCTTCATTAGTGTTCATGCTAAACACATTTTCACTTGGGTACCAAATGTAGGGCATTTTTACAATATCCTATCATGTTCAAAATTAAATAAATGTACATGAGGGTGGTAAAAATGACCTAGTTGCCTGTATAACACAGAGTTAGAGTTCCAAGTGTTATGTGTAACATGAGTTTCTATGGTGAATCTTGAGCCATAAGTGGTTTGGTGGATAGGAGGCATGTCAGAATGGAGGGGACTTGAAGTGTCTCCACCATATGCTGAGTCAATGAATAATGAAGGAAAATCTGCCCGTCTCTCTCTCTCTCTTTTGAGAATCAGTCTCAATTCTCAATCATTCTACGCAAACTGAAGTCTCTGTTCCTCTATCATAAATAACTAGAAGGGCTGCTTCCTGTGAACCCACAAACAATTAGTTTGCTTAAGAAAACAGTTAGAAAACACAAGAAGGTAAACATATTTCCACCCATGTTCTCCACAGAACAGTGAAAATAATGCCTTCTGGTGCATGCAAAATGTAAGTCATTTTCAGTGTTAAATGCAATTAGCTTGAGCTGATTAAGAATTTACTTGGTTTCTAGTTCCCATCCCAGCTGTTGCTACACTCTCTAATGTTATCCTTCAAAAAGAAAAGAAAAAATAGAAGCAAAGGAAAAAGGGTAGATACTCTGAAAACATCATAGTGTTGTTTCTCAGAAGAGGCTCATTAGGAGATTTGTGACTATGGGAAACGGGTGTTGTTAGAGAAGCTAGAGAACTGAAGAATATTTATCTACGGCCTTACACAAATGGGCAGAGCATGCAGATATGCTGAAGCAAAAGAGCTGGAATTTTAAATCGGACTTAAAAATAAATCTAAAGAAATCGAAGACTTTTCAAAGATTTTTGTGTTTGGGACCACTTACTCTAATATTTTCTGTGGTTACAATAACATTTGACATTATTGACACCCAAAAAGATTCTTCAAAATTCTCTCTTTTGGTTTTGCCCAATGTAACTCTTTGAACGTTTTAATTAAATTTGAGCATATCTGTATTATGCTGCTGTTGTTTCAATATTAAAAAAAAAAAAAAATTAATACACAGAAAACAATACATTACATTTTCAGTGAGTTAATTAGACAAAAAACCCTCTAGTTCAGAAATGAGAGAGAGAGATGTGCTACTAGAAAAAGAAATATCATTTGCAGCATGAGGTAAGTGTTACAGTGCATTAGGGAAAGGTTTAGAAAAAAATATCTCATGGTTGTACTCCTTCACAAACCTTTCAATCACTGTACAAAATACATTGAGGACATGTTAAACTACAGAATGAAATCATATATTTTTGTCAGGTACAAAAAGTTAAAGAAGAAAGACTATGTTCTAAGTTGCGCTAGGAGTTGGATTGCTTTTATGACCTACACACCAAGTCTTGAAAGCTCAAGCCTGACTGCTTGTCAGCAGGTGTCTGCCCAACTGCATTTTAGAATGACTGTATGAAAGGAATAGAAACATTTATGAAAAGAACCCTTCAGATGGTCTTCACTCTGCATGTAGTACTGCAGTGGCAAACACAGACTGCAATATTCCTGCACTCAACTATGAATTGCTATTAACCTAGACGATTTATCAAGACACAATTATTCTAAGTCTACAGGAACAAAAACATTTGAAACACTCTAAAGCATGGAGTGTGAGACAGAGCTATGTAAAATTTCTCCATATGAGTTCTTCATATGTACATATCAGTGCTCTCAGGCCAGCTTATATGTTCTTTTAGACTGACCTAAATAAAACTCTGATGTAGGATGATGTTATATTATTACTATTAATCAGCCTTGCACAAAATCGTACAATTTAAAATAAAATACAATTAAAATAAAATATGGGACAAATTATTTGATTGAAAAGCATTTGCAGTAATTCCTTTTTTTGTTTCAGTTTAGTCTGATTTGTATGGAAGCTTGTTTCTGCCATGGAATAAAACAATTTAAAAGATAATTGCGCGTTTTATCTCACAATTCTGACTTTTTTCTCGCAATTGCAATCTTGTAATTCTGACTATATAACTCGCAATTCTGACTATATAACTCGCAATTCTGACTTTATATCGCGCAATTCTGACTTTATAACTCACAATTCTGACTTTATAACTCACAATTCTGACTTTATAACTCACAATTGAGATTATATCTTGAAATTCTGACTTTATATCTCGCATTTCTGACTATAACTCGCAATTCTGACTTTATAACTCACAATTGCGATTATATCTTGAAATTCTGACTTTATAACTCGCAATTCTGACTTTATAACTCACAATTCTGACTTTATAACTCACAATTGCGATTATATCTTGAAATTCTGACTTTATATCTCGCATTTCTGACTATAACTCGCAATTCTGACTTTATAACTCACAATTCTGACTTTATAACTCACAATTGAGATTATATCTTGAAATTCTGACTTTATATCTCGCATTTCTGACTATAACTCGCAATTCTGACTTTATAACTCACAATTCTGACTTTATAACTCACAATTGCGATTATATCTTGAAATTCTGACTTTATAACTTGCTATTCTGACTTTATAACTCGCAATTCTGACTTTATAACTCACAATTCTGACTTTATAACTCACAATTGCGATTATATCTTGAAATTCTGACTTTATATCTCGCATTTCTGACTATAACTCGCAATTCTGACTTTATAACTCACAATTCTGACTTTATAACTCACAATTGCGATTATATCTTGAAATTCTGACTTTATATCTCGCATTTCTGACTATAACTCGCAATTCTGACTTTATAACTCACAATTCTGACTTTATAACTCACAATTGTGATTATATCTTGAAATTCTGACTTTATAACTCGCAATTCTGACTATATAACTCGCAATTCTGACTTTATATCTCACAATTCTGACTTTATAACTCACAATTGCAATTATATCTTGAAATTCTGACTTTATATCTCGCATTTCTGACTATAACTCACAATTCTGACTTTATAACTCACAATTCTGACTTTATAACTCACAATTGCGATTATATCTTGAAATTCTGACTTTATAACTCGCAATTCTGACTATATCTCACAATTCTGACTTTATAACTCACAATTGCGATTATATCTTGAAATTCTGACTTTATAACTTGCTATTCTGACTTTATATCTCGCAATTCTGACTTTATAACTTTATAATTGTGAGTTTATATTTCTTAGAAAAAGTCAGAACTGTGAGATAAAAAGTCGCAATTACCTTTTTAATTTTTTAATCAGTGGCGGAAACAAGCTTCCATTGATTTGGCCTCAGATACTGAAAAATTCTTTGGTTTCTGAGGGTTTCTTTCAATGATAATAGCATTTTGTGTTTTTGTCTTTTCAGAAAACCCTGTATTTGCAACAGTGTAAGAACTTCATCCCCTGCAATGCTTCAACAGTTAATGTAAGTTTAAATATGAGATGAAATTACAATAAATAAAAGAAACAGTGTTGGCTTCAGGGTGGAGTAAATGCAAAATCTAACACTGTAATGGGTCACATGAACATGAAGATCATTCAGTTACTTTTTAAAGGTATTTCTCATCATTTATAAAAATAGAAGCATCTCATTTTTATGGGCAATCATTTTCTTCTAAAATCTTTTATCTCAAAGGGAGAAATGATCTCTTTTCTTCACCTAATAATGAGGTTCTTTCCACAGGCCTCACACTGTAAACGTGCTGAACAATACCAAACATTACCAAGTCTTCATTCTCCCAGAACTGAACGAATAGCATTACACATATGAAAGTCAACGAACCTCAAAGTTTACAATTTACAACAGACATTCGTCAAAGGGATTTTGTCATTCAAAGATTTAAATAAGTTACATCGCTTCTTGTGTCCTCGTTGCCCCGTTTAAAAATAGAAACAGCTAGTAGGACGGTGGATTAATGGGTGGACCTCCTCCGCTTGCCACTAATGCTGCGGTAGTTGAAAGGTCTCATCTTCATCTCCACAAAAGGAATGGAAAACTCATGGCCTTTCCAGTGATACCAGTTTATACCCTGCGGAAGTCAAACAAACAGTTATATTAACTAATGTGATCTCATTAGAACTCGTACTATAGGTATTTATACATAAAGTGTGGTTCTAGTACAGATACACTGTCATATGTTTAGACAGACAATGAAACATAAAATATCAACATACTGACATTGTATTAGCATAACTCTTTTATGTACATACAACTTAAGAAGTGTATAAATGTTTATGAATCCTATGAGGTTCAAAGAATATAAAGGATGCACCGATATTAAAATCCTAGTTAATACTAATAAGACAATAATTATTTGAATGTTATAGCCAATAAATAAAAATACAAAAACAAAAAATTCAGTTTTGCCATAAAAGTTGTAAAGATCTGTATAATTCGTAGGTAAGTTTACAAAAGAAAAATGTTTTGGATTCTATCATGTTGATAATGTACATTTCAGTATCTATCCAAAATAGCAATTGCCTATTGCAATTCAATGTTATTACTACTGAAATACCTCACAAAGTCAAGAACATCTCTCAAAAGAATATTTTTATTATTATAGACCTTATTAGAGTGTTAACCTCTGCTTCTGTGAGTAAATACCACAGATACCAATGAAAAATATGACCTTATCGGTTATAAGCTACACCAACTCGCTAACGCTTGTGAGAAAGCTGAAATGAAAGCAGACACAGTGAAACAACAGGACATAACACAATGCAATTGAGCAAGGACGGATCTAGAATATTTTTACCCGTTGGCCTGTGACTCTTACATATCAAGCTTTATTTGCTTTCAGTTTGCTTTGAAAGCTCTTGCATGTTTCCTGTCTTTAGTGCCTGCCCTTGCAAACAAAACCACACAGAGTAAGTCACAACTCACAAAGGCTTAAGGTGTGAAATTAAATAGCTGAATTAAGATAGCAATCAAGGTACTAAGTTCCTCTAAGAGTCTGCATGTGTAGGCAGATTGCAACTTCATGTATAGGCGTTGGAAACAATGCATTTTATCAAATGCAAAAAGGTCAATAGTTTAGCAACGTACAGTATGAAGCACAGCTCACACAGAGCATTTGACGTTCAAACCAAGTAGCTTTCTGTTGGTCAACACAGCAAATCGAGTAATCTTCCGTCCTCACTCGAAATTCCCTATTGCATTGATTTCTACTGAATTGACTGGATTTTGCCTGAGAGAATTCACAGAACAATGGTAAATGTGACCACAACTTTAGGCTAATTATGTGGATATACCAGACATTTCAGTCCAGGGCTTAGGACTACCTGGCTTACCTGACTATGTCTGGACTCTCCGTATTTTCCGTTAAGGTTGGCCCGATGACAGTTTTTGTACCACCAGGCTCCCTTGTAGGACATTGCACAGTTGGTGACAGCGATGTCATTGTCCTTGTCCTTGGTAGAGAAAGGTCTGCTCTGGTGGTAGCTCAGAGAGTCACCTGGGGTAAAAAGAGACCATAATTACAACAAATATGCTTAAATATACAAAACCACTCAGAAGAGATCATCTTTGGGTTGTTTTAAATGTTTAATGGGAGACACTTCAGGCAAACACAGTTTTTTTATGCACCTGTCAATTTCTGTCACTTTTTGGCTTCTCATAAAGTGTTTTTTTCAGACTGGTGGAAAGAAAACAATCAAAATAAGTGTATCTTTTATAGCACTTTATCTATTTGTGTCTGTAGATTTCAATTATAGTAAATATCTTTTAAGGCCATTTTCTCAACGTGAGAGTCAGAAATCTCTACTTCAGCAGAACTTACATACACCAGACTTTACACTTTTATCTATATTCTGAAGGTTTTTAAGAGGGGTTTGTTGATATATAATTTGCCTGATTTTATACATTTTATTCCTAAAAAAAATTGTAAATTATTTTATTTTTTTCCTGGCTGTTTTTTTCTGATTTATGGAGTGATAAAAAGAGATACAAAACCTTTGACTCTAATATGTCAAAGAAAAAAAAAAAAGAAACAAGAATTTTGAACCTGACTTCATCCAATATTCAGATTTTTTTATATTTTTAATTAGATATAATGCATATTTAATTAGATAATGCCTAATTTGCATATTGAAACAACACTTCAGAAAACTTGTAATACCATTTTTTTTTTGCAATTCTTAATGTAATCAATCAACTGGTGAAGTAAGGTGATATATATTAGTTAAAGGGTTAGTTCACCCAAAAATGAAAATTCTGTCATTAATTACTCACCCTCATGTCGTTCCACACCTGTAAGACCTTCATTCATCTTCATTAAGATATTTTTTATAAAATCCGATGTCTCAGTGAGGCCTCCATTGACAGCAAGATAATTAACACTTTCAGATGCCCAGATAGTTACTAAAAATATATTTAAAACAGTTCATGTGACTACAGTGGTTCAACCTTAATGTTATAAAGCGACAAGAATACTTTTTGTGCGCCAGAAACCCCCAAAAATAACGACTATTCAACAATATCTAGTGATGGGCGATTTCAAAACACTGCTTCATGAAGCTTCGAAGCTTTACGAATCTTTTGTTTCGAATCAGTGGTTCTGAGCGCGTATCAAACTGCCAAAGTCACGCCCCCCAGCGGTGAACCACTGACATTTCGAAACATTTATGATGTAACGAAGCCTCACGTGACTTTGGCAGTTTGATACAAGCTCTGAACCACTGATTCGCACAAAAAGTATTCTCGTCGCTTCATAACATTAAGGTTGAACCACTGTCACATGAACTGTTTTAAATATATTTTTAGTAACTATCTGGGCATCTGAAAGTGTTAATTATCTTGCTGTCAATGGAGGCCTCACTGAGCCATTGGATTTTATCAAAAATATCTTAATTTGTGTTCTGAAGATAAACGAAGGTTTTACGGGTGTGGAACGACATGAGTGTGAGTAATTAATGACAGAAAAGAATTTAATTTCAATGTATGTAAAATGAATGCCCAAATGTCCTCCGGCCGCACCTGCAGTGCCATTATACTCTCCTATCCTCAGTTTGTAGAGGTTCTTGGAATCTCCAATGGAAAACCTGTCATAGTTGGCATATACGGACTCCTGGCCGTCTTTCATGTCAATGCGGAGCTCGTAACGACCTTGAGCTGCAATCTTCTGAATGTTGTCCAACCCTGCATGGAGAAATGGAAAAAAACATGTTCTGAGGAACACACCTATCTACCATCCAAACATCCCATCTCTGTGTTCCAGCCCCTTAACATGTGAAAATGTTGTCTTCAAATATGGTCCACACTGATAAGAGCCCATAATTTAATATAAAAGCAGTGCTCCTGTTTGGTGGTCCATCTCACTCTCTCTGACTCTTATATGTTGTGACGATAAGCAGCAAAAGACTGCAGATAAACAGTCTGTTTATTGAAGATAATCAAATTTTCTGACTGTGCAGTGGAGAAATGCCCTGTCTGGCTAAAGACACAATCACTTTTTGATAGCGTAGATGTCTCTTGATAATAGAACTCCATCTATTTCGTGAGTGTCTACAAGGATGTGCTGAACTGTAACTAAGCCCTTAAACTCACCTCAGGATTTAAAGCCATAGAATGAACCTAGGAAGCAGAAGGCTGATGAACTGTAACAGTGAGGGGAAACGATCTGAATCACCAGACATGGCCGAAGAGCATTTTTAAGGGCAGCCATTGTTGTAATGAGATTAGTAAAAAAAATGGGGAGGAAAAAAACCTCATTAAATAGCAGCATGCAAGCTATTTTTTTTACAGACCTAATCAGTACAATCTCAGCAAGTGACTGTGTTTTTACTTGATTAAAATCAGCCAGGCATTACATGGTATGATATCTACAATACACAGAACCTTATCACTTTTATCACCATTTTGGGCAGAGTACTGCACTTTAACAGCACACTTCACATTTTATTATCCTAATGGCATTGTTTTAAGCATTTAACTCACTAAATATAAGATTTTGGTTTAAAACTGGAAAATTCATTTGCCCAAGGTGTAATCAACATAATAATAATAATAAAGAATCAATATAATTAATAATTTTATTAATTTTATTAATAATTTTAAACTGGAAAACAAGCCAGTGAAATGTGTATTGGAGAGTAAAAATAACCATTTTAAACCATTTAGTCAGACTGCTAGAAGAACAGTCTGTACACCAATTATCATAGAATTATTTCAAGCAGAAACTGAAAATGTAAAATCATTCCAGTGTCCTCAGAGGAAAAACATTTAAATTTTCAAATGTGTTGCAAAGAAAATAACTTTTTTTTTTTTTCCAGTTCAGGAAGACTGCAAATCTCTTGCAATGGAATAATGGCAAACAGACCAGCGGAGTCTATTACTTTTCTGAATTACTTTGTGCCTCTTCCATAACACCATATCTCTACAGCACTGTCCTATCTGCATGGTTGAACCCCAGCCCCATTACTTAAATACACCATTCAGGAGTAGCTGTGTGTCATGACCAGGTGAGGAATTACAAGTGCAGAAGTGAGAAGCAGCACAGGAAAACAGACATGCTCTCTTCTTTGAATGCTCGAATGGAGCAGGGCAGCAAAGTTTATCTGCCAAGGTATGTGGTTGATGAGCAGACAGTGTTTGTAGGTCAGTAAAAGTTTGCAGCTAAAAAGGAAACGTGTGTAGCACATGCGTACATGTGTAAA
Source organism: Elopichthys bambusa (assembly GCA_037101425.1). Lineage (NCBI taxonomy): Eukaryota > Metazoa > Chordata > Actinopteri > Cypriniformes > Xenocyprididae > Elopichthys > Elopichthys bambusa. The sequence goes on from CM074437.1 coordinate 5,824,691, forward strand.
AAAAATACTCTCAATAATTCAATATATCAGGGGTGGGTGACTTTTGAAAGCTCAGGGGCTTCAATGAAGGATTTCTTTTCTTTTTGTAATTTATGTATATTAACAAGGTAAGTATATTATGTGGTATGTGGTATAACCAAAGTCTTATATAAATGTAGCATTTTATTTAAATTGTGGTATTAGTATGAAATATTAGAATTTTGGGGTACAATATCTTACTGTTAAATGTAATGTTAAACAAAGATTTATTTGATCAAATATACAGTAAAACTATTTTATGAAATATTATTACAATTTAAAATAACCATTTTCTTTTTTAAAGTATTTTAAAATGTAATTCATTTCAGAAATCATTCTAATATGCTGATTTGGTGCTCAAGAAACATTTCTAATCATTAGTGTTGAAAATGGTTGTGCTGCTTAAAGGGTTAATTCACCCAAAATTTCTTTAATTAATTACTCATCCTCATGTCGTTCCACACCTGTAAGACCTTCGTTCATCTCTGGAACACAAATTAGGATATTTTTGATGAAATCCGAGAGGTATATGACTCCTCCATAGACAGCAATATAATCACCGGTTTCAAGGTCCAGAAAGGTCCACTAAAGAGAGATTGTTGAATAAAGTTATTTTTGTTTTGTTTTTGCGTACAAAAATTCTTGTATTCTCGTCGCTTCGTAAAATTAAGGTTGAACCACTGTAGTCACATTGACTGTTTTAACAATGTCTTTAGTACCTTTCTGAACCTAGAAAGTGTCGGTTATATTGCTGTCTATAAGTCATAAACCTCTCGGATTTCATCAAAAATATCTTAAATTGTGTTCCAAAGATGAATGAAGATCTTATGGGTTTGGGGCGACATGAGGGTGAGTAATTAATGACAGAAATTTCATTTTTGGGTGAACTAAGCCTTTAACTTGCATAAGGAACTTGATGGATGCAAACAAAAATAAATGATTTTTCACAAATCAATGACAAGTCTTTCATCATTACAAAAACAGCTGGGTTGAAAAGCAAAAGATTCAACACAGAATTTTATAAATAGCTGTTGTGATATCATAAACAACCAAAACCAACAGTTTACATCATATTAGTTACACAGTTACACCATATTTCCACCAGACACAAGCAGAGTGTCTGCTATATATTAAACGTAAGTATTCATCTATGACGCAGTACGCAGAATAGGCTATTTTCAGCTTGGTATCTGGTTTTTTAAATTCAAGCTGTGGTTATACAATGTTATAACAAAATACCTACTGGTCACACACAATATACCGCCTAGCGCTGCTAATTATTACCTTGGTAAGAAAGCGTACTTGTGATTACAGCAGTTGCATTTACCTCAATGATGACTATGCCAACATAGAAGCCACAAAGTGATTTCATTGTTTTAAATGTCTATGTGTATATAGTATTTGAAGACAATGCTCTTTAAACGTTCCAAAAAGGCATCTGCACGCGTCCAATGCAGCACTGCTGCAAACAGCATTTACTTTCTGCTCAGGAGCTGAAATCTTTAATAAATGTCTGATGTCCGCAGAGGCATAATTTGTAATGTTTACTTTTTATCTGTAATTGAGACAATGCTCTGAAATCCGTGCTGTGCACAAATGCAATTTTCCCCCCCGAATTTTAATGAATATAATTATAGCTTTCTAATAAGATTTATGCATCAGGGATAAAAAGGAAAAGGGGCTCTATTGTTTTCCATCAAATTGGATTTTGATGAAAATAATTACCGGATCATTTAAACAAAATGTGAAAGCTGAGAGACAGACTGATGGGTCCTAAAGCACAGAGCCCACACAAACACTAGATACCGTATGCAGGAGGGCACATGGACAATTTTAAAGGATGGTGCTTTGATGCAGCCTCTCACAGCGCTAGAAGACTTCATGTTATTTTCATCTTTATGCAGAGCAGCACAACACTGTCCCTCTTTTGAAAGTGTGCTCCGTATAATGCAAGTAAATAGGAATGTTTTACAGTGTCCCTGGAGCAAGTTAGAGTTAAGTACTAGGATAGAGCTAGATGGTTTTCCAAAATGCCTATGCAATATTTAAATGAAGCAAACTTCTGATTGCTAGTCAAGAGCACTCATCACTGAGTTACATTTAAAGGGATTGATGCTTAAATAAAACTCATACATTTGCGAGAAAAGTGCTGATCAAATTTAGATCTGCCTGAAGAAATTAATGAGGCCTAAAACGACCATATTTATAATGGGTCATCACGCAGCTGCTTTTTTTCCAGACAGCTCTAACTGCTCCTCCTATAATTCAAGTGTATTTTACATCTTCTCACCGAGCCAGAATTCATCCTCCAGGTTGCCAAAACCGATCTTGTAGTCACTCCACTTCCTGGAGAAATCAGTCAAACCGTTCTGACGTCGCTGGAACACCTGAAACACAGTCAGCAGAGGTACAGCTGCCACACAACACTCTATGCCAATTAAATATAATGCGTTTAGGGCAATATGGAGCACATGAATGGCAAATTATCCCAACAGAGTCATTTTACTTTGGGATGATGGCATCTGCAATAGAGGCAGCTGTGTTGGTGGTCATGACCAGAAAAGACCCTGCTGAAAAGACCAGAATGGGCATTTGTGTTTTGAACACTGGTCTCTGGGTTGGGATACAGACAAAGACCCAAAATTTACACTTGTGATGTGTCAAAGGCGATTATAGAGTTATCTGCCAATTGGCTGCTAACTTTATTGGGACCAGGCACATTATATGGTTCAAGTCAAATTGTAAAATCGATAGTCTGACCTTTGCTGATGCAAGTGGTTTAATTTTCTTCCTTAGGAGTAAAATGCATGATCAGTTTTTTTTTTCTCCAGACCTCCATGCGGTTTTAATGAGTGGCAGAGATTTGCTCATTTTGTTTGTGATAATAATAATATGATCTTGTATATGATAATAAAATGTCTAAATAATAATATATCAATGGTGTGCAGTGGTGTTCCGAAATGAGTAGGCAAAGTCCTCACTTAATGTTTTTTTTTAATTTTTTTTAAATTCAGGTCCCAGTTACACTTAATATTGTCACATTTTCCTGGTTAAATAAACATCATTTATTTATTTTTAATTTCTGCAGGTTTGGTCCTCCATAGGTTTGGTCCTCCATACAGCTGTTCTTTTTAATAGTCAACTTATTTTCGGATCATCAGTCATCAAGCTCAGTAAACACTGGTTTTCATGTTTTCAGGCCATTTCAAGTTTGATTTTGACGTGACAAAGCGTTGATATCTAAATAGGTGAGTTGTTTACTTACTTATATATTAGTCTTCCCATTAACGGCATCATTTTATTAATTCATACCGATTTGCTAAGACGTGAACGTGCATGAAAACAAGAGGCGGGATTTATTGCACAATCCAATCATTTTCAACCATAACCAATCATATCCATGTGACTTAACCCCATTCATTCTCAATTCCTCCCCATCAAACCCAGCTTAAGCTTTAGGGTGTCTGTTAAAAGTCAATAGGCTCAGGGGAGGCAAGAGAGACGCGGACTCCCGCTGTAACTTTACCTGAACATACATTAATATTATACTGATAACAAACTCTAAAGTAGCATTAATGGGAAAAGTGTATTACACATAGGTGCAATGGAATGCATTAGAAATACACTAAAGTAATAAAACTTCTGATCAAGTATGTGAATTTCTTGCACCATTTCAAACTGACTATATGTTGTTTTCTCTATTAGTTATAATTACAAATATTTACTTTTGTAACTATTTTCTATATATATGTATATCTGCTTTGCAAGCATGCAAAATTGTGAAAAGTTCTATAGATATAATAAATTTGAATTGAATTAAACAATAGCCTACCTGATATTCAAAGTGTGGGCAAATTATTGAAAAGGTAAACGTATTTCATGATTATTTTTTTGCAACTCAAAACACATTTCCTGTAAACATTTATCTAGGCCAATACTATCTTTATACTAAACAAGGAGAACTCAAATACAGTTTATTGAATTGTGCATTTAATCATAACAGGTCAACATAGAATTCAACAAAAATAAATTACTGAAGTAGCACTTAAATATTTTTAAAAATTAAATAATTTTATTTGCAAATTGCTTATTGTTACATTTGAGCTATAGGCAAATGTTTGAAATTCTGCCTTTACAGCATCTGTTAGCAGAAACAAACTAGATGTTTCAGTTTATACCTCACGTTTTCTTTGGTTTGCACAAAAAGAAAATCTCATCTAAAAAATTACATCATCATCTAAAAATAATTTTTATCATTCTCAGATTTGAAATACATGGTGAGACGTGTGTCTTTACCTACAATGAGTTTCTAGACTCTAAAGGTTTCCTTCTGACAAATGTGCCAAAATCTGCAACACAGATTCCCAATAGTGTGCACTCTAGCAAGTTTGGTTGTTTAGCAAAAGTACAGTAAAACCAATTGTTGGTGAGTGTGATGGCATTAGCTTTATGGCATGTTCGAAACATAGATCAATCATTGCGGCCTATATGTGTCAACTTCTGGTTCAACCAATGGTAGGATGTTGGGGCAGGCCAATGGGGGTCAAGGTTTAGCTTCAGCAGTTATGGTGAATTTAAATCATATCAGAAAGAATGTATTCATGAGATAAAATGCACATGAACATCAGCAGAACTCATAATTATGAGTTTTGGTAACTATGGATTTTCTTTTTAGGTGCGTGACGGTGAGAAAACAGGTCAGAGGCAATGGATGCAGCGTCTGCCCTAGTAAAAAAACATCCAAAAATGTATTCTAATATTCTAATTAAACTTTATTTGGAGTTCTTTATTGCACAGTGCATATTTCTTAATATTAAGCCTAAAATGTGTTTAATATCACTATTAGTAAGGATAGTATGATCACTGTATAATTTGAATGCAAGATATTTAAAGTGTACCTACGGTATACTTGCAATAGTTCCACTTTAGCACAATCAAAAAGTAAATCTTTAGTTGGACCTCAACACAAAAATACTTGTTCCAATTTAGCAGACTTTAAGAATACCAATTTAGTATACTAAAAGTACAATTGCAGGGTATTTATATTAAGTACATAAATATGTAAATGCCTTTGTAGTATACTTAGCATAAAATAAATGTATTTCAAATACATTTTAGTATATTTTATTTTTCACTAGGGTATACATACACACATATAAATATACACATTATTTATTAGTGCTGTCAAATCGATTAATCGCATCTAACATAAAAGTTTGTGTTTACATAATATGTGTGTATACATTATATATATGTCTGTGTGTGTGTGTAAGTCTGTAAGACTTTGTCAATTCTCTATTCACCTGCCAGACAGATATTTTGGACTCTGGCTATATATGTCCTGGTGTTGACACCAAGTTCTCAACTAGCTTAACCATTAAGATTTGGTTGGTTAACCTAAAACAGCATGTTTCATCTAGCTTTGTTTGCTTGTGAACAGCATGGCTACGCTGGATCCTCCAGCACTAACCAGTCTGAAACACCGAAATGCTGGTCTAAGCTGATCTTTTCAACAGGGGCTAGTCCTAAAATATGGCATTGTGGGATTTTGTGTAAATCATACATTGTGCCAAACGTACAGACAATACAGACAGGGCTCAGATGTCATAGTCAGATCTCTCACTCACTATCCAGCCGCCTCCGTCGGTGGTCATGTCGCAGTAAACCTGCACACCTTGGCTGAGGTCTCTGTTGATGTAGATGGTGTAGATTCCGCTCAGGGACTCTCCATTCAGGAGGTGTTGCGCGCAGTTCTGCGGCGTGGGAAACAATCGGTTTCCTGGGGAGGAAAAGGGTTAAGAAACATCCAGAACAACAGAGCAAAAGAAAGCGAAGGGTCACTAGGAGGTTAATGAGCGGTGATTTGCATCGCTGGCACGACAATGGAGTGTAAATTTGTTGATTTCTGCTTGAGATGTTATGAAATGCTATCTTTGGAAGTAGGGTGCTTGTAAAGTCACAGAAACACAAGGCAATAAATGAGGGTGAAACAAGATGCGAACAGAGGCACTGAATGTGTCGCTACTGATTTGTACTTGATGACGTTGATGGGGCGATAGTGTGCGTTTGTACCTAATGAGGTGAACGAACCCGATCTGAAGTTTACAGGGGATGTGGAAGATTTGCACCTGTTGTGAAAGAAGTAGAAACAATGGCGCTGGTCTCTAATCCTCTGGCGGCTTGCAGTCTCACAGTGTATTCGGTGGTCTCCGCCAGCCCCTCGAGACGGATCCATGTGTCTTCAGCATCTAAGATCAGCTCCTAAAACACAATCAAACACAGTCTACTGATCCGCAGGCACGTCGAGGCATTAGTACATCACCTCTGTTCAAACACCGTAGACCAAAACTAAACAAAGAACTGCTCGGCGGCAGAGTGGTTTTGTGGAAAACATGCCTAGAGATACAAAGAACAGAAGCTTATAGCATTGTGGGGAGGAAAGATATTCCTCATAAACAAACAGAACATAGATTACAATCACTTTAGGAACTGCCTGGCAAATTGTTGTGATCCGAAGCAGCTTACTGTTGGGTGCTTTTCATACAATGCTTTTCCTCCAAGTGTTTTTCTTCCATATGATTGGCAGCTCTAAAGCCCATGATGGGGGAGGAAGAGTCTTATCAGGCACTGGTGCTGTTGGGGAGAAACGGCGTTTCTATTTTGGTCTTTAGCTTATGACAGTTGACTTCCCCTCTTTTGTTTTTGAAAAATGCACTTTTATCGAACTAATGTGCCACTCATTTTCTGTGCCTTTTTAGAACTTTTACTCTGAGGATTTATCATGGACCTGGATGGACAGTGACACAGCCTTTGGCACATTTGATTCCATATTCATCCTTTTCAAGGAAATGTCACACCTTTTGATCAATGTGTAATGTGAATTATGCAGCACAGCAGTGATTTAATGAAGCTGCATCAAGGTTGCTCAGTATGCAGAGGATATTGAGCAGGTAATTATATTAGGGAAGCTGCTGTTTGGCTCCATTTTTATGTTCTCATTTTGATTCCTTCACAATCCTGAATCTGAAATATAGGCAGAGGCAGCACATAGTGGATGTTGACACGGCATTATTATTTTTTGGCAATTCCCATATTGACTGTTATCGTCAAAATTAGATGCTAACCTGGCTCTAATGGAAAGAGAAAGCTTTTATGTGTAAGATTTTATATCATCTGTGCACCACTGACACCCACTGGACGGATACAAACACTAACAGTTGGCTACTAGGTCAAAGTGTTCTGTTGCATTGATCTGTGTGTCTGTGTATAACAACATAAATCTAAAGATTATAATCCACAGCCTAATTTTCATCATTGCATTTTCCAGTCAGGCTAAAGAAATTATAGGACAGTGATCATGCATTAAAAGTAATGCAATTATTTGAAACAGAAACTGTATTTACTGTATAATTTCCAAGAAATTGTTTCAGGGAAGTCTTTAATAGACTTTGAAATTACTTTGTTAAATGATTTAATTAATATGAATAAGAATAATAAGAATTTGTTTATAAATTGAGCTTTTCTGATTTAAAAGATCTATTGGATTAGATGGTTGATCTCTGTTGGATGTAGTTAGTTAAGTATGAAGTTTTTATACACTCTAAAGAATGCTGGGTTAAAAACAACCCAAGTTGGGTTGAAAATGGACAAACCCAGTGATTGGGTTGTTTTAACCCATTGGTTGGTTTAAATGTTTGCCCAACGTGCTGGCTAGTTTTATTTAACCCAACTATTGTTTAAAAATGACTATATGGCTGTCTTAAAATGAACCCAAAATAGGTTGGACATTAAAAATCACACACATAATTACTAGAGGCAACAATAATAATCAAAAGGTGAACATTTATTAATAAGTAATTTCATAAATGTTTATTGTTTAATCATTATTCATTCAAATTACAGCAAAATACCTAACCCTAACCAATAAAATGTTCACACTATAATGCATTTTTATTTCCTATTTTCGTTTTCTAAATGTATTCTAATATGCGTTACAATTGCATTACTTTATATCTGTATTTGTCACTCAAGGTAAAATCCGCATTATACTTGCCTTTCGACTGCCGTCCGCTGCTTTGTAGGTCAGCATGTAGTTATCGATGTCCGCAATGGGTGGTTGCCAGGATATGAGGGCACTTCGATGGTTAATCTCACTAGCTGTCAAGTTCTGGGGCGCATCCATGGCTGTTTAAACAAATATCAAAGAATCAAAGCAATTTATAGACAAAACGTATTTTTGATTGAAAAATGCAAGACGCAGGCAGTGGGATGGGTGAAAAAGGTCTCGAGACGTGTTTTTTAAAAAGCTGAACTGATTTTAACTTGAGTGCATTTTTAGAATGCCGTGTCATGCTTGAGATGCTGCAAAAGACGCAACACATTAGCGCAATAGTCATACACATCCGTCTAGCGCGTTTACATAAAAAAACAATGGAAAAGCAGAGCATTGGAATAGAAAAACACATTCTGTGTGAGCGGCCCCTAAACTGATCAAAAGTGACAACAAAGAAATGTATAATGTTGAAAGGGTTTTTTGTATTCTTATACAAATATCATCTTTATATTCATCAAAAAATCCTGAAAAAAAACCCCAAACATATATCATGGTTTCCACAAAAATATTAAGCAGAACAACTGTTTTAACATTGATGATAACAATAAGAAATGTTTATTGAGCAGCAAATCAGCATATTAGATTTCTGAAGGATCATGTGACACTGAAGACTGGAGTACTGATGCTGAAAATGGTGGTATGTAACCATGGTTCCCTGAGAACAGGGAACGAGACACTGCGTTTGAACGCATATGGGGAACGTCATCACGTGAACCGGTGTCTGAAAGCAATTATCAAATCTCACTAATCCTATTGGCCGGCGACAGCCTATGATGTCATAATAGACGCGACCCAGAAGTATAAAAGGAGCACCTAGAGAAGCAGTCAGTACTTTATCGTCTAAAGGGACTGTTCAGCAGGCAGCCCCGATGCATGGCAGGTAACGCAGTTCCCTGTTCTCAGGGAACCATGATTACATACGTAACCTGAGACGTTCCCTTTCGAAAGGGAACTCGACACTGTGTTTGAACGCATATGGGGAACGACATACCCACGCCGCCATGCTTGAGGGGAATGCATGCCAAAAAATGGCTAGACAGACGTCAGAACTAGCATTTTCAAATGAAATGCCAGAACCACTCCCCCTACAGGTCATACATAGGCAGGTCATACACAGCATTTCCTATGGCCAACAGCCCAAGCTATAAGCCTCAAAGAAAAGGCTGCTCAAAGGCTTCTGGGACCAAACTTCTTTTTGAAGAAAAGAGGGTACCTCTAAGGGAATGTAGCCAGGGGGCCCGAAGGAACCCTAGCCAGTCACTTGTCAGGGGAACAAAGTCAACCCTGAATGCCACCAGGGAGGCCGGCCTGGTCTAATTAAAGCAACCTAGTCTTGGCCAATGACCTGTCTGATCACAGAGTCTCAATTCACATTCTTCAGAGAAGATATCCAGTAAGAGGGACTGCAAAAGAGGCAGTAACCATCTCAGACCAGAACGTAGAGACGGGCATCCTGGAGAGCAGGACTCAGCTTAGCACTTTTTATCCTTACCAATGAGGGGAGTAAAACTCTGCTCAATCCTAGGATCTACTCAGCGCTTTATTATTTGCACTGAGGAAGCTGTGCACTCTAAAGGGACCCAAACAATGGGAGTACAACCAGCCTAGGGGCTGATCTTGAAATTGTGAATTCCAAGGGTGGCGCTTTTCACCAAAGAGAGATTAGACATCTGTACTGAACCCTAGGGAACAGGAGCTGAAATAAAGCTAACACTGTTTCACTCAAGCTTGAATCTTAATTCAAGGGGTTCAAGGGAAAATACTAAACAAAGTATAGAATGAAAAGCTCTAGAAAAGTGGGGCCACAGCAACACTAGCATTTTCTTATTCACATAATGATAAGGCCACCTGAAACAACGGCACCAGGGAGAATTAACAATAGTCTGCTACCTTAGCTGCTATCTATCTTGCACCTACACCAAGGGGTAATGGGCCTTAGCCTGACAAGTCTGATAAGAGTAGGCCAGAACTATGAAAAACTACACTCTCCTGACAGGGGTAGTAATAAAAGGGTGAGATGCTTCAGTATATCACCTAAACCCTAGTTCTAGCCTAGGCCAGCTATAGCCTACAGGGCCACACATAAGCATAGATCTGCCTGGGGCGATGTTCAACCCAGGCCAAACAATGTCAGGCAGCCCCTGAAGGCCGACGCTTAACATAGATCTATCTGAAGTAAATAGTGGCAATCTCTAATACAAACTCTAGCTATGACCAGAGGAGAATAGCTACTCTACCATGTCGTGGTTGTAAAGGTGGCCATATAGCCAACACAAAGATAACCAACCTAATGGGAACTTCAGGGCCCTAATTTTCCCCTTCTATTTCTTTTTACATACACAGGAAAGAACTATACAGGAAAACTAAGGTAAATATATTTAAATTTATAAATATAGACCAAGCGTACTCCCTATGGCTCGAAGAACGGAGACTTACCATCATAGAAGGATGGAATCTATGGTTCTTTCAAGCCTGAAAGAGCCCCTTTACTATCAAGCCAAAAGGCGAGCCAACAGAAAATTTTTATCATGGGCCCAGCCCTCGGCCTGATTTTAAGAAGTGCCTGGATAAAATATCATTACTCAGGAGGTGGAAGAAGAAAGGAGAGGATAGGAGAGGATAGAGGATAGATGTAACTACCCTCATGGAGAGGAAATCTATCACTGACGCTGTTGGCGTCTGTAATTGATTACCTCCCTCAAATCTTTCTTCTTCTTCCTCCTCCGAGGAGGAGGTGCCCGAGAGGCGATACTGGACTTCTGGCCCTGTCTCCGATCCTCGGATCGGGAAGCGCCAGGACCTCCTGTCTGTCTGGGCCTAGAATCGGATCTGAGCAGTATGCAGGTTTTAAACGCTGCCGTTGATCCAGATCCTTCAGCAGATCAGCCTGGTAAGCCTGTAACACTGCCATCGTGTGTAAGGCAGCACCAGTCTGACCCTCTGCCACGTATGCCCTGCCATTCAAGCGAGATGTAATCTTAAGGAGCTTCGAAGGCAGGACCGGAGCTTTTAATGTCTGTGCCCGCCCTGTGACAAGATAGTTAGCAAACATCTTGTCAAAGAAAGAACATCATCATCATTCAGCAGCTTACTCTCATCAGTCGCTGGGGGTTGTGAGAGATTTACACCTCCCTCTAACTACTCAGCAAGCTCCATCTGTGAGCCCCATGATTTCAGTTGCCGCTCCGCCTCAGCATGGGCGGGACCAGAACCACCGGGCACAGATGCCGGCTGCTCTTCCCTTGAGAAGAGGGCCAAACGAGAGCGGAGTGTCCTAATAGGCAGACGCTCACAGTTTGCATAGACAGCACCCTCGAGCACTGTCCGTGCATGCTCCTCTCCCAGACAGAAAACGCACAGATTGTGTGTGTTATTGGGTGTCAAAAACCTGGGACATGGATCCACACACTTCCTGAAACATTTGTTAGACATCGTAAATTCCTTACCAGATTTGAAGAATCGCAATCAAACAAAACAGTCCCTGAAGACGATAAGATACTGACTGCTTCTCTAGGTGCTCCTTTTATACTTCCGGGTCGCGTCTATTATGATGTCATAGGCTGTCTCCGGCCAACAGGATTGGTGAGATTTGACAATTGCTTTCAGACACCGGTTCACGTGATGACGTTCCCTATAGCGTGTTCAAACGTAGTGTTGAGTTCCCTTTCGAAAGGGAACTGAAGTTTGTCATATTTTATTATATACATAGTCAACCACTAGAAAAACAGCTCAATAAACAAAACAGCTTGAAAACCCCCCCCAAAAAACCATCTGTGCTGTCCAAACATAGTCCAAACATAAAGAAGTAAATATTATTATCTGACCAAAAAAATCATGCCCTTTAATGTAAACCGTAAGTTAACAGGGTTTTACAATTGATGTGTCCAGTAGACATCTATACAGTATTTTTCTCGGAAAGTAAAGTCTAATGTAGTGTAATGTTTCTTGTCAAATCTGGTATGAGACTTTCCTCTAACAGGTGTGTTCTGTGTGAATGAGCCCTTAAAGGGTAAGTTCACTCAAAAATGAAAATTATGTCATCAATTACTAACCCTTATGTCGTTCCACACCCGTAAGACCTTCGTTCTTCTTCGGAACACAAACTAAGATATTTTTGATCAAATCCGATGGCTCAGTAAGGCCTGCATTGCCAGCAGTAACACTCCTTTTTCAATGCCCGTAAAATAAATAAAATAATTATTTATTGTGCACCAAAAATAAGAAAATAGTGACTTTATTTCACAATATCTAGTGATGGACACTTTCAAAACACTGCTTTATGAAGCTTTGAAGCTCAACGAATCATTTGTTTCGAATCAGTGGTTCAGAGCGCCAAAATCCCATGATTTCAGTAAACGAGGCTTCGTTACATCATAAGTAACTTCGTTACATCATAAGTAACTTCAATAGTTCACATGACTTTGGCAGTTTGATACGCGCTCCGAACCGCTGATTCGAAACAAATTATTTGTTAAGCTTCGAAGCTTCATGAAGCAGTGTTTTCAAATCGGCCATCACTAGATATTGTGGAATAAAGTCGCTATTTTGTTATTTTTGGCGCACAAAAAGTATTCATGTCTCTTTATAATATTAAAGTTGAACCACTGTAGTCATATGAACTGTTTTAAATATGTTTTTAGTAGCTTTATGGGCATTGAAAAAGGGAGTGTTATTGCTGGCAATGCAGGCCTCACTGAGCTATCGGATTTTATCAAAAATATCTTAATTTGTATTCTGAAGAAGGTTTTACAGGTGTGGAATGACATGAGGGTGAGTAATTAATGACAGAATTTTCATTTTTGGGTGAACTAACCCTTTAATGTGTCATTGCTGAATGATTATTTATATCCTTACCTACCCCAAACTGCATTCAAAAATATCAATGTATTCTGGCAGTATAACATTTTACAAGCAACATTAAATTTGCAAGTCCTCCATTTGTTTTGGAGGGCTTCTAAAATAATGTTTTTGTGTGTGTGTGTGTGTGTTTAATTTGTGTCATCATTTTCCTGCAGCTCCCTAGTCACATGGCATTTATGGTAGCGGTGATAGGCGCAAAACAACCTGGCTTCAGAAATCATGAGCAAAGGCAGCAGATTTCACAGGGGTCTAATGCCAAGCAAATGCTACTGAGATGAATGCTAATGAATAGTTTTCTACAGGTATTTTAGACCTGCTTGGTTTAAACCGACAAGCTTCCTTAACAGAGCATGTTGAAAAAGACCATCCCCCACCTGACATTCAGCTGATTTTTCACTATCTGATGTTTTGTCTGTGTATCAGTGTGTATGTTTGGAGCTGTGTCAGCACACACGCTGGAGGCATGTAAACCGCTCGCTTGCCTGAGGACAAAATAAATCACATGGCTGTGTGTGTAGTATATGTTTCAGGCACACTGACAGATCCACTTCAGAGAGAAGACAATTAGTGTGTGTTCACTGGTGTCCTGTCTCTCAACGTGATCTCTTATCAGTCAACATGCCACTCTCCCTCCAGCAGAGCACCAGCACACAAGCCGAACACGTACACACACACACACTTTCCTTTCATACTACAAATGCTGATACTTCTTTTGCAAAAAATTTATGAAAAATGGATGTATTAATGTTTTTTTTTTTTTCAGTGCCTTAAAAAAATGAAGCTCCCCTTCTCCCATCCTACCTCTCATTCTCTGAAACTAAAGGTATGAAATGAAATTAAATGATTTGTTGCACTTGCAGATGAGACAACACTGTAATAAGAAACTATCATAGAGTTATGGAGGCATGGAAAGTCATATCAGAACATAATATTTAAATAATTAAAATACAAGTAATTCTGGTTTTACACACAAACATATGTATGCAGTGAGAGCCAGTATTATATACAGGTGCATCTCAATAAATAAGAATATCATGAAAAAGGTTTTTTCCCTGTAATTTAATTCAAAAAGTAAAACTTATATTTATATAATATATTCTAGATTTATTAGACATACAGTAAAATATTTCCAGACTTTTTTGTTTTCATTTTGATGATTACATCAAAATAAAAAAATCTGTATCTCAAATTATTAGAATATTTAATTTCAAGTTCTATTAAATTACCATTCTCAGGGAATAAATACTGGGTTTAGGTCAGTAATCCCAACAGCACTCATGGGGAAGTCTGCTGACTTGACAGTTGTCCAGAAGACGATCATCAAGACCCTCTACAATGAGGGTAAGCCACAGAGGGTCATTGCTGAAAGAGCTGGCTGTTCGCAGAGTGCTGTGCCAAAGCATATACATGGAAAGGTGACTGGAAGGAAAAAGTGTGGTCGGAAAAGGTGTACAAGTGAAAGGAATGACCGCAGGCTTGAGAAGATTGTCAGGCGAAGCCGATTTAAGAACTTAGGAGAGCTTCAAAAGGAGTGGACTGAAGCTGGAGTCAGTGCATCAAGAGCCACCGCAAAATAATTCATGCAAAAGGAGGCCCAACCAAGTACTGAGTGCATAGAAATGAACATACTTTTCAGAAGCCTGACATTTCTGTTTAAAATATCCTTTTTTTTATTGATCTTATGAAGTATTCAAATTTTGATAGTGAATTGGTGGGTTTTTGTTAAATGTGAGACAAAATCATTACAATTAAAAGAACCAAAGACTTAAAGTACTTTAGTCTGTGTGCACTGAATTTATTTAATACACGAGTTCCACAATTTGAGTTCAATTACTGAAATAAATGAACTTTTCTACGACATTCTAATTTATTGAGATGCACCTGTATATTACATATCATATATTGTGTATATACCATTGAGTTGTTTTATTTATTAAGCGTTTTTGTGCATTTTTCTTGGTGGCTGACTATATAATAAATACAGTATGACTAATTCAACAACATAATTTTTTTTTTTTTGTAACATTACTTGCAATGTTATGTTTCTGTCACCTTGTTAGTAGAGGGATGTTTATTGAAAATTCAATTCTATATTTGTAAATAAGATCAATATCTCATATACACACTTAAGTTCAAATAAATTACATTTGAAAATATACAACAACAAAAAAAAGCATTTTAAATGGTAAAAATGTATTTCACAATATTACTGTTTTTACTTTATTTTTGATCAAATAGATGCAGCCTTAGGCTGTGTATAAACAAAAGCATTTTTTTCCTAAGGTTAGCATATTTTTCCAGTTGTATTCAATTGGAGTGTCATGTTTTAAAACACCAGGGGCCTCATTTATAAAGTATGCATATACGCACAGATTTGATCTTAGAGTGTGCGTTCGCTTAAATCCACGCCAACACTTATATTTATAAAAATGGTCTTTGACATGGAAAAGTGCTTAGAGCCACGTCAGGATCTGAGCAGACGTACGCACTTTTCCTTGTCAGATTACTGCAGGTTTTTGGCAATCTAAGCTATTTTTGCAGCTCGCCATTCTAAATTAAAGGATTTGGACGATGACTGTTGATCTTTTATATGTAAATGACATTAATTAGGTGTCGTTTACAATGCGGAGAACTAAAACCATTCAGCTGTGCACAAGTTCATGATAATTTGCGATTTATAGATTTCATATCTGAGAGAGAGGCGTGCGCTCGTTTTCTGTGTGTACGTTCATTCTATGAATCACACGTACGCACATCTCAGAAATTATGGTAAGATCAAATTTAGGACAATTTCTGCACAACATTTTATAAATGAGGCCCCAGCAGCGTGATGAGGCATTGAGCGTCTATTTCACGCTGAAGCGCTGAGTCTTTTATACTGGTCGCTGAGAGTTGAAGAATGTTCAACTTTGGGTAAAATGCAGCGCTCATCAGTTTTTAACCAGCCGTCCAATCACAGTGGAGGAGGGGCGGGACAAATACAATACCGACCAACCACCAAATTCTGCTTCCACGTCAACAGATGACAACAACAAGCATAATAATGCAACAAAATAATTTAAAGCAAGAGCCAAAGCAAATACTTTACATTGTATGGATATTTTTATGTAGAAACAAACTATATGTGAAATGAGATACTAGTAAAGGCTGATTTATACTTCTGCATCAAACCTACACCATAGCTATGTTGTAGGCTTTTATGCAGACTGTAAGCGCTGTGAGTGGTCTGCTAGAACCCCTCCCTCAGGTTAAAAAAAAAAAAAAAAATCTGTGATAGCATTGCATTTCCTCATACGTATTTCCACATAAGACATAACTACAGTGAAAACAAAGATATTCAACAACTCAAGCGAGGGCGCGCAAGATGGTGACCGTCGAGGATGTTAATCTGTGAGGTCGAGAAGTTTCTTCTCCCAAATCCCACTCTTTGTATTAATTATAGTACCCTGATCGAGTAGTAACTCTCTAATCTTGTTTACTACACTTTTGAGCTATATTAGTTGTTGTAAATATATTTCATCAGTAAGTTTTGATCGCCGTTAACGTGCAAGCTAATTGACGTCATTGCAAGCTATGGCTGGAAAACGCAGAGAGAGACAAAGTTCCAAGAAAGACCCTCAAGAGGTGTGGATGGATGCTGAACAGGAAATCACGGAGGTGCATGATTATGCACAAATCCAACAGCAACGTGATATTGCTTTCTAAAGGTTTTGACACAACTTGATTCGGCTCCGCATACCCCTGATTCAAAGAAATCAAAGAACGAGACATCCTTCCTCGACCTGCAAAATAACATCGTCAGAATGCTGACAGAAAAAATTAACGAAAGGTTTGGAAAAAATCATTAAAAAGAACTCTGACGGGATCGACGCTCTCCAGAAATCCACCGAATTCTTGTCTCGAGAGATCGATGACATCAAAGCAGATCTGACTAGACTGAAAACATCGAGCATTACCCATGACAAGAAAATACTGGATCTGGAAGTTAAAGTGAACGAAATTGAGAGATATAGAAGACGCTGGAACTTGAGGCTTTATGGTCTTGCCGAACACGAAGGCAAAGACATTAAACAGAAGGTCGTGGACATCTGCGCTGCAGTGCTGCCAGATGAAAAGGGAAAGTTTGCTGCCGAAATTGACGTGGTTCATCGCGTGGGAAGGAGGCTCGACGTGAACCAGAGGCCAAGAGCTGTGATTCTCCTGTTCAGGTCCAGGCATATCAGAGATTTGCTGTGGAAAAGTGCAAAGAAAAGCAGTTTTTTGAAAGAAAAGAAGTTGAGATTTGCTGAAGATCTAACGGCAGTTGATAAAGAGACCAGGAGTCAGCTGTGGCCAAGTGTTGAAGCTGCACGAAAAGAAGGCAGGAGGGCTTATTTTGTTGGGACCAGAGAATTTGTGGATGGGAAGGAGATTTTTGTGAAGTAGGCAATGACTTTTATGTTTGACTCGAGTTTAAAAATGCCTACAGTATGCCATCAGGAGAACATTAATGTTATGCGGGGTTCGGAGATGTAAACTTCTGTTCTGAAGTTCTTCTGTGAGTATGTGTTCACTCGCTGTTTTTTCACTTAATGTTAGAGGTATGAGAAATTTACTTAAAAGAAAAGCAATTTTTGTTTTGTAGAAAATATTTTTGTGATTTTTATTTCATCCAAGAGACACATGCATCTGAATCAGACTTTCAGTTTTGGAAGAGGAAACGATATGTGGATGTTGTATGGTAGCAATCATTCTGCAGGTGTTGCAATTTTGAAGGGTAAATTTAGAGGAAATCATTTTGATTGTCGAATTCAACCAGCAATATTTTGTATTAGGGAATATATATACAACAAACAATGTTGTAAGGAATAAAACTTTATTACAAGAATTTGAAGAAAAAATAAGAAACATCTTGGACAGTTTTCCAGATGCTAAACTAATACTTGGAGGAGATTAAAATTCTATTTGGGATAATAATTTAGACTGTATTCCTCCTCGTGGAAATAGTTTAAATCATTTCAATGAATTACATAATTTGTGTTTAGGATTGGATTTAACTGACATTTGGAGGATCAGAAACCCAACTAAACAAGAATTTACATGGTGTTCTGGTGACAGGAGTTAACAGTCTAGAATAGAGTTTTGGCTCATCCGGTGTATTAGAAAATCAAGTAAGCCAGGTTACTGTGGAAACGTCGGTCCTTACTGACCATAAAGTCATTTATCTAGTTACTGACTTATCTGGAAATAATAATAATAATTTAAGAACATGGACACACTTGAAATTAAATAAGGCATTATTGGAAGATGACTTGTTTAAAAAGGAAGTTAAAGTTGCTGGAACAATGCAAAAATGTCAAATAAGTATGGTACCAATTGGGAGTACATGAAGTATCTTATAAGGAAACAAGCTATTGTTAGAGGAAAAATAATAGCACAGTCTAAAAGGAATAGAGAGGAACAAATAATAAAAGAGATAGTTAACTGTTATTTGAATTACAGTTACGATTAGATGAGATGTATAAATATAAAGCCAAAAGGGCATTTGTAAGGAAAATGAAGAAGAAGTTAGATTTGGGATCAGTAAATTAAAAGACAATAAGTCTCGAAGTATCGATGGGTTGGTTAGCGAATTTTACAAGGAATTTCAAGAACAATTATCTGAGTTTTTATTATGCGTGTTTAATGAAGCTATAGAACGTGGTGAGTTGCCTCCATCATTATGTCAGGGATTGATTAGTCTGATACCAAAAGCTAATAAGGACACTACCCTAATCGACAATTGGAGACCTATTACATTACTTAATAATGATGTTAAAGTGTTTGCCATTATTTTTGCAGAAAGATTGAAAAAATGCTTAGAACAAATTATAGATGATTGCCAATCAGGATTCATGAAGGGCAGACATATAAGTAATAATATTTGTTTGGTCCTAGATTTAATTGATTATAATGAGTATATTGATAGTGAAAGTTTTATATTTTTTGTAGATTTTTATAAAGCATTTGACACCGTTAACCACAAATTTATGTTTGAGACTTTGGATTTTTTTGGCTTTGGTGATTTCTTTAAAAGGGCCATTTATACTTTATATAATGGGTGTAATGGCTCAGTAAAACTTGCAAATGGCACTACCCCCAGATTTCTTTTAGAAAAAGGCATTAGGCAGGGATGCCCAATATCTCCTTTTTTATTTTTACTTGTAACCCAGACAATGACTCTTTACATTAACAAATATAATTTTCACGGAATCAGGATTTTAGAAAGAGAAATAAAATGCTGTCAATTAGCAGACGATACAACAATATTTGTTAGAGATTCATTAGAAATTAAAAATGTGATTGATTGCTTGAATGACTTTTCATTGGTTTCAGGGTTAAAATTAAATTTAAACAAATGTAAGTTGTTCTCTCTGAAAATAGTGAACTTCTTGATATTAATGGCATCCCTGTAAAGAATGTTGTCACGTATTTAGAAATCAAAATATGTAAAGATGAAAAGAAAAAGGGGTCAGCTTAATTTTCAACCTGTGGTTCAAAAAGTTAAAAAATTGCCGCCATCACTGCTGCGGCTTCTCTGACAATGTACACAACAAGCTGCTTCTTCTTCAGTTTTTGCCTTGATACTGTGGATTACACCATCAACATACCCGTGGACACTGCATACTAGTGGTCTGCATGTGTAATTGCATGTCAACGCGGACAATGACGGAGAAGTATAAATGAAAACCAATGCGTAGCCTACTGCGTAGAGGCTACAGCGTAAGTCCGATGCAGAAGTATAAATCAACCTTAACACTGCCTTAACACAACAACAAAAAAAAAAAAACGCTGTGCTGCCGAAGTGCTATAATGTGCCCACAGATAGACATTTTCAGCAGAGCGACCGGCCTTTCGTTGGCTAAAAACACTTTAGTGGACACACGGCCTAAGAGACTTCTTTCAAAAAAAGAATTTTACCAACCCAAACATTTGCATAGATATAAATTTACATTTCTAGTTTGTCTTAACAGACTCGGCTAAACATTCAGCTCTTGATTTCCCATTACTTTAAATTGACTGAGCAGGCAAATGAACAAAGTGCACCTATCAAGATTGAAATTCTATCAGGGATGAACGGAGAGAGATGCTTGTGTGTGTATCTGAGGAACACATTCATATTCCTGTCCTCACCTTAATCTCTTTAACAATGAATTTAGAACTGTAATCTAAATCAAAATGACAGACAGCACTAATCCTGAAATGAGCATGAAATTTGTTAGTTGTTGTCATCTTAATTATCCCCTTAAGCTTCCATAAGCCTCCTCATAAATGCCAAAATGATGCATCTATGACGCTTCACCTCCCTCAGGGTGGGAGCGGGCAGATTCTTAAACACCGCAGGATGGTAATTTCAGCTACGTTTTTTTCAGGCATTGCAACCAATAAAACATTGTTACATTTTTATCAGAGCATGGCAGGATCTAAATCCACTGTTATTAGAGCAGAACTGTTTCTGAATTAAATTGTCATTAAGTAGCCAGAAAAAAAAAAAAAAAGTTTGGAGGCAAATGAACACAACAAACCTCATCAAGCGATTATGTGTCAAGATTCTGCACGTCACTGAGCTGGCACTGGGGGTGCAAAGCCAATGGCCTGTGACACTTTTATGTGCAAATTAATTTCCTCCAAACAATCCAAACTAATGAAGTATTCTGGGAGGGCCGCTTGATTAAAGTTGAGGTCTAATGCATCTGAAAGTGGCCCGGCCCTAACCACCCCCCTGAAGCTGAAAAAATGAGCTGAAGCTGAAAAAATGAGCGGAAAGTTTCAATGCAGAATAAAGCAGCTTGAAATGAAACCGCTGCTTGTTCTAGTTCAGTCTTCTGTGTGGGAAAGACAGCTCGCCTCTCTCCGTGAACAACCTCACTGTGAGGAAAGAAGGGTAGTGATGCTGATCTTCTCTCTGTTCTCACATGGGAATTGGAGCTTTGCTGACATCAGTATTTTGTTACACAAACTACAAATATAATCCCAAAATAACGGCCTTGTTTCTGCTTCACATCTAAGTAGAGGATGATAGTATAGTTAGAGAAGTGCTTCATCTTCCAGCGGTCTGTTGGATATTTAAGCACGAGTGCTGCTTTACTGAATGTCTTCGCAGCTGTGGTTGGACTGCAGGTAATGCGTAACCATAGGTTAAATATCAGCACTCTTGGGATGCTGGTTGTCCAATCAAATTAGAGTACTGGGACGATGTATAACAAGCTGTAGATAATACTGAAATTTAATCAGCAACTTTAACTGCCACTAAACCAGTGTTTCTCAATTCTGCTCATCTCAGCACAATTCGATGTCTGATTCAACTCAGCTCATTAGTACAGTGCTCCATGACCTGAAGACATTGTAAGGGTATCAGGTTACCGAGACACCCAAAATGTGGGCCATCAGCAGAAGGATTGAAAAACATGGCACTAAAGTAAAAAATACTATGACTTGATAGTCCTGTCACTCAATTCCAAATTATATGGTATCTAAGCTTCTGAGTTTATTTACAGTGATGTAACAGTGATTACATTATATTAATGCTAAAGTTAATCTGTTCCTTGAATGGTTTTGACTCTCAGTCTGTGTATGGCACTATAAGCAACACTACCATTCAAAATTTTGGGGTCAGTAAAATGTTAACTTTTTTTTTTTTTTTTTAATACATCTGCACACCAAGGCTTGATCAAAAACAGTAAAATTGTGAAATATTATTTTAATTTAAAAAGCTGAATTTATCACAATCTTCAGTCACATGATCCTTCAGAAATCATTCTAATATGAAGATTTGGTGTTCAAGAAACATTTTTATATAATTATC
The DNA here is from genome assembly GCA_037101425.1 of Elopichthys bambusa. NCBI lineage: Eukaryota > Metazoa > Chordata > Actinopteri > Cypriniformes > Xenocyprididae > Elopichthys > Elopichthys bambusa. Next base: position 5,846,506 of record CM074437.1, read on the forward strand.
AATGTTGAAAACAGATGTGCTACTTAATATTTTTTGTGGAAACAGTGATACACATTTAATGAATATATATATATTTTTGTAACATTATAAATGTCTTTGATAAATGTAATGTGTCCTTGCTAAATAAAAGTATTAATTTCCTTTAGAAAAAATTAGGGATGTCAAGCGATTACATTTTTTAAATCTAATTAATTACATAATGTGGGGATTAATTCATTTAATTAATCGCACATCAAATTTGACTGTGAAATGTCCCGCAAAATATTATTTAAAGTCATTATTGTGTAAAGCATCAAATAGACATTACAAAAAGCTTCGGAAATAAATATTTTATTTGATTCAACATAGAATTTATTACACAAATGACCATAAGGTTACAGAGTAAATGATGACTGAATTTTCATTTTTGGGTGAACTATACCTTTAATGTTTTTTTTAGTTTTTTTAATTAATATGGAAATATGAAATTATTTTTTAATTAAATTAAACTCTTAATAAGAAACTAAAACTGCCTTTTGATGGTGGTAAATGTCTTAATGATTCATTCATTCATTCATTCAGTTTGTTCAAATGGCTAATTCATTTAGGAGTGAAGTAAATGGTTCTCTTTATGAATCATTTGTTCACTTGATTCGTTCAAAAAGCGGATTCAGAAATAAAACGCCACTGTGTGTTGCTCAGAGATGAACAGTTATGCTCTGTCTTTATATTTTTGCTGGCAAAATTGAGCAAAAACAGACAATAATGTGTCTAAAATGACACAATTTTAACTTCTTATTCATTGATCTGTTGTATAAAATCAGTATCGCATTTGCACTCTTGCAATTCGGGACAAAAAAAGCACTCGCGTGATATTGCACTAGTTACTCATGTGATATGTGCGTTAAATACGTTAATAATTTTAATGCGTTATTTTTTTACCATAATTAATTAACCTATTTAACGCGTTAAATCGACAGCCCTTGAAAAAATCTTTTTGACCCTAAACTGTTAAACTCTGGTATTTACAATAATAACATAGTGAAAAGTAATTTATATTCAAAGTACAAAAAACAAAGCAAAACAGCAGAACACTGCACGCCAACCTTTTAAATGTATTGTGTTATATTTAACCAATATCTGATGGGTCAGTTTGAATGTCTCAGGTTTTGGTGGCTTCACATGGCCAAAGAAGATACTCCTTCTCTTTTGTTTGGACTCTTCTCTTTACCTTAGCTCTACCTTCCTGAGCAACTAGGTTAAAGGCCATTAGGCCTCTAGTCTGTAATTAGAACACAGGGCACAGAGATGGACCACTTACGTGTGACAAAGTTGGCGATGACAGTGCCACTGGTGAGAGGACCTTTGGTAGCATAAAGGGCCACTGAGTAGGTGGTGCTTGGAATGAGCTGACTCAGCTGGTACTCCTGCTTGCTACCCTCCACTAAGAAGGTGTCTGCAGTAACTGAAAAGATAAGATCCATTAGTGCAGATGCAAATGAAGAACTGCCAGGGTTTTGTTTGCAAATATTCTTGGAAACATATATATTTTTAAAAGTGATAGTTCAGCCAAAAATGAAAATTCTGTTATCATTTACTCACCTTCAAGTTGTTCCAAACCTGTATGAGTTTCTTTTCCCTGTTGAACACAAAAGAAGATATTTTGAAGAATACTGGTAATCAAACAGTTGACGACAGCCATTGACTTCCATAGTGTTTTTTTTTTCTTTCCTAATAAAACTGTTTGATTACCAACATTCTTCAGAATATCTTCTTTTGTGTTCAACAGAAAATAGAAACTCACACAGGTTTGGAACAACTTGAGGCTGAGTAAACGATGACAGAATTTTCATTTTTGGGTGAACTGTCCCTTCATACCAATTATAATTCAAATTCAAATATTAACTGAATTGACATTTAAACAACAAACATTACAACAGTTTTATTATACAAAATGTGCAATACCTGAATTTATTAATATGACCATGAACTGCATTTGCCCACCAACATACAAAATTATTAACATTAATAACAATTTTGATTTCTAAACATACTTTTTGGATAATTTTATGCACTCAGAAGACAATAATTCACGGTACAAATAAACTGTGGTCAGCACAGTACCAACCATGTTTATCCTCGGTGTAGGTGAGACCATATTTAACATAGTCTGGGTTGTATTTTAAATGTATTTCTTTTTTTCACCTAAAATAGATTTGCTGATGATTTTTAAGTATGTCAAGCAACCTGTCCATGTTGGCATCTACCTAATTTGGCTAGCTTGGCTACAAAATATGGTAGAATTTGATTGGACGTGCATCTTTGATGTCAAAAAACAAAAGACACAAGAAGCTTTTTCTTCTCCCATTTTAAAAGTTGATAAGCCAATCTATTTAGCCATCCTAACTACCCATGATTATATGGTTTATTGCATTTTATTATTGTCATTTAGTAAGGTCCATTTGCATATGTGCACTGTTTTTTTTCTTTTTTCTCTGCCGCCTGCAGACCTGAAATAGCAAAGCAGCATATCTGTGTCCATGAGAAGTTACATTTCATTTAGTATTTATGGCTACTGCTTTTGGGATGTGATTTAGAGAGCAAATGATGCTGATGAAAGATTCACACAGATATGAATGGCCTCCACATACCTTGGTTACGGGTGAGGGTGAGCACATAGTTATCAACACTGGAAACAGGGGGGTTCCAACGTAGCAGAGCCCCCTGAGGTGTGACATTCAGTGCGGTGAGCTCCATAGGCATGTCCATAGCTGTGTGGAACAGAGGATTATGTACAGGTTACAGACAGACAGTCTGAGATAAGCTCAGCCAAGGTAATTGGCAGCAGTCTCATCTTCACCTTTCCCCCCCCCATGCAAACGATATTCAGCGGCAATTTAAAATTAGAGCACCTCAGCAGCTTGGAACTAATTTGTTGTGATTATCTGGCTGGAGAAGATCACAATTTCCTTAATTAGCTGACATCGAGGGGGAAATTAGACAGTCAAATGTGTGCAGAGCTCATTCTCAATAGCATTTCCATACAAATGAGTAATGAGAAATGTTGTTCTCTGTAATCGTCTATCCATGCTGTGACTTTCACAGATGGCCTTTCTTTTTTCAGACAGGAAAAATCTCACTCTCCTATTTGCACTGTGGCGTACGTCCTCTTAGATGAGGTCAGTAGACTGTAATCTCACATTACCGTCTTCCCATCCTGTCCCACGCGCATTTTTTTCTGCCAGCCTCTCTTGCAATAGCCATATCACTTCTACAGCTGTAGAGAGCTGACCCTCCCATTAGACACTGTTGACTCTATTCCAAGAAGTTGTAGTCCCTCTCACAACCTTCCAAAGAAGCTGATCTCCATTGCCTGACAGCAGTTCAGAAGCAAAATTCCCCATCGCACCTACCCATCTCTCTGCTTTACCACGTCTTGACATGCCCTGCACTGACAGACTAGGAGGAGAATATCAGTTTTCCCTTATGCAATGAACGTGAACTTGATGATCCCCAGCAGGTCATTAGGCAGAGCTGTGAACCAGAACATATCTGTGAACCAGATACATCATGTTTTATCAACCCCTCTTGTCACTCTTTACATAACAGCCGAAATAAGCCAGGCTGTTTTCTACATCTCATTAATAATAAGCTGTTTCCAAAAGATGCATTTTTTTAAAGGAAGAGCCGCTCGTCACTTTGCATTGTTATAGCACTGGCGAGATTTGTCAACACAGGCAGCTTGAGATTGTTTGCCTGTCATATCTTTATTAGCTTTGAACAATTCTGTCAGGCTTTAAGTTGCAAATGGGAGTATAGCTGTTTTGATGTATAGGCAAACACTTCCTACCTAGTTATTAAGCAAGTCAGCAGTCTTTAAGCAAAGGCCAGCATCTGTTTGTTCTATTGTACTACATCAAATGATATGACTAATTAGTTAACTTCCTAGGCTTGAGACATAGACTAATTAATTCATTTCAGTGATATAATGCACAGCTGGAACAAAGACCATTGTCTATTGAGATGCAAAGTTGAATATTATGTCAGATAACACTTAAGCAAAACATGGGCAGGTCAAAGTGTCTGAATAATTTTTGGTTCCAAATTTTTATCAGTTTTACTGGTAGTTTACTTTATTTTGCTATCCTCACTTACATAAATGAATTATAGTGTCCTGCACCCACTAGTAAAAATATATCAAAAACATCTGATTAATTATTTTATTTATAATATTTATTGTTCTATATATATATATATATATATATACACACACACACATAAAAATATATTAATAATAATAATAATCTAAAATCATTAATTCATAAAAAGTAAAATACACAGATAATTATTATTATTCAACAAATTCTACACAGTATCATTCAAAGGTGTGGATGGCAAGATTTTTAATGTTTTTGAAATAAGTCTCTTCTGCTCACCAAGGCTGCATTTATTTGATCAAAAATACAGTAAAAACAGTGATAATGTGAAATATTATTACAATTTAAAATAACTGCTTTCTATTTTAATACATTTTAAAATGTAATTTATTCCTGTTATGGCAAAGTTAAATTTTCATCAGCCATTTCTAAAATGCTGATTTGCTGTTCAAGAAACATTTCTTATTAATATTATCAAAAATATATTTTTGAAAACGGTTTTGCTGCTTAATATTTTTGAAGAAAATGTAATAATTTAACGTAATATTTCTTTTCAGGATTATTTGAAATAGAAATATTTTGTAACATTAAAAATGTTGTATATACTGTCACTTTTGATCAATTTAATGCATCCTTAATGAGTAAAAGTATTACTTTCTTTTTAAAAAATCATACTTTTACTTACTTTTGAATGGTAGTGCATGTGTGTGAGAATATATATATATAGTCAAACCAAATATTATTCATACATTTTTGATATTTCTGATACATTTTTACTAGTAGGTGCAGGACACTATAGTTCATTTATGTAAGTGAGGATAGTAAGGATAGTAAAATAAAGTAAACTGTGACATATTATGCCCAAAAATTCTTCATACAGTGGACTACCAGTAAAATTGATAAAAATTTGGGACCAAAAATTATTCAGACACTTCGACCTGACCATGTTTTGCTTAAATGTTATCTGACATAATTAAGATTAATTTTTTTTTTTTTAAAAAACAGTTTAACTCTGAGATCTTGTCATATTTTATTACCATTTTTTAAACTATAGTGAATAAACTATTAATGAATGAAATGGTGTCTGAATAAATTTTGGTTTGACTGTATATATACATACATATTATATATAATCCTCATTAGAATTATCAAGAGTTTTATTCAGCAGGGTAAAGATCAAATTTCTGCACAACATCTGATGGAAATTTACTGTGAGAGAACTTTAATTAGTGAACGAGACACAATCCATTCATAGTACTAGCTGCCTGTCACCGCCGTGTGGTGCTGTTCAAGTACGAAGGCAGGTGAGCATCCCTACTGATCACTGATTCCATTAGTAAAATTTCATTTCACTTCTGCGAGATGGCTGGCAGCCTCCCAGAGGACGGGCGGAACGCACAGGGTGAGAGATGGTACTCATCACATGGTAAATGATGTGCATCATTTCTCAGACTGTCATCCACATTTCAATCAAATCAAAGTTCTGTGACGAACGAGGCTATGAGAGCACATCCTTCACAAATACCAAATGACATCTCCTAGGGTAAATTAGAATACTAGTCTGGAGAATGTGCAGTAGTATGCGATTAGTCTCTGAGTAATTGACTGAGAACAGAAATACCTGTGAAGACAGTAGTGGTGATGACCTTGCTCTCTTGGCTTCCTCTCACTGCGTTCAGCTTGATTTCGTACTCTGTTGCTGGGTGGAGGCTGGTTAGGGTGTAGTTGGTGACATCATTGTCAATCACCACATTGTCCATCCTACCTGTGAGACGATTACAAACAGTAATGCTGGAATATTTGTCTAATTTGTTCAACATGTTTTAAATATACTGTGGAGGAATTACCTTTTGGTGATTGGTAAGACATTTTGTAGTAATCAAAGGGTGCGAGTGGCTGAATCCATGATATGGTTACAGATTCCTCGGTGACGTACAGCACAGTCATGTCTCTGGGAGGATCCATTCCTGCATCAAGATGACCATGAGTAAGAACTAAAGTATTTTTCATTGAGATCTACACCACTGTTAAAAAGTTTTTTGTTTTTTTTAAAGAAATGAATACTTTATTTAGCAAGGGTGCATTAAATTGATCAAAAGTGACAGTAAAGACATTTATATTGTTATAAAATATTTTGGTAACACTTTATTTTACAGTGCCGTAGCAACATGTTACTACATGTACTTACTATAGTAATAACAGTAAATTATGCACAATTACAAGTAACTAACCCTAAACCAAATCCTAACCCTTACTATAACTCTATCGTAAGTACATGTAGTTAATTAATAGTACTCAGTACTTATTTGAGTAATTACAATGTAACTACGGTACTTTAAAATAAAGTAACCAATATTTCTATTTTAAAATAAATTCTGTTCTTTTGAACTTTCAAAGAATCCTGAAGCAAAAAAATTACCACAGTTTCCACAAAATATTAGGTAGCAGAACCAAATCAACATAGAATGATATCACTAAAGACACTGAAGACTGGAGTAATGGCTGCTGAAAATTCAGCTTTGCCATCACAGGAATAAATTGTGTTTCAAATAATATTAACAATTACACAATACACAATAGTGTAATAATGGGCGATTTCAAAACACTGCTTCATGAAGCTTCGAAGCTTTACGAATCTTTTGTTTCGAATTAGTGGTTCGGAGAGCGTATCAAATTGCTAAAGTCACGTGATTTCAGTAAACAAGGCTTTGTTATGTCATAACTGTTTCGAAACGTTCCGAAATTTCAGTGGTTTACGTGACTTTGGCAGTTTGATACACGCTGATTTGAAACAAAAGATTTGTAAAGCTTCAAAGCTTCATTAAACAGTGTTTTAAAATCGCCCATCACTAGATATTGTTGAATAAAGTCGTTATTTTGTTTTATTGGTGCACAAAAAGTATTCTTGTCGCTTCATAACATTAAGGTCGAACCACTCTAGCCACATGAACTGTTTTAAATATGTCTTTAGTAGCTTTCTGGGTATTGAAAGTTTATTAATTATCTTGCTGTCAATGGAGGCGTCACTGAGCCATCAGATTTTATCAGAAATATCTTAATTTGTGTTCTAAAGATGATCGAAGGTCTTATGGGTTGTTATTATTATTATTAGTCTCCATTATATTTGCATGCTTCATGTGTTATTCATTTCAAAGGAATAGACATTGTAATTCTTTTCTTTTCTCATGTCATTTATTTTCTATTTGTGTTTGTCAACAGGGCCTAGAGAGAAGGAGGAGTATGAGTATGCTGGACACACGACACTCTTCACAAGGACATTTACATTGTTATTGTCTGCTGCTGTCCAGCAGGGACTCTTTCATGATTTGTTTATCTGTCCCAATAGCTCTTAGCATCGCAAAAGCAAAGGTTAGACTGCCTCTAAAAACAGCTAAACAGACTAACAGTCGTTCTGGAGCTTTCTGACAATTGAGAGGGAAATAAACAGATTTAATCTTGCCATTATTGAAGTGGTCAGTCCTTAAAACGAGTGGAAAGCCATTCACACCTCCCCATTTTCATTAGACTAATGCATTCAATTCATAAACTATGGGTGGCAATTCATAAACAGGTTGTCAACCTCATTTAAATGCTTTCAGGGTGAAATATTCCTTAGTAAATGAGTTGTGATTATTCATGTATGCATATCTTAATTTATTTTCCACTCAGCAGAGCAGTAAATAAATATATGTTCAGACTTTGTATAAAGGGCACAAAGAACAACTTTTTTTTTCAGTCCGTTCCATCTCCATTTATTCCGTTTCTTATTGTTGAGCATATGGTGACCTTCTAAAGAGTGTTAATGTGTGAAAATATGGTTTCTAACTAAAGCAGGAACATGTCGAAAATGTACTAAACACATTTCTAAGCTAACAAGCTTCAAAACACATCAGATCACAAAAGTACTTAAAGTGTTCATGTACACATCCCATCTTTATATAACAATATCATGCAAAGTAAAAGTTGAAACTTTTACTTTATTTAACTAATCAAGCTGCTGTGCAGGTGGTCCTTTGTAGAGTTGATTTCTATGTTTAGAAATAGCTCTGAGACAATGTCTCCTTTGGCAACTGCAAATATCAGTTCACTGACAGAACAGCTGAATTATTCTTGACACCTCCACGTTCAGAGAGAGGTAATTAGGGGAGGATTACATACTGTTGTATTAATTAAGACACAAAAGGGTGAAAAATCTGCTGTGCAGCTGTTTGCAGGAATCATAATGAGGAAATCCAGCAGGTATAGTTCTGCGCACGCTCACAAACGACCGTCTTGTGACATTTATAAAATGGAAACAAATATAAAAACCATAAAGTGTTCCCTAATAAAAAAGAAACATGGTGAATCTAGTGTGAACATGCAAATGTTACACTTTTCTTACTCGATTTCCACAAACTAAAGCCAAGGCTTTTATAAGAATTAACACAACCATTTAAACAGTCTCTTAATTTAGCAAAACGGTCCATAATGTAGCACATTGTCAGTACAGCACTGCATTTCATTGTGAAGTGTAATTTTCAATTTTCTTCTCAATAAAGATAGCTCTTTTTCTTGAAATTTCTGTAAATTTACATATTTATCATCCCTCTAATTTCTGTTAAGCCAGAGAATTTCATTAACATCTAACAATATATGTTTCTCAAGTGATGGATTTAAGTAAAGAACAGTGTGAATGCTGAATCCATAAATGGCACAAATGTACTTCAATATCTCTGCAGGCCTCTTTTATTGCTTGGAAAAGAGTTTCTTTGTCACAAGGTTGTGGTTTAACACTTTTTATATCTACTGTAATAAGAGAAGAACTCAACAACTGGATTCAGAAATGGAGAATATGGTAATAGGCCACCATCACAAAATAATAGGTTTTCACTGATGACTTATATAAATAGCAAAGTCATGATAGTTGACAATTTCATAAACTGAACTTCCTGTGCTGTGTGCATTACAAACCCAGCAGGTATCAATATGGTGCTATTTGACAGCATGCCATGTGCTTTTGAGAATATGGCATTTTTGTTGTCTGAATCAACTGTTTTTGAATGCAAGAAGCATGGATCAGAAAAATTTTAAATGTTTCATGAAAATGGTGCATGTACCATTTCAAAGTACTATTTTAAAGGGTTAGTTCACCCAAAAATGAAAATTCTGTCATTAATTACTCACCCTCATGTCGTTCCACACTTGTAAGACCTTCGTTCATCTTCAGAACACAAATTAAGATATTTTTGATAAAATCCGATGGCTCAGTGACGCCTGCATTGAGAGTAACATAATAACACGTTCAATGCCCAGAAAGGTACTAAAGACATATTTAAAAGAGTTCATGTGACTACAGTGGTTCAACCTTAATGTTATGAAGCGACGAGAATACTTTTTGTGTGCCAAAAAAACAAATAATGACTTTACTCAACAATATCTAGTGATGGGCGATTTTAAAACACTGCTTCATGAAGCTTTCGAATTAGTGGTTCGGAGAGCATATCAAATTGCCAATGTCACGCCCCCCAGTGGTGAACCACTGAAATTTCTAAACATTTATGAGGTAACAAAGCCTTGTTTACTGAAATCATGTGACTTTGGCAGTTTGATACGCGCTCCGAACCACTGATTCGAAACAAAAGATTCGTAAAGCTTCGAAGCTTCATGAAGCAGTGTTTTGAAATCGCCCATCACTAGATATTGTTGAATAAAGTTGTTATTTTGGTGCACAAAAAGTATTATTGTTGCATCATAACATTAAGGTTGTCACTGTAGTTACATGAACTGTTTAGTACCTTTCTGTGCATCTGAAAGTGTTAATTATCTTGCTGACAATGGAGGCCTCACTGAGCCATCGGATTTCATCAAAAATATCTTGAACGAAGGTCTTACGGGTGTGGAACGGCATGAGGGTGAGTAATTAATGACAGAATTTTCATTTTTGGGTAAAATAACCCTTTAACAGGGTTAAAAGTTAAAAGTTGCAGTGTCAGTGTCATTGGACAAATGCAGCAGCAATCCGTTTACATAAAGTCTCAAGTATTGCACATCCTCATATTATCACTTTGCCGAATGTACCATCAAGTTTTTCCTGAATGGACTTTTCTGACTAAAAAGGTAAGAATGAAACGGCCTCTTCACCAGTCCAATTGTTGTGTTTTCCTTTGCCATTTAACATTTTTCCCCTTAAACGTTTATGCAATATGCTGTGTTTCCGTGCCTGTCCAAAGCATGTGAATATAAGGCACGCTATTGGCTGTCTGTTTCTAAGCATCTAGCTGTAACATTCTAACACTGCATTGTTTCACACCCCCTTCTAAATTACAAGTGTGAAATGTTCCTCTACCTAGAGTTAATAGCAGGGTTTAGAACGACGATAACCCGGGGTTAAGCACAGTGTGAAAAGCCCTTCTGTTTAAGAAAAGTGCATATGAAAGTCTTTTGAGAGCATTGGCCTTAGTTTGTAAAAATGTGTAAAATCAATTGAGAAAATAAGAATATATATATATTTTCAAACATTAAATAAACACACTTAACTCCCTCAGACATACTGTATAAAAAATATCCTTGAGAATCACATTCATTAGTCTTAATACCTGTTGTGACTGAGCCTATTACTGGCTTTGAGGTTACATTGGCGTGCATGGTAACCAAGGTAACAGTGTACCGCCTGGAGGGCAGGAGACCAGTGAGGGTGATTCTGGTTTTAGACCCATCTAGAGCAATTTCAGAATCATCACTGGAGTCCTGAGCACTGTAGTTCAAGATGAATGCATCAGCAGGCGGTGCCGGTGCACTCCACGCCACAGTCAATGAATCAGATGTAACTTCAGAGAAGAAGAGCTGCGTGATAGGGCGGAACCCTGAAATTGAATGACAACAATGATATTACAAAAAAAAAAATGCTGGGTCCTGTGATTAAAGATCTCTTAAATGATTGGCACATCCTCACAGGAAGGAGGAAAGAAGAGTACAAGAACGAAGAACAATGAGGTGATTGGATGAAGTTTGCAGAAGAGATGCAGCCAGACAGCAGATATCAAGCAAATGATGGAAACTGAATGAAGAAAAGTGAAAAAATGGTGATGAAATATGATACAATCTTGATGCTGTAGATGTAAATGTATTGATGCACCAGGCCAAAGCAAGTGATTGAGTGATAACAACAAAGACAAAAACGCATAAGGAAGATAAAGAGTTATTTCTTTGGTAGATGTAAAATGTAATGAATTCTGTGATAGAAATGTTAAATTAGAGCTGTTTAATGCAATAATTTAGCACATTAATTAATGATGAAATAATGATGGAATAAAAAAAAAAAAATATATATATATATACAATTAATCACGCTCCCTGACCCATACGTAAATCCCATAAAAATTGTTTTTTTTTTTCCACAACTGTTACAGCCAACAAACCTCACCAAACCACAATACAGAGAGCAGACAGAGCCAAAAAAGCTGGACAGAGTGCAAAATGAAACCAGAAAAAGAACAAAAGAGAAAGCAGCGTTCTAAAAACTAACTGTTAAAGTTGAGTATGACATGCCGTCATAAAAAAAAAGACGTGGTGCAACAGTCAAAGACGTCAACTTGCATGTCTACATAGAACAACAATAATAAAAAAAATTATCGCAGATGGAATACAAAAACATGTCCTGTGTAAACAGCTTTTAAATAAACCTCACAGTGGCATAAAGACTGCGTCTTAAAGGGATAGTTCACCCAAAAGTGAAAATTATCTCATGATTTACTCACCCCCAAGCTACCTTAGGTGTATATGACTAACTTCTTTCAGACGATCACAATCGGAGATATATTTAAAAATATCCTGGCTCTCCAAAGATTTATAATGGTAGTGAACGGAGGGCCTGTTTTGAAGCCAAAAAAAAAATGCATCCATCTATCATAAATATAATCCATATGGCTCCAGGGGCTTAATAAAGACCTTCTGAAATGAAGCGAAACTTTATAATCTAAAATAACTAGCTTCTGCCAGATGACCGTAAGCATACTACGCAAGTCGACTTGTGCCAAATGAGTAAGCCCTCGTGCGATGTATGACGCAGGATGTAGGAGTAGCATAAGCTTAGATGACGGTTTAAACAAATAGGGCTGTGCAACAAACTCAAGCTCCTCTTCTCTTATATTGAAATTCTCTGACATTTCTCTTAAAATTTCTCCTTTTAGACTTCTAATTTGTGTTTTGTTTTGCTCTATCCTCTGAGCTTTATTGTCATTGCATCATGAGTCAGGTCAGAGGTCACTCTTCCACTGTAAATCAATGCGTACGGCCGTCTGCAGGAAGCTAGTTGTTTTACTTTTTAAAGTTTTAAATATGGATATTTTTCACCGCTTCATTTCAGAAGGTCTTTATTAACCCCCAGGAGCCATATGGATTATTTTTTATGATGGATGGATGCATTTATTTTGGGCTTCAAAATGCCCCCCCCCCTCCACTACCATTATAAATCTTTAGAGAGCCAGGATATGTTTTTAATATAACTCCGATTGTGTTCGTCTGAAAGAATGGCGGTGAGTAAATCATGGGATAAACCTTTTTGGGTGAACTATCCCTTTAAGGCTGGGACACAGACAGGGTTTTTTGGTCGATTAAGAATGTTGAATCGGCCTCGGGCCATCATTTAGAGAGAACTCTGATTAGCTTAGCGAACGAGTCGGTGAACGAGATTAAAAGCGAAACTGATGAAAGCGAGCAAAGAAGTCAAGACGGTACAGACAAAACAGAAGGCTGTTATAATTTTAGGTCATCTTACCTGAGCATTCAAATGCACAAATATTTTCATAACACGAGGAGAATTGAATGAAGAATGTGATCAGTATGAGTGATATTCAAAATGGTAAGCAAGCTCTGCTTTGTTTACAGTTTGTATATCTGTAGTCCTAGTTTCGGTTTCCCTTTTTGAATGACGAAAAGAGACTTTTTATACCTTTTGATATAGACAGATATTTACTTGCACACAGGCACAGAATGCACGTGCTACTTGACAGTCCTTTTGGTGTGTTCAAGCGCAGCTTTTTGGCCAATTAGACCAATCTACATTTCTATGTTACTGACGTCTAGCTTATAAGACTAGTCTTAGCGGTTTATGCAACCGGCATCAGATGTATTGACAAAATCAGTTACAAAATGGATTGCGGTAGACTGTAGGCCAGTGACAGGCTTATGTTCAATAATATGAAAATATAAATGTCTTTATATTTTAATTTAATAATTTACTTGTCTGCCACAATAGTAAAGGCTTTGAATTGTCTTAATTTTCTCATACGATTACAATATATGCAATTTATTGTTTCAAATGTCTTTTTAATTGATTGACATCCCTAATAAAGAAAATTATCTATAAATGGTTTTCTATTTGATCATTTTAATTTCATACTTTTTTTAATTGGGGCTATCAACAAATCACGATCTTATTTGTAGATATTAAGCAAATGGAGACTGGGTGAAGAAAAGTGGAAAATAGTGATGAAATATGATACAATCTTGATGCTGTAGATATGTAAGTGTTGATGCGGCAGGCAAATCCAAGTGAAAACAACAGACAAAATATTACACAAGCAAAATGAAGATATGTTCATTCGACTGATAAAAAAAAAGGCTGGGAACCCCTGAAGTAAATGACAGATGTATGGCTGAATTTTGATGAAAGATGATTAGAAGTGCCTAGAAACGAACCTGCTGAAAAAAAAAAAAAAACATCTACAGGAGCTGTTGAATTTTCTTTGCAACGGGTTAACACTGAAGCAAAATCTTACTTCCACACCATGCTGCATTCCTCATGCAATTATCGAAGAGATTAACGAGAGACATCCGGCCAAAACTGACATGTCATGTCATGAGGCGGTGATGAGGCAGTGCTTTGGACACATAACAGTGATTCCTGTACACGAGTTCCCAAAAGATCAAATTACCTGTGAAGGCATCAATAGTGGCTGCGGTGCTCTGCTGCCTGCCTCTCTGTGCTGCAACTGTAATGGTGTACTCGGTGCCCGGCTCTAGACCTGTCAGTGTGGTGGTGGTGACGTCTTTGGGCACCGTAAGCTCTGTTGTGACTCCAGTGGAGGATGTGTAGGTCACCCTATAGTGGTCAATAGGCCCCTGCACTGTACCCCACAACAGCGTGATGGTGTTGTCGGTGGAGGCTGTGACAGTCAAATCCAAGGGGACATCCAGACCTAAAGATTACAGAGTACACTGAGGCTGTTTCAAGGTTTGTAATGGGAATATTAAACTGTTTGGTTCAGTAAACCTTAAGCATATTTTTATGCCTCACAAACATCATATATCAGTTCTACTGGCAAAAACAGATTTGCACGGTCTGCAGCAGGAATACAAACTTCATACTATTGAAAATAAATTTATTTCACTGTGATCTGGCAACGGCAGAAATATAAGCTTCTAGCTTACCCGTTCTGGCATTCATCGTTGCTGGGGTGCTTTGGTTGGCACCTACAACAGCTGAAATTCCTATGCCATACTCGGTGCCAGGAAGTAAATCTAAAGAGGAAAGAAAGTGAAAGAGCAAAAGAAAGAGAGATAAAAAAAAAAAAAAAATCAATACATTTAGCACATGAGCAATTTATTTTGTCACTATATAAGTTAGCATAAAAATAGATTTGTGGGTGCTCACAATTAACTCATAATGAGATGAAAAACATCAGGAGCAACGGAGTCAAACACCTTGATGTGACTTCTAATACATTTGAGAAACATAAATACATTTATTTTCAACACTTATTGTCAGAAATGTTGATTGCTTGAACAAAAAAGCTGTTCAAGAGAGAAAAAAATCAGTATGGCAGCAAATTTAAAAGAGGCTGAGGATTCACTTTAAAGTTTTCCATCGAGTCAAAATGGCCTGTATCCATGCATATCTAAAACAAATTTGTACTACAACTGTACGAATATTTAAGAGCACTGAAAAGATTACACTGACTAATATTAATCACCATTCACGTTATTGGAAAAGTTAATAACAGAATAAATAGGTAACACTTTACAACACGATCTTATTTGTTAACATTAGTTAACGTATTAACTAACACAAACTAACAATGAGCAATACATTTGTTACAGTATTTATTTACCCTTGTTAATGTTAGTTAATAAAATCCAGCTGTTCATTGTTTGTTCATGTTAGTTCACAAAGCATTAACTACAAATACATTATTTGTACAGTATTAGTAAGTATCACTAAGATTAATAACTGCTGTACAACTATTGTTCATTTTTAGTTCATGTTAACTAAAGTAGTTAACTAATGTTAACTAATGAAACCTTATTGTAATGCCTTTATGATTTACTCAAAGACCTCAATTTATCATAATGACAATGTAATACATATAAAAAATATATTTATACATTTAAAATGTTATAATTAATGTGAATGTGGGATGACATGCTGTTTAATAATGTTAAAGCTTTTTTAATCTTAAATTTGAATTTTAAACTAATTGTTTTTTAAATAAAAGAATTTTAAATTGTAAATTTGAAATGAATTTTATTGAAAGAAAAAAAAAAAAAGAAAAAAAAGAAGACATTTTTGCCTTTATTATTATTTATTCAGATTCAGTACAGTTGGACAGAGGACAGGAAACAAATTGGGAGCCCATGCTGCCCATGAGGCTATCGGCCTCAACAATTTTATTATAAATAAAGTTTATTCACTATAGTTTTAAAAAATTGTAATAAAATATGACAAGATCTCAGAGTTAAACTGTGTCAGATAACACCTAAGCAAAACATGGTCAGGTCAGTGTCTGAATAATTTTTGTTTGGTTTGACTGTGTGTGTATATATATATATATATATATTCCAGTAGTATGAAATAAAGGAAAAGGTTAGGTTTGAGCTACCATTGAGAGTAGTTTTGGTGGTGGTGCCATCGTTGCGTGGGACGATGACTTTGTCATACTGATCGCCAGCCAGAGTGCTGTAGACCACACTGTAGCCTTCTACATCTGCCTCACTATTGTCCCATTCCAGCTCCAGGCTAGTGGACGTTTTTGACAGCACTCTCAGGTTCTTTGGTGCATCAATTTCTGGAAAAAATGATACAATCGATAATGAACTGGTCATAAAATGGATATCATGCTTTGTTATCATGTTGCATTTTTGTAATCGAATACAAATGTTTACTTCTGTGAAGCAGACCTACTTCACTTAAAGATCTTTAATCTTTAAACTCTGATGAAAGCTCACCTGTCGTGAACTCTGTGGAAATGGCTCCACTCTCAGTGCCATTCCGGACTCCACAAACTGATACTTCATACGTGGATCCAGGCCTCAGTACTTGGAGGGAGTATTGGCTCAGAGTGGGCTGCAGGCGAAAGGTGGTCTTTGGTCCATCCACCCCTACCAGCCCGTACCGCAATATAATCAGGTCCACTTTAGCCTTGGGTGGGCTCCACTCCACAAAGGCAACCGTGTCTGAGATGTCTCGCACAATAAGCTGTGTTGGGCCATCGATTACTGAAGAAAAAACATAAGACAACCTCAATGAAATGAGAAAAGTCTGGTCAGAGCTTCTCAATATGCTTGAAGAGGTTTCAATCATGAGTCAGTGGACACCGGGAAGCCTGTAAAAGCACGGCAGGGGGTCAATGGAGAAGATCTAGAAAACTCTTTTAATAAAAAATAACTAATGATCTGATACACATTATGATCTAAATATAAATAGTTACTATAAAGTGATATTGAAAAAAAAAATTCTAGCAAAGGATAAAGATTCTTGAATCTGTAAAGGTTTTAAACCCTTGTGCAACAATAAGGAACATGGTAAGACTGACATTAGAGATGTTTTTGGACATTTGAGCCTAGGGGAATTTATTTGATGATTTTAATTTAATTTAATTTGTCTGGATGATTAAATGCTGTGATGAATGAAGGACATAAAAACATCCATTTTTGTACTATTAAATACAAATGAAGATAAAATACAAATGAGCAAATATGTGAATTTGCTTAAAGCTTATTTTTCCACACAAAAACATAGCCCTGAGCTATAGACCTAACATGGCTTATTGGATGCAGTGTCAATTTATTTATTTATTTTATTTATTTCTTTATCACATCATTATAATATTACCAAAGTAATGGTGCAGAGTCAAAAAGTGGTGGCAAAAGTTATTTAAAAATGAGGAAGCGCAATGTTGTAGGAATGTGCAGAATTTGAAGTTAAGCTTGAACTTTAAATATACTGAACTGTGACTGTGTCTGAAATTTTAAAGGTGTAATTTATGTGGCACAAATAGTACCACATGAAATTGCTTTTTTTTTTTTTTTTCCCTAACGGGTTTTCCAAAAACTACCTCTTTTGCCCCCATCTATAATAGTTGCTCAGCAAAACTATAGGCTACTATGATCTATTGAAATTTTTATGATGTATGTTTCTTGCAAAAAAATACTTTGTCAGAAAACATGGCAACATGAGACGATATGGACAGCCATCAATGGAGAAAGACGCTCTTTATGGTATTATTACAGCTAACTAGACCATGTTAAGCAGCCAAACACTGACCTCTTTGGACAAACAGGTAGTCCAATGGCCTGTGCTACTGGTTAAGTCAAAAGTTTCTATGTTGGACCACTAAAACCAAACAATGTTTGAAAACTGAGAGCCACAGTGTATACAATAAAGTCATATTAAACTTCATATTGAGAATTACACACTTCACCTTTAAGTTATCCATGTTTTCAATACAGTTAATGAGAAAGTATTTTCCAGATATTGACAGCAGGCAAACCCACACTCAAGTGACTGAACCAAGTGGCCATGCTAAGCCTCCAACAGGCTCTTTTAATAAGATGTGAACTTGTTGTGTGAATAATTAACCTGCTTCTTTATATAGGGCAACATGACCATCTGCCTCAGAAACAGGTATTGTGAAGGAAGATGAACATTCTCTGGTACTTTTGACCTCATTGCCAACCTCGCCCTCATTCTGCTGTGATATGTAAAACGCTACTAATTGGACCAGGTGAGACTGCACTGAATACCACATTTCCCTTTTCAAGCATGAGCCCAAAGCATATATCGTGCACGATGCCATTGTGACTCTCTAAAGGATATTACAACTACAAAATGTGACCCGGTTCAGGAGGAACCCCAAGCAAATTAGGAAATTATGTCACGTCAGCTTCATGGGAATATTTACTTTAAGTTCTATGCACAGCCTATTCAACCCACAAGGGTGATTTCTTGGTTTTATTCAAGGCACACCAGCATAGTCTCATTTTTAAGTCTAGTCACACCAGAGACAAGGCAATAGATTACTGTTTATTTTTTACTGAAAATGTTGTATTTTAGCGCTTAAGCATAATTACTGTGAAGCAGCTTGCAAACTCATGAGGAACCATGCGTGTGCTTAGCGAAAGCTTGTCGTCCCGGGCTTTCTCCGGGGATAGATAAATCTTTGCACACATAAATAATTAAATGACATCAAAATTTGTCTTTCTTTATCCAATAAGGTATCCGCAGTGGACACGTGAAATATTAATGGCCCGCATGCATAATTAATGTCTCTTTAATTATGCTTGACGGTGAGGCCCGTAGAAATTAATGGCGTTTTCGCAGCAGACATGCAATTTCAATTGTCCATAAAAAGTTCAATTGAATCTAATTCTCCTGTCTGTAAGTGATAGAAGAAGAATTCTTGGGTGAAGTTTACATTAAGTGCATAATTGCTGGCAGACTCACCCATTCGTCATGGTGACACTTTCCATTAGCTGAAGCATTGTGACACCTCCTTGCAGTTTATGCCTTCCCAGCCAAGTCTAGCGCCTCTCACACACCTTTTGAATGGACTATTTACACACCTTCCTTTGTGAGTGCACTATATCACTGACTGTATGTTTTTCTGAATGTTTTGTCAGACATATTTGCAATAGTGTTACGTTCTGACAACACACTGTCAGCAGACTAACAGTAAAATGACTGTATTCATAGTATAGTTTGAAGGTGAGCCTTCTGTTCAGCCTCACCGCTGCACTACACTGATTTCAGCACCAAGGACAGAGAAAAAAACAACAGGACATGGCAGATGGGTGGAGGAAATCACTGCTCAAGCCACTTCCAACTTGTCAACTCCAGCTACAAAAGAGACACTAGTGACTCAGCTGGCTGGGTAACCTGAAGGGAAAAGCACTTCACAATGTTCTCCCTTTCATCTTCTCTGCACACAGAATGCGACTAAACCCCCCTGTATTGTGCATTCATCTGAGGAGCAGTTGTTTGCTTTGTAAACTTTTGTCTCCATTAATGATGAAGCAACCTGTTCTGCTATTCCACACTGAGAGTATCTATGCTGTCTATCACAAAACCTGCTTGCTTGATGAGCATACTTATTTCAGACAACTAAGGATGACAAAAGTAGCAAGAAATTTAATTTAATAAAATATCTAACTCCATACATACACCGATCAGGCATAACATTATGACCACCTTACTAATATTGTATTGGTCCCCCTTTTGCTGCCAAAACAGCCCTGACCCGTCGAGGCATGGACTCCACTAGACCCCTGAATGTGTGCTGTGGTATTTGGCACCAAGATGTTAGTAGCAGATCCTTTAAGTCCTGTAAGTTGCGAGGTGGAGCCTCCATGGATCGGACTTGTTTGTTCAGCACATCCCACAGATGCTCGATTGAATTGAGATCTGGGGAATTTGGGGGCCAAGTCAACACCTCAAACTCGTTGTTGTGCTCCTCAAACCATTCCTGAACTATTTTTGCTTTGTGGCAGGGCGCATTATCCTCCTGAAAGAGGCCACAGCCACCAGGGAATACCGTATATCCCAAAGCATCACACTGCCTTCACTGGCTTGCCTTCTTCCCATAGTGCATCCTGGTGCCATGTGTTCCCCAGGTAAGCGATGCACACGCCAGTTCTGATGCTCACGTGCCCACTGCTGGCGCTTTTGGCGGTGGACAGGGGTTAGCATGGGCACCCTGACTGGTCTGCGGCTATGCAGCCACATACGCAACAAACTGTGATGCACTGTGTATTCTGACACCTTTCTGTCAGAACCAGCATTAACTTCTTGAGCAATTTGAGCTACAGTAGCTAGTCTGTTGGATCGGATCACACGGGCCAGCCTTCGCTCACCACATGCATCACCATGACCCTGTCGCGGTTTACCACTGTTCCTTCCTTGGACAACTTTTGATAGATAATGACCACTGCAGACCGGGAACACCCCACAAGAGCTGCAGTTTTGGAGACGCTCTGACCCAGTTGTCTAGCCATCACAATTTGGCCCTTGTCAAACTTGCTCAAATCCTTACGCTTGCCCATTTTATCTGCTTCTAACACATCAACTTTGAAGACAAAATGTTCGCTTGCTGCCTAATATATCCCACCCACTAACAGGTGCCGTGATGAAGAGATAATCAGTGTTATTCACTTCACCTGTCAGTGGTCATGTTATGCCTGATCGGTGTACAAACAAACAAAACAAAAGAGCATGCCTAATTTATAAAGTGGACAAGAAGTGTCCAGTGTGGACTCCTCAATTTCATGTTGGAACATGGTGGAACATTTAACAACTGATGACAGACCTCGTTCCTAGATAATTATTTACAATAAGAATGCATTAGTTTTATCACTGTGGACCCATGCATATGTTCTTCCTTAGAAACAATTACTGTACAAATTGCTTTAGGTCACACTATGAAATCTTACACAGAACGTATTGACGATTTGCAATATAATGACATTGTAGGTGAAAACAGAAAATGCATGTATTGGGATGGTGAACCAAACACTCTAGGTAGGTCATTCAAAATCAAAGATATATACAGAAAGTAAAAAAAAAAAAACACAAAACGATTGAGTTATTGGAGAATGAAACAGTGAGGCGTGGGTGTTTCTATAGATCGGATGGTAGAGCATGGTGCTAACAATGCCAAGGTCATGGATTTGATTCTCAAGGAACACACATACACTAAGCATATAACCTGTGCACTTCAAATCCCTTGGAATAAAAGTCTGCCAAATGCATAAATGTAGTATAATTGGTGGGAGGCGTACGTGTGATAACGGTTGCAGTAACAGGCAGGCTCCTGCCTTGGTCTTTCAAGGCCACCAGGTTGACAGTGTATTCTTCTCCAGGCTTCAGCCCTGTTTGGTGGAACGACGTGATGGTACTGGGTAGTTGTGCTGTCATCCCTCCATCATTGTCCTTTGACATGCAAAAGACACAAACACATACAGAAATATCACATTTCACAATTCTGGCATCAGAGTGCAGACAGGCATGCAGGAACAAACAGTACATCGAGATTGTTTTCAGAAGGCAGTCGACTGTGTAAAAAAAGAAAAAAAAAGATGCTGCTGGAATTTCAGTGGAGATGCGTTTCGCCAGATGTTTGATGTATTGAATTAAGTCTTGTTTTTTTCCCCCAACTTGCTTAGGCAGAGAACTTTGTGAGTTGCATCGTACCCCACAAGACATCAGCTAACCTCCCCTGGAAGCTTATGAAATCAAGCAATATCAAAGTGCTTGAGGGTTTCAGAAGATGTGACTGTTCTAAAATGCATGTTCTTTGCCACTGACTCTGTGAACGCACACTTGTCTCTGCCCTCGCATCCATTACAATATTGTGGAAAATCAGAACGGCTCTTACGCTTTGTAGGATTAAATCCACAGAGGATGGGACTTCCACTTCTAATATGATTTCCCCAGTGGTGTGCTGGAGTTGGCACGGTACTTATAGCAAACCCTCTTACCGATGGAAGATTGAAGTGCACCATGATCACCACCCCACACACACACCCAAACATCGGCCTCTTTGTATTCACTTCCTATTCTCCTGAAAGAGGCTTTTGACTTTGTTTCCAAGGTATTTTCTTCTTTCATTCCAAAAATGAAGGATTTATGAGACTCATGAACCACCTAGAGCTCACTTTGGCAGGGCATAGGCTATGGATTTAACTGAAAGCTAAGGCTACGTTCACACTGCAAAGTCTCCTTTGAGCCTTAGTGCCAAATTCTGATTTATTTCTTAGATCCAGTTTCTTTGTGTGGCTGTTCACATTATCATTCGAGTGTGAATTCGAGTGTGAACTAGTCATGTACGCCGTCATAAGGAAATAAACATGGAGGCTACTGAAGCCAGCATTTACATGTATATTCATAAATTGATGTGCCACACATGTCAGGGAATTTTGTGTAGAAGCTATAAAGAGAACACACAAATGAATGAGGAGAAAGAGAAAAAAGTTTTCTCATAAAGTTTTGCTCGTATAGAGCTGTCATCGTAATTCTTATAAGCATAAAAGCTCACTTTCCCTCCAGTGATTAACTTTGACCAAAAAACTACCAGTATGTAAAATTTTTGGAGTGACTCCAAACTGTTGATCTAGAGTGATGTAAAATAGTGTTGTCAAAAATATTGATATTTTGATATGTGTCAATACTGAAATATCTGAAACAGTTCCAATACTCCAATACTGCAGTATTGATACACTGATACCAGCTGCATGTTCTTGCTCTTTTCTTTCCGAAGACAAATTAACACACACTCGCCTCCTCGTCTCATTCGCTCCAGTAGTCTGGTTGAATAGTGCTTGTATTGCGCATAATTTTACTCATTCCTGATCTGGTACACTGATCTATATAAGTGGTGTGCACATAAAGCCGTCACTCAAACAGCTTGTGAGTACCAAATTTACTTCTTTTCCGTGGCTTATTGCGCATAAACCACATGTGTCAAATACGAGGCCTGCGGGCCAAACACGGCCCACCACGACTTTTAATCAGGCCCGCAAACAAATTCTAGTAATCACTTTAATGTGGCCCACGCGCTGTTTAAAGCTGCTGTCCGTAAGATTTGGCACTCTAGCAGTTGATAAACTGCATGCGTCTTGCGGAGGAACATTGTAGCCGGAGCAACTTCTCTCTGTTTATGTCTATGAAGAGTCACGCAGGTACTGTGCTACTCCACAGCGGTACGACGCGAACAGTCTAAAATAGTCAGAATATAAACTTATTATAAACCTATTATAGGTGTACCGTAGATTCAGGATAAGACAAAAACACTATTTGGAAAAATGGATTCACGATGTACTCGCTCATTATATAATTTTAGTACATTTTGAACACAAAAAAGATACAGCAGCTTTAAATAAACGTCTGTGACATTACAACATTGAGACGCAGGTGGCGCTGTCACACTTCACTCAACTCGCTAATTTTATCAGAGAATACGGCAATAACTGTAAGCAATGTAAATGCTATCTGATTTTAAATGTGGCTGGCACAATGGCTAAAAAAAGAAAAGTGCAGAGTGTCTGGTAAGAGTTTAAAAAAAAAAAAAAATATCACAATTTGCTTAGGTTTGGCATTAGCTCAGTGCATGAGTCCTTTCAAGTTCAAGTTGACTTTTAAAAGTAAGAGCTACTAAAATAAGCCAAATAATACAATTTCAGATATCTGTTATCTATATACCATTTATCTATAATAACCTACCATTTGTTGTATGTTATCAAACAGTTTTTCTAAAATCCATGAGCTGTTTTTTAAGTAGGCCTACTGTTTTGTTTAAGTGGCAGTGTGCATTATGCCAAGTGCATTTGTCCTTTCAAGTTAAAGCCAAATAATACAATATCAAATACCATTTGTTGTCTATATACCATGTGGTATCAAATATCTATAATTTGTTGACTATTTTGCTTTATCAAAATTATTTTCTGAAATCGAAATTGCTGTTTTTAAAGTACAGTTTTATGTAGTTATGCTGGTCAGAGACCTTATTTCTTGTTTTGATAAAGATAAAAAAAGTGTCTGTTGATAAAGATAAAAAAAAGGTCTGATGTGACACAAATGTGTTCCAAACGTGTTACAACTCAAAATTACAATTAAAACATGTAAAATGAAAACCTCATTGTTTTAAAAAATGTGGTTTAATTTTGTGAAATATACATACATATAAACACACACACACATACATATATATATATATATATATATATATATATATATATATATATATATTTATTATTATTATTATTATTATTTCTTCAATAATATAAGTGTATATTAATAAGTGTATTAATATATTTTATTAATACACTTATATTTATTCAATAAATGAAAACAATCCTCTAAATATATGTCTGGCCCCTGATTTTATTCACAACCCTCGGCATGGCCCTTGCTGAGTTTGGATTTGACACCCCTGGCTTAAATGGTCAAAAACATACTAAGTTGTGTCAAAATGCCCCTTTTGCTGAGTATTCTGTAATTCTGTAAATACAGTCAGTTTTGGAAAGCAAATAGTTGAGAGAAAACTCATGTTGTGTAACAGTATATTGGATCCATGCATATCATGTTAATCAAAGAACAAAAGACAAAGAGAAAATCACTCGCTGCTCTTGACTGAATAACTTTTGTAAATTTAATTGTAAGCATTAATCTGTATATATTTATTATAATGAAGACTATCCAGTGTTATTTTACGTTTGATTACTTTAATTTCTGTGGTATTTCTTACCTGAATACTGTTAGACAAACCTGAAAAACTTAAAGCCATGTTTATTTCACTTGTCTCTTTATTCTATTGTATTTATTTGTGCTATTGTTTGCAATTTGTTTATTTTTTCTTATTTTATTACTGACTGTTTATTTGTCTTTTTTAATTTTTTTTTTTATTTGGGGGGGTGATAACAAATTATCTGTATGGTGGTATATATGCCAGTTTTCCGCATGGTATCGAATATCGATATTTGTCAAGGTATCGTATCGGAGTTGGAAATTCCAGTATCGTGACACTAATGTAAAAGTCTAATAACTTCCGATATGACTGTTCAGAGTGGTCACGTTGCAAAACATCAGACCAGTATGTGATTTAGGACCACATGTGGAAGTCTGTCCATCCATCCATCCATCCATTCGAGTCAAATATGAAAAGGAAAAAAAAAGTATCTGGGCCACTTTTCCCTGCAGTCTGAATGTAGCCTAAGACAGTGGGATAAGACCCAAACTTCTCAGCACAGAACAGAAAACTGCACTCTCAAGGGTCCCTAAGAAGTGCGCCTATTATTTGCTGCTGGCTGAAGGAAATCCTTTGTGTGAACCATTTAAGTAAACCATAATCCCCACTTTACCGCTATCCATTACACTCAAGCACACCTCTGATATGTCAGATCTTTTTGTTGGAGGGGAACATGATGTTTACAAATTCAGTGGCTGTTCTTAATAGTCACGCTACAACTAAACAAAATACCTCAGGGGCTCTGTTGCATATTTGCTATTATACATAAGGAGAGATGTTTCACCCCGATGTGAAATGACAGGTATGTTGCACAGGAAACATGCTGTTTTGCATACGCCGATGTCTCCCACTGCTATTTCATAATGAGACACCAAGCACAAGCTCCACATTTTGTTGGCATGCAGGAGCTGGACGTTTTTCTTCTTCCTCTGAGAGTGCAGTATGCACACGCTGAAAATGTTTTGTCCTTTCTCCAGATGGAACATTTGAAAGGGGATTAGTGAGAACATCTCTGCCTGGATGTATTGTGTTCCTGCCATGATGCAAAATAATTCTTTTTCAAACACAGACAGATTGACATTTATCACACTGAGAGGCACCTGTCAGAAACCGAATCATCTTTGGCTTAAAAAAAAGCATTAATTTATCAGCTGTTCACAGATGGCTGTCAAAACCTTACATTGCAGTTTCCTTGTTTACTGTTGTAGAATTCAATGCGGTGGATGGTCCACAAATGCTACAAGATTCCAGAACCTCTGTGTTGTTACGCCAAGAGCTACAGCAGGGGCAGAATCAAATGAAGTGTGACCTTCTAAGAAAAGCCTTACCTTGGGAATGAAGCTTATTTCCCAACCATCAAACAAGTAGTCTAAGGGTTGCCACTGAACCTCCACGGATGTCTCCATGATGGATTTGAAGAGTAAACCGTCTGGATTCGAGAGATCTAAAAGGTACAGATTGATGCATTATTGGCCTCCGTCCTGTGTGTGTTCAATAAATCAACATTTTTCTCAGCCAAGGCAGATCTTTACTCTCAGATTTTAGCTCTGTAGAAAGGGAGCAATGAGAGCAGATACAAAGAGGTTTACTTTGCGAATAAATTCAGGATTTATTTGATTTTTCTCAGTTATTTTCAATATGGAATGTATCTTTAATCAGTTTACATTTATTTCCAAATACATTAAATCCAAATAATAGAAATCAGGAAATAGTATTACAGTAACTTTACAGTACACAAAAGTGAACCTTCAGCCTTTTCAGTGTCTATAATCGTAAAAGCCTCCAGAGGATTTGAAAATAACTTCAAGGAAACAGTAATAAAACACTATCTCTGCTGGGAGCGTTCTGCTTATTCAGGACTGCTAAATAAAAAATAACACACATTTTGCATGATCCCTCTTATTTTGTTAAAATAATTAACATTTTGCAGATTCTGCAAGGGGTATGTAAACTTTTGAGCACAACTGTATACCGGTAATACACTAATACAGGTAATACACATCAATATGTCTTCCCTTTGTGCTTCCACAGAGTGTGGCATACAATTTATTAGATAATTAAGCACTTTTTTATTATTACTTGAATATCGTATCGGTACTGGCCGAGATTGAATCCCAGGTATCGGAGGCAAAAAAGGTGGATCGGAGCAAACAGGGCTAGCTCAAACAGCAACATTACACACTTACTAAAGTTGAAAAAGTGAAAAAACATAATAGGACCCATTTTAATAAAAATAAATAAATCATGTTATTCAGCAAGAATGTATTTAATTAATCAAAAGTGACAGTAAAAACATTTAAAATGTTACAAAAGAATTCCATTTAAAATATATGCTGTTGAACTCTATTCATCAAAGAATACTGGAAAAAATTTATCCACAACATATTAACTAGCATAACCATTTTCAACATCGAAAATAAAAGTTTCTTAAACATCAAATCTGCATTTTAGAGTAATTTCTGAAGGATCATGTGACACTAAAGACTGGGATAAATTTTAAATTGTATCAACCCTTCCTTTTTCTCTCATTCATTTCTTTTCTTGCAATGTTTCCCTATTGATAATTATCACAAACATATCATTCAGTTACAGAAAACGGCTAATAATGTTCAACATTAGTCTCATCTTTGTTAGATTATAGAAATGATGGCTCCATAGGTGAATATCTCAGAAGTATAAGCCAGATCATGATGCCAACCGGATGCCACATGCACATAGCAATTTCTTTCAAATTCATTAAGTTCCGATTATCTTAATTATCATCTCTGAATTACCTGTGAAAATGTACGAAACAGAAGGCCAGCCAGTGGTGCTTTGTGTTTGTCTGCAGAATACCCAACTGGCTTTTCACAAATAATGGAATATTTGTTATGATGTGTTCTATTCTAGGCTGAGGCGTTTTGCTCAAGGCTGACAGGCAGTGACTGTATACGAAAGGCCCTCTAGCATTTTGCCAATCTGGCACTGCTACTCACCAGGTGGTGGGTGTCTAATCATATCCTGTTGGCAAAGACAGCCAGTTGTTCCTCTGAAGAAGTAACATGAGGTATGTGTGTGTGCAAATGGGATTGTGAAGGAGTGTGTAATCTCTCATCCAGGTCTATTAAACCTGGGTCATGCTTGGGTAACAATGATGCACTTACAATGAAAATGTCACATTCAAGATATATGCAAAACACCTCAGACATTTTAATGGGAAAAAAAAGCCTTATCAGACCAAAACACTGATGGTATTTGAATAAAATAGCTTTTAGGAAAGAAGTGTACTCACAGGTGGAGGCTAAGGTGTTCATAGGGGCACTGATGATATTGTCAATCACTGCGTACACGTTGATGTTGTATTCCAGACCCGGCTCCAACCCTTTGATGGTGGTGTTGGTAACGTTTCCTGGGACTCTGATCTCTAGTTGGACTCCACCAGGGGTTGTAGGGGCGTAAGTGATGAGATAGTCTGTCAGGAACACTGGTCCCTCCCACTGCAGATCAATGGTGTTCTCTGACACTCCCTGAACTTGCAGATTCATAGGAGGTGACACTGTATAAAAAGGGCGAATACATCATATGAATATGAATCATTCTGATCAAAAAGCAATCATTCCTAGGAGACGGTTTGGAAAATGTATTTTTAATGTGATCTGAGGCAAATCATACCAGAACATTTACCTCTATATATATATATATATATATATATATATATATATGCATACATGTGTGTGTGTGTTTTTGAAAGAAGTCTCTTATGCTCATCATGCCTGCATTTATTTGATCAAAAATACAGAAAAACTTTTTTGATCTACTTTAAAATATAATTTATTTCTGAGATGCAAAGCTTAATTTAAATCAGCCATTACTCCAGTCTTCAGTGTCACATGATACTTCAGAAATCATTTATTATCAATGTTGGAAACAGTCGTGCTGCTTAACCTGTGATACTTTATATATATATATATATATATACACATACACACTGTATATAGGTTAATTGCAGCTAGTATTGTTATGTAGTTATGTATCAGCAGTATTATCTGACATTGATGTTCCAGAATGTAATGAACTTGAAAAGTTTGAAAATGTAGCTACTTATAAAAAGAGTTTGGAGGATCCCACTTGGGCTACCCATGAGACTAAGAAGCATCTCGGGTCCACAGAACACACGAGACTTCCTCCTGATACTGGGCTCATAGGAGTAGCTATAAGTGGCCCCTAAGGAATTACTAAGGACTTGAAGAAGCAATTTAGCTCCTTCCACACGAACAGGACAGGCTGGTGTTCCTTCTGTTCCCCCTCTACAACAGACCTCTCAAAACAGAGAAAAAAAAGAAGTCCCAGGGTGCGTACTTAGCAAAATTTATCACTCTAGCATCTGTGCTTTTCACCCATATCGAGCTGCCAAGCTCCCCTTTTTATTTTTAAGGAGGAATAGGAAGCCAGGAAGCGAAGCAGATACAGTCTTAAACAAAAAGGGAGCAAAGGTCTGTCTAAATGGTCTCTGCACCAACCAATTTTAAAGTGGACTAATTTTTTTACAAGAATGATCATATTCAACATATTTTGTCAGCACATATCTTAATAATATATTGTTTTAGGGTTTTTTCATAAATACAATAAAATACAAAAAAGTTATTTGGAAAGTGTTTGGCATGGTAATAGGTATGACAATGTTGTATGTTTGGTCTTGGCGGGATAGATCTGCTACGCTGCTGCTTTTATTGCTGCTGCTGCAGAGCAAGTATGGGACTTGCTACTGCCAATACATACACAACACGCTGCTGTGGGAAAGTAAGATATGCTGCTGCTGTACAATATAACATACATGAATTAACCGTAGCAGATCTATACAGGTGGAGCTGGGGGAGGTGGAGAGTTTCTGAAGTGCACTGCACTGCTAAGGCAATGCTACCAAAGTATTTTGAGGGTTAAGCACACAAGCTCATTGGCTACTGATATAGCAGGAACCAATCAGCTGCGCCCTATAGATAACGATAGATTATGAGCAGGTTGAGTTTAAGAACCTATTAGCCTGCGCCATCTAGAGTTTCATGACAGAACTTTGTATATATTTTAAAATAACATTTTGCTAACAAAATAGAATTTGTACATTTTGAAAAATATTTTTAAATAATTGGCACATTTCTCATACAAGTTATTAATTGTTCAGTTTTGTTGTATTTACATTATGTGTTGTAAGTTCATTTTTAGATGTCCTTCAACACAGCATCACAAATTCAAATTATTTCTCAATCCATTCCAACTGGATTTATTCTCAGCTTGTTCAGCCCTGCTTGTCTAGATTACTGATTGTCATATACTAAAGCAACAATGTGTCAGATAACAGTCTTTTAGAGACTGTATTTGGCAAAGTGTGCAGTGTAAATTGCTATTTCTTTTTGTTGAATTAGTTAAAAAAAACCTGGCAAAAGCTTGCAATTTAATTCCTTGAATAGAACATATCTGCTAATTAAAAAAAAAGGGTCACTGTCAAAGAAAAAAAAAAAAAAAAAAAAATCATTTTGAGCTATTTGAAATTTTCAAAAAAGGAACTTCTCATCACATCCTCTTTTCTTGATTATGCCCCCCCATCGCTACCTTTTTGCAAAATACCTTTTGTTTACGGTTTTATCTACCTAATGAAATGAGAAAATTGGATAGAGTAACTGAAAGAAAAGCCATATCCTAATTCATTCCCTTGATAATATGAAGACCTAAGAGAGCAGCGAATCTTCAGAAGCTGTGTGGAGAGTAATAATTGAGCAGCCACTAGCAGTATTCCACCATCTCTCGCGCACAACACCCCACTATTTTCTCCTAA
Source organism: Elopichthys bambusa (assembly GCA_037101425.1). Taxonomy (NCBI): domain Eukaryota; kingdom Metazoa; phylum Chordata; class Actinopteri; order Cypriniformes; family Xenocyprididae; genus Elopichthys; species Elopichthys bambusa. Next base: position 5,876,946 of record CM074437.1, read on the forward strand.
TTGCAATGAAATAAGCAATTTTGCCTCCACTCAGTCTTGCAGAAAATGAAAGGGGGAGAACTGGGTTGGTAATATGATTTGCCCTTCCTTCTCCCACTCGTGAGATGACAGCTGTCTTCAGCGATGTGGGGTTTCGACAGCCTTTTCCACGAACTAGCTGTGAACCTGAGTAAGCGTGATGGAGAAATTGCTTTGGCCTGGTTAATATGACACATCTTCCCCAGTGAATGTGACTTTTGACAAATGAATGGTGTTACGCTGTGAGTTGTCACCAATTTTACAGCCATGACTGGAGGAGCGGGGGGCCTACCATGGGGTTTAGCATCTGTCGTGTGTGCCCGTAACTAGGGAAACGGACGCTGTTCTTCCCAGAAAGAATTTTTATATTGATAGTGGAAACACAATATACACAGTCGCATTTAGACTTCACTTAATAAAGTGGCTTGTTTATCTGCAATTGGCTTAAAGAGAAAGAATATATACGATGGAAATTACGTTCGTATTTTCTCAAACAAGCTTTTGTTATGGCTTAGTTTCTTCTTTGATGGATTTTAAATGCTCAAAGAACACCAAGTGGGTCAGACATTAAATATTCACTTGCAAAATACAAGGCGGAAAGTGTGAATTATCTAGCACAAAGTCATTTTCCTGGGGAATGTTTAACTACTCTCTTGTACTGCTGTACTGTGTCAATACAGCAAGCTAGTAAATGTTTCTAATGTTAAAACAATGAAAAAATGCTCAAATTTAACGGAACAACACATGAAATTGCTGCAAATTAAGGCCTGAATTACTGTATAAATGACAGTAAAAGACAACGGATGTACTGTTTCCTTAAGGGAAAAAAATGTTAAAATTATGGCTAATAGGAAAAAAATAGTCGCCTTATAATTTAAACCCAAAAGTCATGAATCACATTTTATTATATTTATATATTTAAATAATTGTTTCTTATTTCTAATCACTTATGTACATTGATGTGTGATTTGGTACATTATTATTATTACTATTTTTTTTATTCATGTTTATTGCATAATTTTAATGTCATGTTATTATCAATGTACAGTACTGGTCAAAAGTATGGAAACATTACTATTTTTAATGTTTCCAAAAGAAGTCTCTTATGCTCATCAAGCCTGCATTTATTTGATCAAAAATACAGAATTGATTTCTGAAGGATCATGTGACACTGAAGACTAGAGTAATGGCTGATGAAAATTCAGCTTTGCATTACAGAAATAAATGATATTTTAAAGTATATTAAAATAGAAAACCATTCTTTTAAATTGTAACAATATTTCAATAATACTGTTTTTTTTTTCTGTATTTTTGATCAAATAAATGCAGGCTTGATGAGCATAAGATACTTTTTTTTTTTTTTAAACATTAAAATAGTAATGTGTCCAAACGGTACTGTATTTGAAGTTACAAAGCAGATTTAAGGCAGGCTGGGTATACAGACATTATATGTCAAGCAATTAAATATACAATAAATCATTATATAACCATATATTTTACTGTACTCAACCAAACACATTGAACACTGACCTGAAGTGCAGTCATCTCCTGTATATCCCTCTTGACAGGCACAGAAACCATCCTTACACACCCCTTTCTGGCTGCAGTTATTAGCACAGAAGATGAGAGAGCAGTCTTCCCCCAGGAAGCCGGGTCTGCACTGGCAGGTTCCGTTCACACAGGTTCCTTGATCCGAGCAGTCGTTCAGACATCTGCCCTGCGAGCAGTCCTCCCCAGCATAGGCTTCCTCGCAAACACACTCACCATCAATGCACAACCCCCTGTCAGAGCAATCACCTGGACATCGAGGCTCTGAGCAGTTCTCACCGCCAAAGTTACGGTCGCATACACACTCGCCTTCGATGCAAATGCCCTGGCCAGAGCAGTCATCTGGGCAGCGGGGTTCAGAGCAGTTCTTGCCAATCCATCCTTCTTCACAAACACACCCACAAACCTCCATGCTGAAGGTGCCATGGCCACACTGAGGGACGAAGTCCAAGCGACCTAAGAGTGAACAAATGTGTTGAAGTTATAGAAACAGTTCACCCAAAAATGAAAGCCATCATTTTACTCACACTAACGTCAATGAGAAATTTTGACTGATGGTGACCGTTAAAGGATTAGTTCACTTTAAAATGAATATTAGCCCAAGCTTTACTCACCCTCAAGCCATCCTAGGTGTATATGACTTTCTTCTTTCTGATGAACACAGTCTGAGTTATATTAATAAATATCCTGAGGCATCTAAGCTTTATAGCGGCAGTGAGACCAACGAGTATAAAGCTCAAGAAAGTGCAAAAAATACTTTATAGTTACTTTAAAACTTGTTAAATATGGATAATTTTCTTACACAAACAAAATCGCTTCACTTCAAAAGGCCTTTATTAACCCCCTGGAGCCATGTGGAGTACGTTTATGATGGATGGATGCAGTTTCTTGAGCTTTATACTTGTTTGTCCCATTCACTGCCATTATAAAGCTTGGATGCATCAGGATATTTATTGATATAACTCCGACTGTGTTAATCAGAAAGAAGAAAGTCATGTACAGTACACCTAAGATGGCTTGAAGGTGAGTAAAGCTTGGGGTAATTTTCAGTTTAAAGTGAACTAATCCTTTAAAGTGCCCCTATTATGCTATTTTGAAGGTTCCTAATTTTGTTTTAGAGGTCTCCTACAATAGGTTTACATGCATCCAAGGTCAAAAAACACTTTAATTTTCTCATAATATACATTGCAGCATCAACTGATTTCTCACAGTGTCTGAAACGGTTCAATAAAGGATTCGGTCTCTCTAAACCCCTCCTTTCCACAAGCCTACTCTGCTCTGATTGGACAAGAGGCTTCCTCAGTACTCAATACACAGTGATACAAAATATGCCGTTTGTTCTTCTGCATCAATTCCAGAAAGAGTCCCCATCCTTTTGAATTGCATGCAAAGTGGATTTGCAGCGCTAAAAACAGCATCTTCCCAACATCTCAACAACACGAACCAAACTCTTCCAGGCCTCAGCTACAACTACAGCGTTTGAGGGCGGGTCAAAGTAGACGTTGTTCGCGAGCAGCCAATGAAGAGGGTAGGTTGGAATTATGCAAATGTGTTAAATTGTTATATAGAGACAGAGCGACACATTATCTGAAAACCACGCCCACTGGGGGGGAAAACAATCCAGTCGTCTCCATTGGCTTTGTATTGCGTGAGGCTGCCTCCTTGTCATTTCTGACTTATAACAAAAAACAGAACAATGTCTAAAAGCTGCTATGTGACAAGGTGTACAGAAAACAAGCTAAGAAAAACCCCAGAACCAAAAACCCAGAAGTTTTTATAAGCTGTCGACCCAAAAAACGAGCGTTTAAGGACTAAAAAGTGGGTACAGGCGATTGAGACAGAGCGCGACTTCTCATATTACTATGAGAAGTATGCCCACTGGAGGGTAACGTAATCAGTGACATGAAATATAATATATAAAACTGACATTTGGATATTTGACTTAACAGTGACAAAATGTTTACTGCACACGTAGGCTTACTGAGGCATACTGAGTGTCAGGATCCCAAAATGTACCCATTCTTCCTGCTGATGCTTCACGTCTTATTGCCTGTATCCAGTTTTGTCTCCTTAAAGGCTGGCTTTTACGGTTCAGTAGCTTATAAAAACTTAGTTCTGGGTTTTTTAGCTTGTTTGCTGTACACCTTGTCACACAGCAGCTTTGAGCAGGGTTGGGGAGTAACGGAATACATGTAACGTAATCAGGATACAAAAATCCAGTAACTGTAATTAGTTACAGTTACACCAAAAAACGTAGTAATCAGATTACAGTTACATTTTGAAAAAAGGGGGAATACTATCAGGATTACAATCGTTTCATTCAAAACTAAATAAATCATTATTTTGCCATAATAACACCATATTAAGCGCTGCTTGATTATACAGTAGTTCCTGGTTCTGTTGCCAGTGATGACTCACCTGATGAGCCACCTGCTGGTGCATGCGCAAATAACACCCTTCTACAATCTCCTCAGACGCAGATTGAATCACTGCTGCTAGTTGAAATGATGCTGCCCGCGGGGAAAAACCATTCATGGAAATTTCGCTGCTATTTTGTTTTCAAAGAAGAAAATGCAAACGACATGGTTGTACAGTGCAAACTCTGCCTTTCAACTACGAAAACACTTTCTTTATCAAAGGACTAAAAAAATAATCTGCAATACCATACTGTAGCCACTAGATGTCTGAACAGCCCTTTACACACACACACACACACACACACACACACACACACACACACATTTATATATATATATTTAGGGCTGTGTATTCCCAAGTTGTGGAAATTAGACATGATTGCTTAGTTTTAATAGTTTTTAAAAGTAACCAAAATGCTAAACATTAAAATTAAAGCAGAACAAACATGAACAGAAATGTGTTATCCGAGCTTGTTCAGTTTGGTTATGATCTGATGTGACTTTTATATTTTTAAGCCCTAAACAACTACAACGGTAATAATATTGCAATAGATAATTTATCAGATTTTTAAAATATTTTTATTGTTGAGACCCATTCAAAAGTATGGAACGTGTAAAATTTAAAAACTTGCAGAAATTGAGAAGAAATAATTAAAATTAAATTTAAAAATGCAATTTATTTCCAGTAAAGTTGCCCCCCCCCCCCCCACCCCCATTTCTTTCTTTCTTTCTTTCTTTTATACATGTGACCTTGAAGTAATCCAAAAGTAATCAGATTACATTACTTTCATATTGTGGTACTTGGATTACATTACTGAATACTTTTTTTATGAAGTAATTTGTAACTGTAACGGAATAAATTTTTAAAGTAACCCTCCCAAGCCTGGCTTTAAGGCATTGTTCTGTTTTTTCAGTCAGAAATGACAAGGTGGCAGCCTCACGCAATACAAAGTCAATGAAGACGATTGGATTGTTCCCCCCGCCAGGGCATGGCCTAAATGCGCTCTGTCTCTATAGGTATGCAACAGGAAGTGAGACTAGAATTGCTGATGTCTCATTTCAGCAGTTCAGAATCAGTTCTTTCTTTTGGAGAAAATAACTTTATTCGTTGTGCATTTTGATCTTTAAAACCGCAGACCCTTTACATTCGCTAAAAACAGCTATATTAACACTGCATAAAAGGTAATGTTTGAAAAAGCATAATAGGGGCACTTTAACACTGTGACTGAACAAGTAAATTTGTGATTTAAATAAAGAACTGGACCTGTTTGGTTCATTAATTATTCATTCAGACCGGTTTTGTGACCTGGGTCAACTGATTCATCAGACTCTATGATTTTAAGTGTATAGCGACTTAAATTACAGCCTGTTTCTCACACAAATCTATTATTATGGGTGCCAAAACAAGTTAGCCATTTTATGATAATTTTTTGGTGCTTTTTTTGTCTTCATCCACCTCACTTTTTGTTATCCTGAACACTCGTTTAAACATGTCTGTCAAAAACGAATGCATTTTCCTCAAAAGAAACCAAATCAGAGATGTTTGGAACAACATGAGCTCGAGTAAATAATGACAGAATTCACACTGGGAGAGCTATTCCTTTTCATTCCATTTTCATCAGGTTGGACTAAAATTAAGCTGAAGCAGAAAAAAAATGAATAATAATTCTGAGGCAATATCTTGCAATCTTATTTGCTCCAGCACATGTAGCCTGGTTTGATTCAGCAAACAGAGGGCTTATCAAAGGCTTGAGGGGAAGACCTATCCAGCAGCAGTACTGTAATTAATCTAGTTCACAATCTAACCTCATTTGTATAGCTTAATATGACTTTTCCTTTTCTACTGCAGTGTTTCAGCTGTTTTTAGCTGCCCTGGAGGGGCTCAACAGCCAAGGTTTGCAGGTGTGAATCCACTCGAGTGTCCCTTTGAGACGTTAAACAAGCACAACACTACCACCGTCCACAGTTCTGTTGTCCCTATGGGTCAATGCACAATACAGCCTCTACTTCACTTAGCACTGCAGTCACATCATAACCGACAGAAGGACCAGGATGCACAGTTGTTTTCGGCTACAAACGAGCCAACGCCACTCGAAACTGATTCAAGAAGTTGAGTTTAAATAATCCACTATAAAACAACCAGGGGTTTTAAAGATACTGTCTGTTTATAATATATCCATGATATTTGATTATATATATTTAGCTACAGCAGGACATATTAACTCTGTGTTGCATGTTATAACATGCATCTTAAAGTGCTATAACCTTTATTTTATTTTTTATCTTTTGCACCAATTTACACTTCTAAAATGAAAGTTTATCTATAGGTGACAACTATCCCGGGATAACTCAGTACAGTTTCCTATTTAATGACAACATAAACGGGTACAAAGAAAAATGTGGGGGGTAAAAATAGTTCTAATGAATGATTATAAGATGAAACTTTACTGATTTAGTGCTATTTGAGCCTGACTGAGAAGCAAGTTTAAAATTATAATGAGTTGAACGGTTTCATTTTTTAAGCTTAATGTAGTGTTAACATACAGTTTTAGATGGCTTATTAAAGTAAAAGGTCTCCAACAAAGAGCTGTCAGTGATTTTCTCTTTTTCTGTTCAATACCGCTGATTATATACCAATTTTGTATGTATATGTAATCCAAAGGCCTCTAAAAAATGTAATTAGTACACTACTGTTCAAAAATTTGGGGTTGATAAGAGTTGTTTTTGAAAGAAGTCTTATGCCAATTAAGGTTGATTTATTTGATAAAAAATACAGTAAAAACAGTAATATTGTGAAATATTATTACAATGTAAAATTGTAGGTTTTCTATTTTAATTTATTTAAAATGTATTTTATTCCTGTGATGGCAAGGCAGAATTTTCACTTGCAATTACTCCAGTCTTCAGTGTGACATGATCCTTCCAACATGACCTCCTACCAATACGCCCATATAGGTCGTTTGTCACTTCCCTGAAATATGACCCATAGGAGCATTTACTAAAGTTGCGCCCCTATCGACAGTGGGACACTTTCATTTGAACTTTTACCTGCGTCATATTTCAGGTTTCGCGTAGCTCAATTGGTAGAGCATTGCAATATACAACTATATGCAATCATGTGATCATACGATCGTGGGTGTATATGTGTATATGCACTATAAATCACTAAGGGTAGGTTTAGGGATGGGGTAGGTGTAGTCGTTAATAAAAAAAATGAGTTTTGCTAAATGCAAATAGGACAAATGGCGGGTAAGGGACCGTGTAAAATGTCCACACATTGCATTTAAATGAACACGCATTTTGACTGGTAACGACGGTCATACGTCATTTCATGATAACAGACCTAACACGACACTGTCATTATTTTTACGCCAGCTAGAGGGCGCATGACTTTAAAACGTAAATATAGGTTGTAATAAGGTGCTTGAAAAAACAACCTATAGGGTTGTTTTGAAATGTGGTGGTCAAAAAACATTTCTTATTGTTATTAATGTTGAACACAGTTATGATGCTTAATATTTTTGTGAAAACCGAGATATATTTTTTCATAAGATTCAAATAGTTCAAAAGAACAGCATATATCTAAAACAGAAATATTATAAATGTAATTTTATAAATGTTATAAATGTTATAACATTATAAATGGTTTTTACTGTCACTTTTGATCAATTTAATATGGCCGTGCTAAATAAAAGTATTATTTATTTAAGTATTATATAAAAAATACCGTCCCCAAACTTTAATGGTAGTATGAACCTGTATTTAATTTTAGTTTTAATTAAAAATTGTATTAAAGCAGCAAAAATATGATTATGGACTGTATTAGCTTTAGAAAAGCATGTATTGTGCATACATTCTCTATGGTTACAATAGGGGGCAAAAAATAAAATGCAATAACATAAACCCCTATTTTATCTGATCTAGTCCTCGACCTAAAAGGAGTTTGAAATTCCTGAACATTTTGAATAATCTTTACTTAGATCATTCATAAACAAAAATGTATCTCTTACAAAATACCATAACAGAAAGCATGCTTGAATGAGCAAATCCAGTCAGATCCCAGACACATAACATTCTATAACACTGCAGGATGTGCAAGCTCTTAAACTTACCCATAACAGAGCTCTCTCCGCAGCAGCTGGAGCTACACTGAGCTCGAAGCAAGGACACCTCCCTCTCCAGCATCTCTATACGGTTAGCCAGCTGCTCCATGGTGGCAGCCGCAGGACAAGCACAGGCCTGCTTTGGGATATTGATGCGATGGGTGAAGGTCACCTGGCTGTCCGAGTCCACTGTCTCTTCTGTGTACTCCGTCGGCATCTTGTCACTCCCAATTGTACCTTTGTTTATCTCTGGGCCTGGCACCGTGTCTAGGTCCACTGAACAGAGTGACTCCAGAGGTACATTGATGTTGTATACATGATTGAAGATCATGGGCTGGGTCTGGTTACTAGGGGGACCCCCACCTTCTGGAACTTGTCGTCTCACCCTTGTGGTCCTCACTAGTTTGTTGGTGGGGTTAGGAACAGCTTGAATCCCAAAGAACAGTAGAGCAAGGCTCACTATTGAACCTTGTATTGCCATGGTGCACCCCCACATCACAACTCGGGCACTAGGGTGAGATCATCAACTCCACAAATAGACCTCTGATTGGCACTGTGGACAAGAAGAGACCATTTTTAGCTCTAGAGAAAAAGAAAGAAAATAGCAGGGCTCAACAACTGCAATATTTTCACCAGGCCTCCTAATACTTTCACTGGCCTCGACACAAATATAATAAAGCTTGTATCTGACAAATATAGCAACAATTTTAGTAATTATTAAAGGGGGGGCTGATGTTATTTTCAATACAATCCATAATTATCGGCCATTATCTGACTGAAAAGTCATTGAGTCAATTATGGTGTGATGGAGGCACTCCTTACTATCTGGCCGTCCTGAAGTAAAGGAAAGCGAAAGAGGCGCTGTGTCTACCTCTCAAGCCGCTATAAAATATATGAATAACAATACTAAAATAACACTGGTAAACAACTATTTTATAATACTTTCTCCTGCAGAGAAAACACCTCTGCTGCAAAATGAGTTATTGTTATTCACACATTCTATATTAAAAATCGATAAAGTCAGCAAAGTCAATTTGAGAAAAATCAAGTTTTCTATAGGCTCCAAAACAAAATCACCTAGCAACCTTACCTTAAAATCCCTATAAACAGACAGCCTATATATTAAGACCTACTGTAGGCTACCACATGTATCTAATATAATGTTACACAACAGAAGATTTTCACCAACAGTTAACCAAAAATTCACCTAAGACATAAAAGATAATGTTTGCGTGAATACTCACCAAGACCTTTTGAAATACTGTAATTCTTTGAATATGTGTATATCGGGATTGTGCGCTGTCTGAGGCGTCTTTGTGCGTGAGCTTCGGATCTGTCAGTCAGCGCGAGTACGATCGTATTGTTTACATCAGCATGAGTTTGAAAATCACATTTCATTGTTTCAGACTCATGCCATTGAGAAATCGCTATGAATATTCACAAAGTTTGGATGCTACGCTTTGCAACGTTACCAAACTAGTGGCAGTAGTCAAAAAGCGAGCAGAGAAAAACTGCATTTTTTCATGGTCAAAGGAAAGGTACTTCTCTCAGAAAACGTACAAATAAAGATACTTTTTGATGTTTAATTGCTATTTGGAGATGACTAGATGAGGGCTTAATAAACTCATTTTTGTGAAAATCTGACCAAAATTTACATTTTTCACTTGTTTTGCCTGTAGCTCGAAATTAGTCCGTGCACATTCCAACTCATTTTGCCAGCATGGGTCACATACAGCGGGTAAAATAAGTATTGAATACGTTAACATTTTTTTTTATTATTATACAAAGTTCCAATGCAGCAATTCACATAAAACATTGACCAGACGTTGGTATTAGCTCAAGAAATCAATATAAATAAGGAAATCATAATACTACAATCCATAAAAAAGTTATGTGTAATAAAGTGAAATGACACAGGGAAAAAAGTATTGAACGCACTAAGAAAAAGCAGTACACTAAGGCAAGGCAAGTCAAGAAAGCAACAGATTTCACCAAGTAGTTCTACCTCCTAATTGTGCAAATTAGAATCAGTTGGGTTAGTGCATGTTGTTAGAGGCTTACCAACCTCTGAATGCAAGTATTGGACATCTCATGATGGGTAGAGGCAAAGAGCTCTCCCAAGACTTTTACAACAAGATTTTTTCCGTACATAACAACGGTACTGGTTACAGAAGGATTTTCCAACTCCTAAATGTTCCTGTAAGCACCATTGGGGCCATTTTCCACAACTGAAATGAACATCATTCCACCAGTAACTGGCCAAGCAAAGGAGCTCCTCGCAAGATTTCTGATCAGGGAGTCAGAAGGTTAATCAGAAGTGTAGCCTAAGAACCACTCGGAAAGAGATTCAGAAAGACTTGGAGGCAGCAGGTACAGTTGTCACAGAGAAAACAATAGGAAATGCACTCCACCGCCACAGCCTTCATGCAGGCTCACCACAGAAAACTCCATTATTGAAGAAAAGGCATGTTGAAGCTCATTTGAAGTATTCTACACAACATTTGTAAAGGTCTGAACTACTGAGAGAATTTAGTGTGGTCAGACAAAAATCTAACTTTTGGCAACGATACCACATGCCATGTTTGCAGGAGAAATGGCTTTGCATATGACCCTAAAAATTCCATACCAAGAGTGATGTTTTCGAGGCGGAAGCATCATGGTATGGGGCTGTTTCTCTTCTCACGGTACTGGCAGAATCAATATTATTAAAGGGAAGATGAATGGAGCCATGTACTGGGAATTCTTGAGATGAATTTGTTGCCATCCACCAGGATGATGAAGATGAGACTTTGGTGGACCTTCCACCAGGGCAACAATCTAAAACTGCAAAGGAGAGTTTGAAATGGTTCCAAAAGAAGAAAATAAAGTTGTTAGAATGTCCCAGTAAATCATCAGACCTTAACCGAACAGAGCATTTGTGGAAGGAACTCAAGATCAAAATTCACAAGAGAGACCCCCAGAATATTCAAGATTTAAAGTTTGGTCATGCAGGACGCACCTTGAAGCTGTCACTGAAAAAAAGACTTTTCCACCAACTATTAAATACAATTTGAGTTAGTGCGTTCAATACTTTTTTCCTGAGTCATTTCCCTTTGTTACACATAGCTTTTTTATGGATTGGAAAATTATGATTTCTCTGTCTGTGTAGATTTCTTAAGTTAATATTGATGTCTGTTCAAAATTTTATGTGAATTGCTGCATTGGAACTGTGTTTAATAAAAAAAAAAATATGTTGACATGTTCAATACTTATTTTACCCGCTGTATTATGAATTGTTTATAATGTTCTGCCCATTCTAACTAATGTTTCCAGGACTATCACAATTAATTCTTGCAATTTCAACAAATGTAGACAATGTCAGTTTGGTGACATATAAATCAGCTTAATTTGCAAAAACAATGCTGAGAAATCCAAATGTTTATGGGAAGTGACAGCTCTTGTCAGCTCATCCAAATCCTCTCACACTGGCCTCGTTCCATCAGACCATTTTAACTGTTGAGCCGTGATATATAGTCAACACAAAGCCACACCTGGTGAGCAGAATTTATATTGATTCAATATTCTTCATAATTGTAGAGATTTAACCCAGAAGCTTTACCTACAGCATGAAAAAAATATTGGAGTAATTAATTTGAGAAATTTGTTGATACAGTTCATTGATTCAGTAGGAATTCTCTTTAAATCTTCCATAATCCCTTATCAGCAACAGAACTAAGGACAAGAGCAAACTTTAAAATAAATAACTGAATTAGACGGACAGCTGGTCTTTAGGGCTATGGTCAGAGTGATAATCTTCTCTGACATTTTCTATTTTTCCTGGACTGGCAGACATTCTCTCCATTCACCTGGATAAAAGGAGACTTAAAAGTAAATGTCCAGTGCTACATCATTTCTTATGGAATAAGAACTCATTTGTGGAGAACAAAACATCCATTCATAAAAATCAATTCTAATCACTCACTTTGCTGTAAAGAGGACCTATTATGCTTTTTTACATTTTCAACTTTCTTTAGTTTGTAATGTTGCTGTTTGAGCATGAAAAAGCTCTGCAAAATTATAAAGCACAAGTCCACTCCAAAGGGAGTTATTCTCTATATCAGTAAACACTGTTTCTGAACTGCCTTGATTATAGTCTTGAGATTTCTTCTAGAAATGTACACATCACAATATTCCTCATTTAATAAATTAGAGTCGAAAGCATATGCAAAGAAGGGGACGGGGCCTGACGTCGACATGTTTTTTTCCACCCTGGATCAAACGCGGTTACGGTAAGGGGCGTGACATTTCTGAAACAGACTAGAAGCGGAAGACCAATCCCAAGACACTGGTCCAGCCGACCAATCACAGCACATTGAGCTTTTCGAAAGGAGGGGCTTCATAGAGACTGGAACTAAACAGAATGTTACTGACAGACTGGGAAGAGAGGTGCTGCAACATTGTAAAACGTGAAAAATAATGTGATTTGAACATTCAAGCATGAAAACCTATTCTGGTAGACTCCAAAAACTAAATTAAGACTTTGTAAAAGGGCATAATATGGCCTCTTTACACTAACAATTCAAAAATTACGTAAATCTATTGAAAATTTGTCACAAATGAATTAATACATTATTATAGGGTTGTACAGTCATATATTCCAGTCGCATTTCTATCTGTCAGAGCCTGGGGGTGTGTTTAAGCGGGTTGCTCTCGTTTTATTTGTGGCACTGGACCCTGGAGCAGGTGGCTTGTTAATTCCGCCTCCATCCTGCCTCTTACATGACTGGGTGGCAAACTTCACTTCTCTTTCACACAGAAGCCGTCTGACATTACACAACCAATTTCACACCTTCCAAATCTGCATAGTAGTAACAGTCTGCTTCACAAATTTTAGCCAAAACAATGCTGTTTTAAAAATCACAAAGTAAAAGTCCTTTCCTCTAAACTGTTGAGATTTGAAAAATGTCTTTTCTATGGTCTAGTATTTTCTCTAATGGAGAAGATGAGAGAGACTAGAGAACCATACAAAAACCACAGACTACTGAAGAGACTGTCACATACTCTCTCTCTCATGAATTGCTGTTTTTTTTACCCATGCCGTCTTCAAAGGAGAAGTCAGAACAGGTCATGCAGACAACTCTGCGTTTCTCTTGTTATAATGGGCTGATGGGAAACTTTTCTTTGACTGGAGATCTTGGCATTGCCAAGCAGCCCGTTGCCTTTGAAGAGAATGGAGTGCCATCAGACTGAATGACAAAGAGACTCAATTAGTAGAGCTCTCAATTAAATATGACAGAGAAGACCACAGGGCCCGTCGACTGTGCATTTTTCCCAATATCCTAATTCACTTTTCAACAGCACGTTTCTTGTTGGGATTTTTCTTTCAGTCACTTAAAGGGATAGTTCACCAAAATTTTATTTTTTTCCACGAGAAGCCTTCTGAAGCGAACTGATGTGTAAGACAAGTATATGGAGCTAATACTGTATCAATAATAATTCACGCAAAAAAACATGCACACACGCGTAGCCAATTTCACATGTGTGAAACCTAATTCACGTGCACAAAAAAAAAAAACATTCACAAAAAGCAATTCACATGCGCAAAATAAAATTATATATTCATAAAATACAATTCACAAATGCAAAACACAATTCATAGACTGTGCACACAAGTGTTTATCAAGAGTTTATCCTCACATTCGCGTGTGAATCAACTTAAATTTGTATGTGTGTATTTCTGAGACTCCCCTGCCACCGAATCTGGATCATTCGCACTCTTCAGCCAATCAGATTGAAGCTTATCAATCGACCAATCATTGTCACATGAGGGCATGCCTACCTGGGTGTTACGCCATCAGCTGTCGACCAGAGTTCAAGTCACGCAGAGAGATATGTGCAGTTTGATCGGTTCATCTGTGTTTATTGAAGTAAACGAAGAGATCAGTTGAAGCTATAGTTTATTAACTTCTGTTTAGTCCGAGTGTGAACATAAACATTTATTCTAAGTATTTATGGATTCTTATGTTTACTTCATAAAGAATTCAAGTGCATATCATAAAACGTTAGGATTTTAGATAAACTCCATAGAGCGCAAAGCAATGGTTTGACTGATGAGAGATGTTGTATAGACAATAATGAAAATATAATGTTTATTTATTTATTTATAGAGGATAGGAAAGAGCAATCACAGCTAGGGGTGTGCGATAAATATCGTCTGCGATAATCGTAATTGTTGTTTTAACAATGTACGATCTGACATCAAGTATATCCCTCACACACCCAAAAAATGCACACATACATTACACGATGTAGTTTTGTAGATTAGACTAGCGATTGTACATTTAGAATGCACGCTTTCAATGCAAGATTTAGTCTATATTTATATCATTTTAATGTAGTTAATAAATATCACACGAAGAGTGCGATTTTTCTCCAGATATCAGCATAACAAATGTGACATTGATTTATACAAGTTTAATAAACAAGTTAATATTAAGTGACACCATATTGCCTGTTTTTGCTTTATTTCACCATGATTAATTATATTGTACCTGTTACATATGAAGATCATGAACTGGCAATCTCAAGTATGAAGGAGCACAACATTCAGTACAGAGAAATATACGTCTCTTCCATAGTTGTGAGACTGGCTGACTAACAGTTTTAAGCTGGGCTACAAGTTCTTCAGTCACAGGCCATTCTGATGGAACCACAATTCCACTGCATGGCTTGTCAGGGATGATTGTAGTGTTTCAGTCAGAGTCTTTTCTTTTCTTTTAAAGTAGATAAATATTTATGGCCAAATGATAAATATAAGTGCAATACATCAGGTCAAAAGTTAACGTATAGATGTGTTCAATCCAGTCTTCTCTCTCTGTCAGGACATATCAGATTTTGGGCCGATATTTCAGCACCCAGTACAAAAGGCGATGGTGAAATAATTGAAAAGAGTTTACTGAGTAATCTTAGTTGCATAATGTTAATTGCATCTCTGATGAGTATGGCTTAATAATTAATGTTAGTTAATACATTTAAAAAAATGTTAACAAATCAAACCTTATTGTAAAGTGTTACCAATTATTGCTTCACAACATTGTCCTGTGACATTAAAAACCTTGAGATGACAATACAGCACAGAACATAAGTAAACGAATATTGGATATATTAAGACATTAATACATAACATATAAAAGCATAAAGAAACAAAATGAATTAGGATGTTTGTGACTGATATCCTGATGTCAAGCCAATAGTGTTTAATCATGAAAAATGCAGAGAAACAGTAAGTGTGTAATAATTTAACACTGCATACTGTTGCATAAATGCCAAGTACATATTTCTATGGCTATTCACTATTTAAAGAATATGAAAGCTGATCTCGCTGAGGCCAGTGCTAAGTGGGAGCTAGGGTGGACACTGGCCACAGATAATTGTTTTGCAATCTATCTGAGGGGCTCTGTACCCGCAGCTAAAATACAACAAAACAAGCATAATTTCCTCTTAATTTTGGACAAAATGGGACATCTGATTACAACAGCAGTTGCTTATATCTGTTAATAGTTAATAAACTATAGCTTCAACTGATCTCTTCGTTTACTTCAATAAACACAGATGAACCGATCAAACTGCACAACAACTCCGTGACTGATCTTGAATGGCCCAGCCAGAGCCCTGACTCAAACCCAATTGAGCATCTCTGGAGAGACCTAAAAATGGCTGTCCACCAACGTTTACCATCCAACCTGACAGAACTGGAGAGGATTTGCAAGGAGGAATGGCAGAGGATCCCCAAATCCAGGTGTGAAAAACTTGTTGCATCTTTCCTAAAAAGACTCATGGCTGTATTAGATCAAAAGGGTGTTTCTACTAAATACTGAGCAAAGGGTCTGAATACTTAGGACCATGTGATATTTCAGTTTTTCTTTTTTAATAAATCTGCAAAAATGTCAACAATTCTGTGTTTTTCTGTCAATATGGGGTGCTGTGTGTACATTAATGAGGACAAAAAAACTTAAATGATTTTAGCAAATGGCTGCAATATAACAAAGTGAAAAATTTAAGGGGGTCCGAATACTTTCCGTACCCACTGTATCTCTCTACATGACTTGAACTCTGGTCGACAGCTGATGACGTAACATCCAGGTAGGCACGCCCTCATGTGATAATGATTGGTCGATTAATAAGCTTCAATCTGATTGGCTGAAGAGTACGAATGATGCAAATACACAAACAAATTTAGGTTGATTCACACGCGAATGTGAGGATAAACTTGTAAGTTTCAAACATTCGAAACTTGTGGGCACAGTTGTATATCTATGAATTGTGTTTTGCATTTGTGAATTGTATTTTATGAATATAATTTTATTTTGCACACGTGAATTGTTTTTTGTGCACGTGAATTAGGTTTCACGCATGTGAAATTTTTGCGTGAATTATTTTTGAGTCACTTTTTGCTCGATACAAGTATACATATTTAAAACTTTATAAAGTAAAATAACGAGCTTCCGGCAAGACGACGTTCGATGCATTCGACGTACGTTTACTTTATAAAGTTTTAAATAAGGATATTTGTCTTACACAAACACATTTACACCCCCTGGAGACCGTCTCAGGTTACGAATGTAACCAGGGTTCCCTGAGAACAGGGAACGAGACTCTGCGTTTGCAACGCTATGGGGAAACGTCACGTGACTCGGTGTTCGAAAGCCAAATATCCAATAACTCCAAATCCTATTGGCCGGCGACAGCCTATGACGTCATACAGGCGCGACCCGGAAGTATAAAAGGGGCGCCTGGGGAAGCAGTCATTATCCATCGTCTTGAGGGACTGTTCAGCAGGCAGCCCGATGTATGGCAAGGAAACGCAGAGTCTCGTTCCCTGTTCTCAGGGAACCCTGGTTACATTCGTAACCTGAGACGTTCCCTTTCGAAAGGGAACTTCTACTCTGCGTTTGCAACGCTATGGGGAACGATATACCCACGCCGCCATGCTTGAGGAGAATGCTTGCCAAGAAAAATGGCTGAGACAAAGGCTCCAGAGCAGTAGAAACTGCTTGGCAACTCTCCCTCGGGTCACACCAGGCTGTCAGTGACAGCATTCCCTTCGGCCAACAGCCCAAGCTAAACTCCATGAAGGACCTCCTCAAAGGCCCTACAGAAGGTGCTAAAGCGTCTGGAACCCACTTTTCCATAAGAAACAGTGGTCCCTTCAAGGGAATGTGGCCAGGGAACCGAAGGGAACCCCGGCCAGCCACTAGAGGGGAACGAAGTCACCCTCAATGCCACCAGGGAGGCCGACCTTGTCTGACCTGAGACAAACTCAGTCTGGGCCAACCCTGTCTGAATACAGAGCCTCCTAACACGCATTCTTCACAGAAGATAGTAAGTAAGAGTGACTGCAAAGAGGCAGAAACAAACTCAAACCCACGCGTAGAGACGGGCATCCTGGAGAGCAGAACTCAGCTAAGTGCTATGAACCCTCGTATTGAGGGGAGTATAATCCACTCATCCTAGGATCTACCCAGTGCTTAATTAACGCACTGAGGAGGCCGTGCGCTACAGAACCCTGATGCAGGGGAGCACAAACCAGCCTGATGCTGGATCCTTAAGAGGAGGCCTGATTAAGGCCTACCCCATGACCAGCTTAGGGAGCTAAGCACTATTACAAACATAACCCTAAAAGGGAAGTACGAAACTCACCTAACAGGTAGACCATGCGATGGGCACATACTCATGGAGGCCGAAAGAGGCCTACAGCATGATAGAGTTAAGTGAATAACAGAAGTCAAACAGAAAGTGGCCCGGCTTTCTTTCCGGGGTAGAAAGATGACTTCAATGGCAGCCTAAGAGGCTGCAAAGTGCCCATATGACAATCCACCCAACACGATCCACCGAGCAGTGTACTCAGTAAAAACACCTTTTACTCTCTAAAGCAAGAGGAGTACAGCGTACGCCAGCACGCATTAAGGAAGGCCTGGAGGGGCCTATAACCTCAACAGACACGTGGCATCAGCTCGTGGCAGTGTTTAGGCCCAAAGGACGATAAACAACCAGACAAAAGAAGGTTGGTTTATCACTTAGGCCTCTGGCCAACAGAAGTGTATAAAGATAACTCTCAAAGAGAAATACACCCAAACATACTCCAGTGTGTTAAAACTAGGCGGCCCGTAGGCCTAGCAACCTCTAATACACACGGCGTAGTCTTGTGGCCGTTTCTAGGAGCACAAAAGATCCACCCTAGGCGCTAGGTGGCCCTTAGCTCAACTAGAATAGGACTCAGGGAGGCAGATATAGGTAAAAAACAACCTTCAGTAAGGTTTTGCTGCCAAACCAACCTGAGGGGCTAGCCACTCGAAATACTCGGTAAAAAGCACCTTGTCACCCTCACAGCGAGAGGAGTATATAACTGAACTCCACATATTACACCGGAGGCCGAAGTAGGCCTGCCTTAGTAAACACGTGGCATCAGCAAGTGGCTACCATAACCATACCACCCAGAGGCCATGTATTAACAGTGTCATGATTAACACATGAAAAACACTGCCAAACACCGAGAACAGGCCTGTTAGGGCCTATCCGTCAGTGATGGGGTGTGGCCGATGGTGGCATGGTTTCCCAGGCATCCTGCCAACAAGTCGACTAGAAAAAGGAGGCCTAAAGGGGCCTCCATTCCAGTAACAGGTGGCGATCAGCCTACTCACAGGTTAAAACACAAATTGTGCCAAACGTAAACTAAAAAGGAGGCCTGAAGGGGCCTGCCAATTCAATAACACGTGGCTACAGCTCGTGAATTAAAGTGCTGCCAAACCAACCTGAGGGGCTAGCCACTCGAAATACTCGGTAAAAAGCACCTTGTCACCCTCACAGCGAGAGGAGTATATAACTGAACTCCACATATTACACCGGAGGCCGAAGTAGGCCTGCCTTAGTAAACACGTGGCATCAGCAAGTGGCTACCATAACCATACCACCCAGAGGCCATGTATTAACAGTGTCATGATTAACACATGAAAAACACTGCCAAACACCGAGAACAGGCCTGTTAGGGCCTATCCGTCAGTGATGGGGTGTGGCCGACGGTGGCATGGTTTCCCAGGCATCCTGCCAACAAGTCGACTAGAAAAAGGAGGCCTAAAGGGGCCTCCATTCCAGTAACAGGTGGCGATCAGCCTACTCACAGGTTAAAACACAAATTGTGCCAAACGTAAACTAAAAAGGAGGCCTGAAGGGGCCTGCCAATTCAATAACACGTGGCTACAGCTCGTGAATTAAAGTGAACCAAGCTACAGGGAACCAGCTGTAACCCAAAAAGCTATGGGAAGCTAACTGCAACCTGCGCTAGGCTACACATTCCAACAGGCAATGTACCCTAAATACACATTTTGACTAAAGGGAACCAAACAAAGCCAACATGGTCTAAGGAAGGCTAATATAAGCCTACTACCTCAGACAGACACGCGGCATGGCCTGTGGCAGCGTAAACCTGTGAAAATATGTGAGCACATTATGATCAGTTAAACAGTATAGTAGAACAACCGCTAACTAGAAGGAGGCCGAATATCATAAGGCCTACAATCCGAGTTATAAGCAGTATAACCGTTAACCAGACCACTAAAAAAGGGAGCTAATAGATACCAGTTTTCTTCAACAAAGTGGCACTAACTACCCTGAATATGCAATCCAACAGGTGATGCACCCAGTGACAAGGACCTCAGACTGGAGAGTACAAGTCACCAAATACTCAAAACAAAGGCCTACTTTCACAACAAAGGGCCTACTGTTATGAGAGCAGGTGCCAACCTGTGGCAGCATAGGCTCGCATACAGTGTAGGGCAAAAGTCTAGAACCCAAAGTAACACAAACTTTGATCTACATGCTGTTTTGAAAAGAAAAACACTTCCCACACAGATCCTCAAATCTGATCTAAGCCCCAGAGGACAGGAGCTAAAAAACTAGCAATGTCAACTCAAACTTGATAAAACAAATTATCAAGTGGCTCAGAAGAAAATTCCTTTTAGCATGAAAGTTCTAGAAAGTGGGGCCAAGCACACACCTGCACAACTTATCTACGCAAAGATAAGGGCCTACCACCTGAGGAACAGCATAAGGGAGTCAGAAAACAGTCTACAACCTAGCTGTAAAACTCAAATTGCACCTACACCAGCAAGGGGATAATTGGGCGTACAGCCTAACAACTCCCTCGGGAGGAAAACCAGAACTAGGAAACAAATCCTGAAAGGATAGTGAATACATATGGGGTTACTTCATATATCACATCACCTAGCTCTAGCCTGGCTGCCAAGTTATAGGCCTATTTTCTTTATTATATACAACAGGCACCATAACAAACAGCCTGATCTCCACTTCTAAATCTCATGATGAGAAAAATAAAGTGAAGCTCAAAGCTGAAAAGTCAGGCGGCCGGTTAGGGCCGCCGTAGACATACAAACTGAAGCAATGAGTGCCAACTCAAACTATACTGAAAATAGGCGAGAGGCTACTCAACATAGAGAGAAAACTAAGCAGCAGCCATTCTGTGACCTGCTTAGTCAGTCTCAACATTCCAGTTTTGCCCAAAAAACCCCTTCAAATTCTATATCTCAATGTACATTCACTGTGACATGTTCAGAAAATATACAGGAACGACACAAAGTCAACATTTAAGAAATGAAATCTGACTCTGTCTTACCTTCCTGTGGCTCGAAGACCAAAGACTGCTCCTTTACAAACATGGGAAGGAAAACATCCATGGTTCTAGAAGCCCAAAGAACCCTTTCACTATCAAGCCAGAAGGCGGGCCTCCAGAAAAAATCATCATAAGCCCAGCCGTCAGCCTGACTGTTCAAAGGTGTCACCTGAACATACAGTAGTAATTAAAAAACGGATCTGAGTGGAATGCAACTCTTAAAAGCTGCTGAGCGCGCCCTCGCCTTCAGCAGATCAGCCTGGTATGCCTGCAACACTGCCATAGTGTGAAAGCCGCACCAGCCTGACCCGCAGCAGCATATGCTCTGCCGTTCAGACGAGATGTCTGTTTAAGGGGTCTGGACGGCAAAACTGGAGCTTTTAGTGTCGGTGCTCTGCCCATGACGAGATAGCTGTTTTTCTTTGCAAACATCTTGTCAATGGGCGGCAGCGACACATACCCATGCTGGCCCAATCCATCCACATCAGCGAGATTCCCTCGCCGATGCGGATGAACTCTGGCCGAGCATGGGTTCTTCCATGCCTTCCCGATCTCAACGTGGAGATCCGGAAAGAATGGAAGGCTCACTGGAGTCACGGGGTTGTGGTCGGAAAGAAAAATGTTCGTCAAGTCTGCCGCGAACAGGGTTTTTTTTTTTTTTTTTTCTCTCACGCGCCCACGCGGCAGCTGCAGTCTGCCAGCAGCGCGTTCCACAACCTCCAGTAACTCTGCATATGCTGGGCCAGGAGACTTGGAGAAAGAAGAAAAGCCACTTCTTCCTTCTCCATTGCCTCCTGCCCACGGGGGCTATCAGCCAGAAGAACACTCGCTCCCGGATCCGATGATGTCAAAGATAAGACATCATCATCATCCAGGAGCTCATCCCCGCCAGCCGCCACCGGAGGCTGAGAGACCATAACACCTCTCTCAAACTCGGCAGCGAGCTCCATCTGCGAGCCCCATGAGTGCAGCCGCCGCTCTGCCTCAGCACGAGCAGGGCCGGACCGACCAGGCGCAGATGTTGACGCCTCATCCCTCGAGGAGAGGGCCAGACGAGAATGGAGCGTTCTCATAGGAAGACGCTCACAATTCACACAGACAGCGCCCTCAAGCACCATCCGTGCGTGTTCTTCTCCCAAACAATAGACGCATAGGGTGTGCGAACCCTCCATTAAAAACCTCGGGCATGGATCCACACACTTCCTGAAATGTTTCTCTTTGCCCTCAGACATAAAAGAGACATACTCTATGAAGAGTATATTCGATAATGGCAGTCGACACAAACAGTCCCGAAAGACGATGAGATGGGTGCTTCCCCAGGCGCCCCTTTTATACTTCCGGGTCGCGCCTGTATGACGTCATAGGCTGTCGCCGGCCAATAGGATTTGGAGTTATTGGATATTTGGCTTTCGAACACCGAGTCACGTGACGTTTCCCCATAGCGTTGCAAACGCAGAGTAGAAGTTCCCTTTCGAAAGGGAAATATGGATTCATTTTTTTATGGATGGGTGCAATTTTTTGTCTTCAAAATTTGGGCAGCCATTCACAACCATTATAAACCTTGGAGGACTAAGGATATTTTTAAATATAACTCCGATTGTGTTAGTCTGAAAGAAGATATACACATAGGATGACTTGAGGGTGAGTAAATCATGGGATAATTTTTATTTTTGGGTGAACTATCCCTTTAATGGTTGTCCACATGGTAGAACTGAAATCAGAACTGACAGTGTGAGTGTAGGTGTGTATGAAAGAAGTGAAAGTGGCACAACTGTTTTCAAAACTGATAATAAAAAAAAAGTTTCTAGAGCACTAAATCAGCATATTGATTTCTGAAGGATAATGTGACACTGAAGACTGGAATAATGGCTGATGAAAATTCAGTTTTGCCACAACAGGAATAAATTACATTTTATAATATATTAAAATAGAAAATATTATTTTAAATTGTAATAATATTTCAGATTATTACTGTTTTACTGCATTTTTGATCAAATAAATACAACCGTGGTGAGCACAAGAGCTCTCTTAAAAAAAAGAAAAAAATCTTACTGACCACAAACTTTTGAGCGATAGATCTGTGAAAATAGTCATTGATAGCAGAAATAAGAATTATAGCAATATCTTGAGATAAAGATCTATTTTAACAGTGCCATATTAATATGCTAAAATTTGGGCTAAAAATGTGCTAATTAACACAATTAATTATATTAATGTTTAAACAGCTGCAACCCTTTCATTCCTTTTGCAGATAGAACTTAAAATGAAAACTGAAAATATAAAAATAAAAGTTAATACGGTAAATAATTAATTCTAAAATAACTTTTTATTTTATTACATAGCCAAGCAAATAAATTAAAGATTTTTTGAATGTAAATTATGCTGCAGATCTGTAATTGATGAATACATGGTGGAAAGAGATGTTTTATAACTAAGAAAAGAACAATTTCATCATTATTTCCTGAATTTTATATTGGAAGAGCTGATGTAACATCCTGTATTATAATCCCCGTTCCTTGGTATTTAAACAGCATCATCTGCTCTGTGGATGTTGTTGCTGCTGATAAACTTTGACCTCCTTTAGAACTATCTTCAGTTAAGTATAATTGCAAGTATAATGGCATTATTATAGTATTTAAAAAGACAGGAAATTGACAAAGTCTAAGAAAGAAATTAAGAATGTGAAGCAATATCTTCTCATTGCTGAAAAGAGCTTCATCATATTTCTGTGAGATGACACATTCTTGTTTTTCAAAATAAGACCAGCTGCACCACAATTGAGATAATGACAACATAATTTCAGTATTTCAATCCTCTTTCTTCCTCTTCATCAAGTTAACTCTGACTGTTCAAGAAATAAAAAGTGTATGAACTAAAAACTAATTTTAGATGTTTTAGTTTTTCTTTTCAGTGCACTTCAAAACAATGTAACAGCAATGATTACAATATAGAACATTTAGTATTGGTGGATTTGCGTCATCTGAAGTCCTAGTAGGGATTAGTGTCATGTCTTCAACAGGTGTTGGGGCAAAAAAGAAATACCAGCTTAAGCTTGATTTTCCAGTAATGTGAATCTATTGAAACCTTGTGATGAGCTCATTTTCACCTGCACGACACATCATCCATTCTTCAGAGAACACAAGCATACCACTGATTGAAATGTCAGGGCTGAAAGCATGAATGACTGAATTTCACGATGTCAGATAATTATGGCTCTTCCAGATGTTAAGGTGATATGAATACGCCACATTACAGGCTTGAAAACAAGTCGTAATTTTTCAAGCAGTAGCCTGATGGATGCCTGCATGTCTTCAAAGATAGCTGGTAATTCTCCTGTGTCCTGCTGGACAATTCTCCTATGGTTCAGTAAATGTTTGTTGTGTTCTTAAGCCATGATTTGTTTAGAGAGAAAAGCAGGGGACTTTAAAAAAACAGAGCGTGCACAGCAGAGTTGTGATAAAGACATGTAGCCCACATGATGTTAGGGCATCAGGAGGTCAACAAAAGCATTAACCTCTCACCAAGATAACAGATGGGAATGTTTGTTGGCTTCACACTGCATTTGGAAAAGCCTTGTTGATAATGGAAAGATAGCAAGGAACATAACTGCACACTATTGCTTTAAGAGCTACAGTGCCAATGTGATGTAAACGGTCTCTAACTGGTCTTAAAGAGTAAAAACGCCATTATAGATTAAACTGGATAAGATAACTTTGAAACAGCGACAATGTCTGCCTGACACAGTTTTAGGTGAGAGTGAACACTGCTTGCTGATTTTCTGAGCAAAATAACAGACGCAAGGCTTCAATGAAACCCCTTTGCCTTTTTTCTTTCCTTGTTTTTCTGCTTTTCAAAACTTCTAAGTCTGTTTTCTAGTTCACATTACAATGAGAACAAGTTTCCCCGACCTAAACACAAGTGCCTCTGCTTCAAATAACTATGTTTTATCATTCATTTTAAGTTTGTTCAGTGGCGGATCCTGGCAGACAGTTCTCAGATCAACATTCACTTCTCTATCACTCATCAAGTTTCTTTAATTTCCGCTCACCGCTTAAATTAACTATAAAAGTGGGAAACTTTTTTCAAAATAGTCCTCTGCTCCCTCTCACTTCAGCTGTTGTCTGTCGGAACAAGCTGAAGTAGTCTGCACAAAAAGTCTCTGTATTTGATATAAGCCAGTACAGGTCAAGTTGGTTAAATACAATGTGTCAAGGTGCCATTCACTGATACATTTTATACAGCTGCCATTTTATATACATACATACATATATATATATATATATATATATATATATATATATATATATATATATATATATATATATATATATATATATATATATATATATATATATATAAATTTATCTTTTAGCCCTTTGGGCCCTTTTAACTTTTTGTCAAATTTTTTTTGCAGAAGAACAGTGTTTAGGTTGTGGTTTGGCTCTGCATGACTGTGTGGATGAATATGTTTTTTTCTCATAATATTAAAATAAACATAGAAACTGATAGTTGCAATCACTTTTTTATTGGTTAAAATGAATGGAGAACATTGCGTGTTTTCCGTGGCTGCTCGAGCCCTCAGAATCGGCGCTTATGGTTTCATAAACAAGGCCCAGTTCTATGCTGGATTTACAGATCGTTTGAAACTGAAAGATGGAGCGGTCACAGCAGTAATGATCCCGGTCATGAGTCGGAACCGCAGGTGGTGAGTAAAACTGCTTCAAATGTCTGTTTTGTTGGCAATAGGCGCCTAAGGGCATATAATGTAAACAACACGAACGTAGTGAATTCATAAATTCATTATTCACTATACGCTATATTCATTATAGTGATTCAAAAGTTATCCATAGATAATGCGATGGTGTATTGTGTGTGTTGAATTACATTTGTTTAGCTGACCATTGATAGCTTGCAGACGATCGCTATGCGAAAGCTGTGCGTGCTCGTCACTCTTCAGCTCCGCTCACAGGACATGCCTCCATGCGCTCGGCTGTTTTCGGAAAGACTCGGTACAGCGTATGTATCTTTTATAAATATGATAAAACTAAAGACTTTTTGGAGATATGAAGGATGCCCTACTAGTCTATAAGTACTTAAGATTAACATGATATTGGCAGAAACTGTGTGTGATACCCCCTCTTTAATAGACACGGTACTTCCTTGAGAATAAATTCCAGCACAGCGTTACCATAATGAAATGACCCTTCACAATAAATAATACTTTACAATGAACTCTGTTGGAAAGCTATGTATGGCAATTTATCTGTTCAATAAAATACCTTACTCACCTGTTGAATAATAAAACGTCATATCCGTGTCACTTTTACAACATTCCAAATCCCTCAGTTCTCGCCATCTCCGAAAAGCCAAACCAATGTTGAGTCATGTTTTATTACGATTCCCTGGAGGTTTGAGTTTTAGCTGCTCCATGTCAACCTTTCTAACCTGCCACTCCCACACCATACACATGTCAAAGTAACAGGAGCACCTTTTCTCTATTTACAAATATACAGATTTTTCGCGAAAACCATCCCGCTAAATCTAAAATATAAACACTTATTATAGGCTTACCGTAGAAAAAGAAGAAGAAGAAAAAACATTTTTGAAGAAGGACTGATGATGCATTGACTCATTTGAATTTTGTTAAATTTGAACAAAAAAGTTACATACAATAGTGTACCTTTAACTTCATTATTGTAGTTATTTAAATCTTATTTTTATTTGACAGTTTATTTTATATAGATTTATGGAAAAACCTGTGGTCGTTTGCATGCAACAACACTCTAAACGGTTAAAAAAAAAAGGCTTTTGAAGATCTTAAAACACTTAAATCAAAATGTACTTGTAAAACTTCACAAAAAGAATTTATATATATATATATATATATATATATATATATATATATATATATATATATATATATATATATATAGACGCTCCCAGTTATAGTAAACACAGGTACAGTACACTAACCTAATATTTTATTCAACTTTTATTAATTAATTTGTTTGTTTTGGTAGTAGTTCATGAGTGATCATCAGACTGGTCAGTAACGACAGCTGAAAATGTAGCTTTGCCATCAAAGGAATAAATAAGCGAAAGCACAGAGGATAGAGCAAAACAAAACCCTGGTCGTGAATTAAAAGTTTAAAATGAGAATTTTTAAAGAGAAATGTCGGAGGAGCTTGAGTTTGCTGTCCAGCCCTATATGTTTGAACTGCAAGAGGCATCTACTCTCACCTAAGCTTACGCTACGGCTACGTCATACGCCGGAACTCGATTCTCTTGTAATGTGTGGACAGATGTTACCGGAGGCTAGTAATAACAGTTTATAAAGTTATAATTATGGATATTTTCTTACAAAAACGCATCGCTTCATAAGGCCTTTATAAACCCCCTGAAGCCGTATGGATTATTTTTATAACTGTATGGATTACTTTTTTGGGCTTCAAAAGAAAAACAAAAAATGGCACCATTCACTCCTATTATAAAGCTTGGAAAAGCCAGGATATTTTTTAATATAACTTTGATTGTGTTTGGCTGAAAGAAGAAAGGATAGAGGGTGAAAAAGTTATTGGATAATTTTCATTTTTTGGGTGAACTATCCCTTTAATGCAGTTTAGTCAGTCTGGTATTTTATTCCAACATTTACTCCTGATCAGAGGCTTCCTCAAATTATTTATTTTATACATAAGAGTTATGCTTTAACTAAGTTTAATTGTGCAAAACAAAAATATTTAGTAGTTGTAATTTAGTGCCCATTTATGTCAAAACTAGTCTAAGTTGCCCAGCTGGTGCAGCCAGCCCCTGGTCTTAAGTCTCCCTCTTCCCTCATTTTACAGGATGTTTCCAGCTGGCCATGGTGCATCTGGCAGCAGGTTAGTAGAGTTCTTCCTTTATTTCAAGTTTGTCTAATCTAGATTCACTATAGGTCATGTCTGGGAGAACATGAGGAGCAGTTCCCCTAAGAGACAGCTATGCCTCATCCATCTCTTTATCCCTCTCTGGAGAGTCCTCTTTCTCTCGCTCTGTCTTTCTCAATCTCTCTTACTTCGACATGTTTTCCTCATACTGCTTCCTGTGGTATCTTCTGCTTGCACTTGCTAGATTGACATGAAGAGATGTCTGTTTTGCCTGTGTAAGGAGCCGTACTACGACTTTGCAAGGTGAGCGTTACCCTCAGTCAGACACAGTCATCTAGGTGGATGGCTGGGGGTTCTGCAACCCCTATTTGTGCAGGTTAATGTGCAAACACCTCGATGTGCATGCAAGCTGGCCTCGGCCCGGCTCACAAACGCCCCTGCAAGAGAGCTCAGCCCTGCAACATTACCATTCTATTCTCATTATTCCGACGGTGCCTGCCAAATTGCCTTGTCTTTCAGGATCATTGGACACTGTTCATTTCCAGCACCTGCGACCCAGCGGGTTTCACTTCTCAGCCTCCTTCACACTCACACTCAAGAGTTCCCAAGGCAACGTGGATTTAAGCATGTTGGGACACAAGGAAAATGTGTTTTAGAAAAGCACAATGTGAAGGCCACACTCCTTTTCACAAAAAGGGGCTACTACTTACAGACATTGCTAAACATTTTCTCTCTGTCTCTAAGGCCTTGTTTACACCTGGTATTAAGATGCGTTTTGTTCGATCGGATTACAAGTGGACGAGGAAGACACATCCCGTTTACATCTGGAGTTTTAATAACCACTTCTGTCCTGATTTTTTCAAAGGGAGAGTCTATAGGCGGGTAAATGTATGGGTTTTTTTTCAGATCTTTTTATCTAATGGACAAAATAAGCACACACAATCTACATATGAATGACCGGAGATGACAGAAAAACATATGGAGAGCAGTGGCTTTCGTTTATTTATCTGTGAGTCTTAGAAATCAGGAATGGTAAGAGAACATTGTGCTTGGTAATTCAACTTCTGTAATTACAATTATAAATTCACTGCTGTTCCCACCCCTACACCTTAACCCACCCTTAAACCTACCCATACCACCAAACGTGTCCCTAACCTTACATGTGTCCCACCTCAGTAGCAGCACAAGTTTTTTGCACTACAATATGAACACAATAAGTACATTGTAATTGTGTTATGTAAATATGTCTTTTGAAAAAAACAATAAATATACTAGAAATTCTTTCATAAGCAATGTTGAATTTGTGTAAATAGAGTATAGTCACATAGAATTATGTATAAGGTCAAACTTGTGGTCATTTGCATGCAACCATTGTACCAAAACATTGTTGTTCATGAAAGTTGTGTTTTTTGTTTATTTATTTTTTTAACTGTCCTTTGTCCTTGCTCTGTTTGCGCCTGCCAATTTCTTGCATGAGTGAATTGTGAATAGAGAAATGTGATTGACTTAATTTTATGCTTGAGTTTTCATTTTCATTTCAGAATAAAGTGGGAAACTGATGAGTTTAGACCTGGCTTGGGTTAGAGTGATTCATAATAGGAAAAAAATAAAAATAAATTATATATATATATATATATATTTTCAAAAGGTGTGTACTGTCATGCTGGTACTATTCTGAATTTAAAAGGAAAGACTAAGGAGTAGCTATTTTCAGCCACTCTTAAGAGAACCTGGGAGAAAATGCATGTCATCACACCAAAACCTCTAAGTAAAGGGAGAAAGAGAGATGTTCAAAGACTTCATTTACATTCAAGAAGCTCCCTGCACAAAGTGTCCATCCAGTTCCTCAATCCACCAATCCAGGTCTCAGAATAACTGTTCATAAACAGCTCCACTATTTTGCTATAGCTCAAGAAAAGCGCCATTCAGAGTTAGAAAAAATTCCAAATAGAAGAACTGGCTCGCTTTCAATTCATGAGATAACACTGGAATGGAAGAGAAATTTACGATTCCAAGAAATTCAACATAATCAAATTACAGAACAAATTCAAAACATAAATAATGAACATAAAATATTCATGAATTTTGATTAATTATGCCTATTCTTTGATATGTAATTTTCTTCTCAGCAAATTAAACTAATACTGTCAAAAAAAATAAAAAATAAAAAATAAAATCATTCTTTTCAGATGACTTCATAAAAATAAACAGGGACATCAAAATTCTACCCAACTGTATATTTGGAGTACATTTTAGGAAATTAATGGATTAGCTCACTTTCAAATGAAAATTACCTCAAGCTTTACTCACCCTCAAGCCATCCTAGGTGTATATGACTTTCTTTCTGATGAACATAATCAGTGCTTTACAGTGCATCCGAGCTTTATAATGGCAGTGAACGGGACCAATGAGTATGAAGCTGAAGAAAGTGTCTCCATCCACATCCGTCCATCATAAACATGTGCTCCGGGGGGTTAATAAAGGCCTTCTGAAGTGAAGCGATGCATCTGTGTAAAACAATATCCATATTTAACAAGTTATGAAGTAAAATATCTAGCTTCCATATTCAAGTTACGAAGAAAGTGTACACTGGCGTCCCGTCAGTTACACTTTTTCTGTAAGTTGAACAGGGAAGGTGTAGGTTTAAATATGGATATTTTTTTTTACACAAACGCATCACTTCGCTTCAGAAGGCCTGTATTAACCCCCCGGAGCACATGTTTATGATGGATGGATGTGGATGGGGACTGTTGGAGACTGACTGTTCTTCAGCTCATACTCATTGGTCACTGTCATTATAAAGCTTGGATGCGTCAGGATATTTATATATTTCTCCGACTATGTTCATCAGAAAAAAAGAAAGTTCATATTGTATTGCAAAACACTTTTGCTGCTATTGAGGTGGATACAGGTAAGGTTAGGGACAGGTTTGGTGGTATGGGTAGGTTTAAGGGTGGGTTGAGGTGTAAGGGATGGGTCAACAGTGTAATAATTGTAATTACAGAAATTAATTACAGATGTAATTACATGCAGGTATTTTTTTTAAATATAAGTACAATGTAAAAACATGTATGTACACAATAAGTGCATTGTATCAAATTATTAATTTAAAATGTAAGTACATAGTAGTTAAGGCCACCTAATATAAAGTGGGACAATGTAATGAAATTCTTAATTTACTTCTGAATGGCACACAACCTGTTGGCATTTTACGCTTGTTTGTCTCATTCTGATTGTCTTGAAAATGCTGCACATGTTTTTGGTTCATTTTCATGCCAAAAGTTGAGTCAAAATCATCATTATGATTTTCGGCAGTCCTGGCACAATAGCACAACCCATTATGACTGCAAAACATCTGACGACTGCTTTTGTCTGGGTTAGACCTTGAATTATCGCATCATTGAAATACTGATTACAATGAAGTCCTGCTATGTGTAGTTCTGTGCTGAGGGAGTTTGGCAAGATATGAATAAATCTTTCATAACTTTTCGAATATATCAGAAGCTTCTACTGCCTCTTGGGCAGTGTTTGTGGTGATATCATTGCTTGTGCTCTCCCTATAACACAATGTTTCTCTCTCCTATATGTCAGTGAATCGAATAACTTATCAGGGACTGTGTATGACAAAGCATAATACCCACTTTCCTTCAAGTTCAACCCCCTCTAAAAAGAGCCATTATCTGCCATCCCTTTCTGAAGGATATTTACCTTTCATCTTTTTCTCTCACAACCCTCTATTTCTTTTACTCCCAAACTGACAGTTATTGTTGGGCTTTCATAAAAGACAGAAATGTCTCTGTTCTAAGATAGACTATCATTGAATATCAGGAAGAGAGTAAAGTTACCTAGAGGTCAAGATAAAGACATTGAACACTGACAGTACACCCTATTAAATCTGATACTAAGCATATCTTATATGTGCATGTAGCACTGCTTTGTCATCTTTACATTATTTGAAGTTCAACAGTAGTGTGTGTATACTTGTTCAGGGGTGATTTTTCCTTCTTCTTCTTTTTTTTTTTTTTTTGCACTTAATATCAGATTTCAACCAATATGGCACACAGTATTTACAGCCCTGCTGTACATAAAATTTGATCTTTATATAATTCCAGTGGGGGAAACCAACTTTTGAGTTATTTCTAACTTTAAAATATGGATATCTAATCAACCACATTACTTCAACTATGACATATACATACATACATACATATATATATATATGTATGTATGTATGTATGTATATGTCATAGTTGAAGTAATGTGGTTGATTAGATATCCATATTTTAAAGTTAGAAATAACTCAAAAGTGAGATTCAAAGAAGTTATTTTAATATCCCGAAGTTATTTTATTTTGGGGTCAGAAACAGGACAAAAAAAAACAGCAGCGATGCATTAATTTTGATCAAACATGCCAGTAAAGACATTTATAATGTTGTAAAAGATTATTTCAAATAAATGCTGTTCTTTTGAAGTTTCTATTCATCAAAGAATCCTGAAAAATAAATGTATCATGGTTTCAACAAATATATTAAAAAGCACAACCATTTTCAAAACTGACAATAATAATAATAAACATTTCTTGAGCACCAAATCATCATGTCAATGATTTCTTTAGGAACATGTATATAAATTACATTTTTAAAAATATTGTTAATAAAATAGAAAACTGTACATTTTAAATTGCATAATATAATTTCACAATATATTACTGTTTTTATTACATTTTTGGCAAATAAATGTAGCCTTGGTGAGCATGAATTGGTAAGCATGGCTTACATACGTCGCACTGGTATAAGGTATCCTATTGATAAATTGAGTTTGTGGAAATGGTTCTAAACAGTACCAAATTCTTCAGCTTGTAACAATAGCAGAACCATTTTTGGTGCTAAATAGAACCCTTTTTATAAGGTTCCATAAAGAACCATGCTTTGAAAGTGCTATAGGACCTCAAAAGTGTGATAAAGGTGATTGGTAGGAATCCAGTCACAATTTGAAAGTTAAAATTTGTAGACATTTTAAGAAAGAAATCATTTACCTGTTGAGAGTGTGTTGACAGTCTATGTAATTGAATGGCTAAGCTCCAGAAAACCAGTAATGATGTGGCTTTGACAGTTACAGATTTGAAAAACAAAAAGGTGGGAAAAAAGAACCCTAAACTCTAACACAAAGAACCATTTCAGCATGTAAAGAACTGTTACTACGTGTAAAGAACCTTCAAAGAACCATCTGTTTTTAGAGTGTATATAATAGTATACATATCCTTCTAAAAATCCAACATCTCAGTGATGGTCCAAACATTCACACACCTTTTGTTTTCAGCACTGCCAAACAAAGTTAAGTCTTTGATCATACTATATAAACTCTTTGTATGTTTATCTGTGGTTGTGTAAGCTGCTAGTAGAGATAAGAGTGTAGATATAACAAAGCAAAAAGACAGGACTGTCCCGGATGGTGCACCTGATGCTGACAGATATCGAGAGGCTGATGGATTAGAGGGTAAAATCAGACATGTTTTCGGATTATATGACTCCCACACATTCATTATTGAGTAGCTTGGGCTCAGATTGATCAGGGATCTCTCACTGCTGTCTTTCTCAGGTCGCTAGATTTCGATCCTTCTCTGAATTCGAAACACACCTGACTGAATAACATTACAAAGCTCTCGAGCCTTCACTGTCAGTTCTCTCCTTCTCAGCCATCAATATGAAAACTGACAGATTATATCATATTTATATAATCCATGGGGGGAGACTGTAAACGCTTCAGAATTTCTCACCCGGGACCTGATTAATTACGTAAAGGTAAAGTTAGGAGGTGGTGAGATGCCCTAATCCCAATTGACACACATTTGATGTGGATCGCACTGGTTTTGCTATTCTTTGCTACTCTAATTTAGGGGAATTTCGCTCTCTTGTCTTTCATGTGAGCCCCTCTAAAAACTGACTGCGAAAAAAAAGATCTCTCATCAGTTTTGCTGAAAAAAAAAAAAATACTCTCAAAGGGTTAGTTCACCCAAAAATTAAAATAATGTCATTTATTACTCACCATGTCGTTCTACACCCGTAAGACTTTCGTTAATCATCGGAACGCAAATTAAGATATTTTTGTTGAATCCGATGGCTCAGTGAGGCCTGCATAGCCAGCAATGACATTTCCTCTCTCAAGATCCATTAATGTACTAAAAACATATTTAAATCAGTTCATGTGAGTACAGTGGTTCAATATTAATATTATAAAGCGACGAGAGTATTTTTGGTGTGGCAAAAAAACAAAATAACGACTTATATAGTGATGGCTGATTTCAAAACTCTGCTTCATGAAGCTTCGGAGCGTTATGAATCTTTTGTGTCGAATCAGCGGTTCGGAGAGCCAAAGTCACGTGATTTCAGCAGTTTTGACACGCGATCTGAATCATAATTCGGCACGCTGATTCATAATCACTATATAAGTCGTTATTTTGTTTTTTGGCGCACCAAAAATATAAAGGTACAAATTAATAGGCTAGAAAGAGTAGGCCTATGGTACTATATGGTTTCGAATTCAGCAAATGTTTCACTCTTAAAGAAAGTAAGTTGTTGCTAAAAAATAAATAAATAAATAAATATGGTTTTATATATATATATATAAAATATTATTTAAAAAAATGGTTAGTTCCTGTCCTTAATTCTGATTGGTCAATAACTGTGTTTTATTCACAATAAACACGGCTATGACTGCTTCACTCAACGGTTCTGTGTATCACTACACCCTTAGCAACTAAAACTGTTCTCAATTGATATTGTTCATTGAAGCTTACTGTATTATGTAGAAGAGTATTGTGAGAAAGAGATCGAGTGAGAGAGTTTACCTGCATTCAGATTTAGCATTTTCTTTCAGGTCAGTCCTATGTTCCTAATAAAAAAATTTGTTTAAATTCCGATGTATCATCTTGTCCTTTTAACAGTTAAGGGGTTTTCCCATGACTGACAGCGCTAGTCAAAGCATTTGTCAGTTGCGTCTTGTTCCGTGTTCACAACAATTCAGTATTTTCAATGTAAAAGTCTTCGCTACTGACTGACACACTCATGAAGACAGTCTTTGCCGCCATCTAATGGCGTAATAATGTAACTTCTGTTGCTGTTCACAGTCAGCGACTATTTTTTCCGGCGGAAAGGAAGGCTTTTAGTGAAAGTTTACTTCATGAAAGTTGCATTGATACACATTTTTGGCTTTAATATTTGTATTGTGTTGTATCTGTTTTATAAAAGCAATAAGGTACTCGAGGCTAGTGCTATATCGTGAATAAGTCATGGCTGAAGGCCGTTGTTAGGCATGACGCGAAGCGTACCTTATTGCTCACACACACACAGCCATTGACTTTCATAGTATTTTTTTTCCTACTATGGAAGTCAATGGCTACCGTCAACTGTTTGATTACCAACATTCTTTAAAATATCCTCTTTTGTGTTCAACAGAAGAAAGAAACTCATGAAGATTTGGAAGAACTTGAGGGTGAGTAAGTGATGACAACATTTTCATTTTTGGGTGAGCTATCCCTTTAAGAGGAAGCTCCTTTAAGGCTTTTAAAACGGCATGTGTTATGATTGGCTAATGTCATTGCAAAAGAAAAAGTAGTGACTTTGGTATTAATGACTCTTCGCTATTGCACGTGATGTGAGTAAATAATACACTGAGGGTATCGTTTGAGAGGTGCAATAGGACTTGATTATATATCTTTGTACTGCGATCAGCGTAATTAAATAAACATACTCCTGCCACCCTTAATTTAGGACTCCTTATAGATTAAAGACACTGTTCTTAGATGACTCGGACTGACTAACAGATCGACAACGGCAGGCCACCACAAGCAACCACAAGTTATCAGTGTCACCCTAAAGTGCACTCTTATCCACAGAGATCTGTGAACTGGTATCTCTCTTAATTCAAGCCATGCTAATGGCTCATTAATATGAGAGTCATGGGGCTGTCAAAGACATCGCACAGCACAGAGCTAAAGGACACTAATCCCCATTGATTAGAGTTCTTAGATCAAAGGCTTCCAGCGCTGTCACTTCACCTCTATTCTCCCCTACCCACTCGCGCCGCAATTAGGAGCCCTCTCAGCGTTTCATTAAGATGTTAAAAATACCAAGTCGCCTCCTCCTCAAGGGACCCAGTCACTGAGTCACATACCGAAATCCTCATTTACCATTGTGAGATACAGACCTTGGCATCTCCCCTGAACATTTAAAACTGTTGGATGCCTCACTCGTGCCTGCAACTCACAAAAGCAAATGCTGAGTCTTCAGTAGACCTGGAGAATTTTTATTTTTATTTTATTTTATTTATTTGTTTAGTTAACAGGGACATTGCACATTAATAAAACATTTCTGTAAATGCACCAGAATTAGCCAAAGGCTATTTTTCATCTGTAGTCCCTGGACAGAATATTACAAGTCACCCTAGAAAAAAATATGTGGTTAAATTCATACTAGTAAAACAAATACATAACACACTACATAAAAACCATCTCTCAATATAAAAACAAAACAAACAATAGCAGGACAGCCAGCAGGTGTAAATTCTAATGTTGACAGAGCTTTTTATTAATAAACCATTTCTTTACCTGAACTCTATGTATCTAGTTCTCTTATAGTTGCTGGAATAGCATTCCATTGTCGTGCAGCTTTAACAGAGAAAGCAGACTGACTAAGATTACTCCGCCTGAGTGGTATAACACAATTTCCTCTTAACGCACCTCTTGTGGAGTGATAAGCAGTTGTTCTGATAGTAACTAACTGACTAAGAGGGGGAGAAGTTAAACCATAGATAATCTTAGACATCAGGCATACATTTGCATAGTTAATCATATTTTCCCAACTCAGCAAAATTTTTTTTTTTTTAATATTGAACAATGATGAAAATGTACCGATTTCTTATGAAGAACTTTTATTTTCATTTTAACAATGTATAAAGATAAGAGATTTCAGAGATTTTAGAGTCACTGAACTCGCCTGAGACCAGGTTGTTAAACAATAAATAATAGGAGAAATAACCATAGAGTACATAAACATCTAAGCTGACTCTAGTGACTCATCTAAGCTCTCTAGTAAGCCTGAAATTATAAAGATTAAACATAACCTGATTACAATGTGTGATAATGAGCTCATGGTCCTCCAGGGATAAAAAGGACATTTATTTAGCAACAAAAAGTTTCTCTCTTCTTCTTTTTTTTTGTTTACTTGAGATAGCACATAGACTCTAGTAAAAAAGAATGAACTTAAAGGGTTAGTTCACCCAAAAATGAAAATTCTGTCATTAATTACTCACCATCATGATGTTCCAAACCCATAAGACCTTCGTTCATCTTCGGAACACAAATTTTGATGAAATCCGAGAGCTCTCTAACTCCTCCATAAACAGCAATGCAATTACCATTTTCAAGGGCCAAAAAGGTAGTAAAGACATCGTTAAAATAGTCCATGTGACTACAGTGGTTCAACCTTAATGTTATGAAGCGACGAGAATACTTTTTGTGCACAAAAACTAAATAAAAATAATGACTTTATTCAACAGTTTCTACTCTTCCCTATCATACTCCTACACTATTTATGTTGTAGACACTGCAGGCTTCTGGGTTCTACGTCAGCCGGCTCATTATTGGCCGGCTCCTGCGTCAGCATCACACGCATCTGTCATGGTGCTTACGTGAACAGCGTTGGCCAATACGGAGTCGGCATTCTGACATAGAACACAGATGGACTATTCTAACGATGTCTTTACTACCTTTCTGGGCCTTGAAAACGGTAATTACATTGCTGTCTATGGAGGGGTCTCTCAGATTTCATCGAAAATATCCTAATTTGTGTTGAACAAAAGATGAACGAAAGTCTTACAGGTTTGGAACAACATGAGGGTGAGTAATTAATGACAGAATTTTCATTGAAATAACCTTTTAAGTGGGCACAGCAGCAAAAATTACAGGCTTTAAGTAAGGAGTTTAAAAGAATCACATGTAAGTGAAAACTCTCAAAGAACATTTTTAAAAATACACCTTTGATACAGGAAATTATAGGAAATTGTTTACATTGACATGTCAAAAGACTTACTTTACAAAAGACTTACCAGACCTTACCTTATTTATAAATAAGTGAATGCATATCACACACACACACACACACACACACGCACACACGCACACACGCACACACGCACACACACACACACACACACACACACACACACACACACACACACACAATGTATACTGAGAAATACAGCTGGAAGAGATATATTACAACTGCTCTCAAAAACTGAGTCTTATCTTACCTTATGTGCCAGTGCTTATGCTCTTCCTCTCTTTGCACACAGAAGGATAACCTGCGCCTGGAAGAAAGAGGAAGTGCATCAATGAATTGAACCATACACATGCATTCATGCACACTCCCAGCAGGCATTCGTAAATTAACTTGTGCACATAAAACACATGCCTGAAACAATTACATACTATGGCAATTTTTTTTATTTTTTTATTTTTATTCGGTTCTGCAGACCCCAGATAATTAATTTCAAATCTCAAAACCCCTGAATGGTAAACAACAGTCTCAATAAAGAATAATGAATATATTATATAATAATATGAAATAAATAATAACAATAATACATCCTCATGGCAGTACGTGGCTGAAAATGACTTCATGAGTGAGTCATTGAATCATACACTCAAATGATTTGTTCCAAAATGCTGATTCATTCAGGAACGAAACACAACAACTGAGGTGGGACAAATTGTCTCCCTTCAATCTTTGATATTCTTGATGCTCTTCCGCATGTCAGTACTGCTCTCGTCATGGTTAGGATGAATCAAGAGTTATGTCATGTTCTAGCAAGAGAAGGGGAAATAGCCAACCAACACAATCATAGAAGGGATGATTTCTGATGACGACTGGACAGATCAAATGAATTAGTGTGGACCTCATCAAAAGTCGTTAGATACAGCTACACCAGCCAGGACTTCATCTAGACCAGTGTTACTCATTGCGCGGCTCATGAGCCTCCTGCGGAAATTTGTGGGGCGCTGTAGAGCTAGGGAGGGCTCCACACACCCTCAGAGAGACCGGCTGCCCATTTCATATCATGAATACATGCCTGCCGAATCAGTGCGCTACATTTTAATATATCCTGCTCACTTTACAACTTAAAATAGTCTAGAAAATCCAAAAAAATCTCAACCATGAACACTATAAAGACGAAGCCTCACCAATGAAAATCTTGCATTCCTCACAAGGATTGCAAAAACAAGATACAAATACAGCATGAACAAAGTCATGGAAATGCTTGCTTCCGCTCAACCCAGCATTAAAGTAATCTTGCTTTTCACTACAGTTTACTGTAGTAAAAAACTAAAGTATACCACAGTATTTATTACAGCTTATCAGTTCACTATAGTTAATAGTATGCTGTAGCAATCATTAACAAAGTGCTGTAAATACTATAATAACGCATACTACAATTTACTATAGTATGGATCAAAAACAGTATTTACTATAAATTACTATAGTATTTTTTCATGTACTGGATGTAATTTTTCATACTTTGTCCTATCAGTGTGGCTCTCATGAAAAAAATTGTGAAGACCACTGATCTAGACACATACTGGATAAGAACATCCTGATCAAACCTGTAAATTGCCTGTAAAATAAATTACATTGTATCTCTCGAACCTGGGCAAACTGAGTGTCAGTCACAGGGCCAGTCACAATTAATAAAGCTTACTGGCGATTTATCATCCAATGTAATGACAAATATAGGCTTTCCAAATAATGTAAATAAATATTTACCTGGTATAATAGTAGTACATTTCTCTCTCACACACATTTCCCACATTGTCCCGCAAAATCACATCTACATCCTGCAACACAGCAATAACCTGGTGGTCACCCTGGTGTTTACTGCCGCAAGGACGGGACAATAACCTCTCCTGTCCTGCAGCAACCTGTCACAGATCACAGCAATTGCAAACAACAATGATCCAATCAATTCCTGACGGACAAAATCAAGTCCCGCCCTACATTTGTACTTGTTCATGAAGCCATTTCAAGGATATATGTCACAAAAGAGAAGAAAAGACTATCACAACTTACGTTTCATGCAGACTTAAATGCTGAAAGAGTGCAAGATAAGTTGTAAGTAGATAAACATTTAAAATTTGACAACTGTTATGTGATAGAAATGTTAAACAACAAACAGTAATATCCAATGACGCAAACTACCAAACTTTTTGTGAAATTTCACTATTTTGAATTGAAAGTAGTATCTTTTAGGCTAAATGATTCATGCAATTTATAATTGAATGTGACGAGACAAGAAATATTGAAAAGGCTGTTTTCGACATATTACACATATATGATTTTTAAAAAATATATAATTTGCAGATAGTTACTTTACAATAAATTAAATGATAATAATACTGTTGTGTTTCTTTTTCTGTATTCCCTTAAATCCTGCTTATTATATTTTCCTTATAAGGTGGAACAAATCTACACAAAGTAACTGTCAATGATGTGTCTAAAATGTAAGTTACTCAATATTAACTTTCTTCTAACACATAACGTTATCTTGATTAGCAGCATTACAATTTAGCTTTCTGTGCTTTATAATAATTTATCTAAACAAGCATAGAGTCATAACTGGAAAAAAGCGTTATTCAGAGATTGACATTAAGGTTTTTAGCTTATATTGACTTCAATTAGTCAATTCTGTAATGTTAATGTAAAGGCAGTTTAACAGAGTACATAGGCCTACATAATGTATGTAGAGCACTTATATGTTTAAACACTTACTTTATGTTCTCTGTTCATGCATTAAATGCACATCCTTGAAAGAGCGCATCCATGTTTCTGAACGTATTTACTTTGACTTCTCAGGTAATTTCAATGCCAATGGTATGACCCATTTCAGATGCAGCTAGAATTACAACAACATATGGTTGCATATAAATATATTTTAATTGTTTTAATTATTGATAGGGACAATTCAGTATAGTCGCTGGATATGGGTAGGGACATGTACCTAGCGTCTCTACTAAATTCTAACCTCTTGGTTGTATAGGCTAGCAGCCTTTTTACTGTTTGAATCAGAAGTTATTTTCTCATCAGTGTGGCCACAATCTTTGTATTTCTTCCTGAGGGAGAGATGTTGTTCACCAAAATAAAGCCAATGTATTTCTGGCTTTGCTTGTCAACAGTGAGGTTGAACAAATGTGAAAGTATTTAATTTTCTTTCTGACCATAGCACAGTGTCATTACAGAGGTGGCTTTAGGGTAGACTGAGGCTAAACACTGTTCTGGAGAGATGTAAATTAAGTGCATAATTCCTATAACACGATTCTGCCAATATGCATATGGATATTGATTGGAGCTGAATAAGTAAACCACAGAGCACATTTCCCCTAAGGACACATACCATGTCTGAATGAATTTAAATATTTAGTCCACTAAAGCAAACAATAGTCAGGATTTGTATGAAATAATGAAAAAATCTAAACAAATAATAATATAAATAATGCTGTGTTTATTCCCTCAGAGGCAGGCTAAACTACTGAGGCATTTCGGGAAGAGAAAGTAAGCAAACTTTTAGAATGTAAATAATTTCCCAGAGAGCAGAGGATGCAGGAGGCTGGCCGAACAAAAATAGTGCTGTGTAGGCACAACAAAATGGATTCACAAAATGAATACATGAATAAAATAGAGCATGCTCAAAACAAATACGCTCTATCCATTCAATGGTACGCCAAACGATCTACGCAAACCAGCTCCGAAAGATGCCGGTGCTCATTTTCTGGCTCACCTTCCATCACTTCTCACAACCTGTGAAGTGCCACAATCAACCATGTGGCCAGTTCGCTTGCAGTAGCTTTTCAATTCTTTTGCTCTTGAAAAGAAATTTAAAAAATTCATGAGGGACCAATATAAAACTTGAGTTTCTGCTTTCTG
This sequence comes from Elopichthys bambusa, assembly GCA_037101425.1. Lineage (NCBI taxonomy): Eukaryota > Metazoa > Chordata > Actinopteri > Cypriniformes > Xenocyprididae > Elopichthys > Elopichthys bambusa. The sequence continues at coordinate 5,918,532 of CM074437.1, forward strand.
CCACCCACACTTTTCCTTCACTGTTTGAACAGGATAACCATTGTAAAATTTCTATAGTTTTCCCATGATTCATGGGCCTAGTGCTTCAGCATCAACATAACAGAAGTCCTGTGCCTCACATCCAGTCCCTGTGCTGGCAGTTACAGTATGCCAGTGAAGCATCACAGAGAGGGATCACCATGGCACCATTTCTCTGTAATTTGTTATCTTTCGGCGATCCCATTTCCGATGTGTTGATGCAGCAGATAGATTCCCATACCGTAACCATTTATCACCTGTCACTGGAAACTGTTGTCACACTTTTTTTCTTTTTTTTTATCTTTCTGCAGGAAAAAAAATTCTGGTTTGAGAAATGTTTTTTCTCAAATGTTTTTTTTCTCCTGTAGAAGGGTTAGATTCATAAACTCTGACAACATACAGTATGAAAGTACAAACAATATGAATACATTTATGCATATCAGAAAAAGATGTAAACAATGTACTATATTTTCTGTTGTTTGCAAAACAATGTTCATGTTGGTTTGAGTTCAGCTCATGCACAATGAACACAGATAATTAGCCATCTTAAAGGCCCACTGAAACGTGCAGCATTATTCATTGTGTTGACGCAATTTACACTGAAACAGGAAGAAAGGGCGGGACATATCGGATAGCTCCTCCCCTTTTTTAATATAGCCAATAGCGCTTAGTTTATATCACAGCTCGGCCAGAGCCGTTAAGCTCCGTAAAACTGCAGTTCCCTCTTAATCACTAACCGTTTCACCTCCTAACGGTTTTCCATGTCGCTTTATAATATAGCATTCTGTGCAGAATTCAAATGCGTCCGATATGTCACACATATGATCCGCACTGTGTTATCATGTCTCTGGACCAGAGCAGACTGTGTGCGCGATGTGGTGGTTCGCGTGACACTAACGTGAAACCAGACCATTTGCCCCAATTGAAAGCATATTTACACTGTCTGAATCATTCCCTATTCCCTATATAGTGCACTATGTGCCATTCAATTATTATTATTGTTATACTTTGTTCTCAAATCGTTAATGTTAACAACATCAGCATTGCGTGATTGTGTATTTAGTGTGTATTAGCGTTACCTGTAGATTTCAATTTTCTGTAGCCACTCCGCAGTGCGAAGTCTTTTGCTTTTGACTATGGGTGAATCTCCAGTTGTCACTGATGATTGTCATTTGGACCTTTCTAGTTTATAATCTGCCATCAAAATGATAAGTTCAATTATTGAAGCCGCTGTGAGAAAAGGCTATAAATGACCGCTACCACATGCCATATAGCCTACTAGTTGGGACTCCTTCTTTATGTAAACAGATGTGACGTAATGACGTAAAGATGAGCGGCTGCATGCTTGAATTTCCCGCAGAAACCCACCAGAACCACCCGAGTTAGAAAACATTATTACAAGCTTATCGTTGTGAATAAGGTAAGGAGATAGTTTTGAACATGTACATGTATTTTTCAAATCTTTTGCGTTCCCCCGAGAAACTATGCGTTCCATCGCAAAGATATTTACGTTCCCTCGCAAAACTTTTGCGTTCCATCGCAAAGATATTTACGTTCCCTCGCAAAACTTTTGCGTCCATCGCAAAGATATTTACGTTCCCTCGCAAAACTTTTGCGTTCCATCGCAAAGATATTTACGTTCCCTCGCAAAACTTTTGCGTTCCATCGCAAAGATATTTACGCTCCCTCGCAAAACTTTTGCGTTCCATCGCCGCCTGCTCATAGTGACCAATTTATATATTATAAAGCACATCTGAGGAAAATTGTGTTGTTGTAGCTCGTTGTCTAGGTTACTATGATTGGAAATAGCTGCATTTATGTTTTAACAACGTTTAGCTCACGAGTTATTTATCCGGGAAGCTCGAATCTGTGAATATATTGCCAATTTTACTGACTGCATTTCTTTATATTTGAGTCCAACAAGTTCAAACTCTGTGAGTCGCGCATTATTTGTGTGCATTATTAATGTATGGAGCTGACTGAAACACTACTGCCAGCCAGCGGGACATTAAGGAGGAAGTGTTTGTCCGAGCTCACAGCAAGAGAACGATAATATCTTTGCGAGGGAACGCAAAAGATTTGAAAAAAAAAAAAAAAAACGGGGCTCCGTAAAAAACTGATTTTGGATCATTTTTAACCAAAAAAGTTTTTTTTTTTTTAAAGCTCAGCTTTAAGGTTTTTTTTTTTTTTTTCTTTTTTTTTCCATCCTGCAGTATTTAAGTGGTGTGGAAAGTTATAGGTAAGCAGAAAATGTGAGTATCACAGTATTTGACAAACTGAACTTAGTTCATACAATTTAGAGATTTCAGTATTCAGTAAAGTATTCTTTATTTATTCTGTATTCTTATTCTGAGCCTCAAGTACTATTCTTCTGCAGTTCACTATTCTACTAGACTTATGTAGTTGTTTGTTTCACTTTTTTTTTTTTTTTTAAATTGCTGTTGTCAAAATTATCAATTGGTTTTCTAATGTTCTCATATTATTATTTGATGTTTACCATTGTTGTGTTGTGCATGCTAAATCTTGAAGTCTGTGCATGTCTACACAATAACTAATAAGGTCCCTTGCAAGATATTGTCAATATTTTATGGGAATCAAGTTTTTTATGCAATTATGTTTAACAAACTGGTGCACAATAAGTAAAGCCAGCTAAAAAGTGTTTAGGATGTTTGTTAGGTTTACAGTGACTAATATCGAGTACTGACTCTTGCGTGTGCAACATTGCTTAAATATTTCACAGTAAAAGTATTGTAATGAAAATAGCACATGTTGTTTTCTCATAAGTGAAAAATGATTCACATATGGAATGGTGATGTTCAATTAAATCTGATTAAGATTAATTGCTTGTCTTGGAATTAAAGTATGTGTTGACGAAAAGCATGAAATCTCAGCACCTCATTGCTCAATGATTTATGAATCCATTTGTATTTAAATATTAGTTTTTATAAGTCATCTTTTAGTAAAGTTGTGCCAGGGTTCTTTTCTGCTTGTAAATGACATTTAATCGTGCCTTACTATGTTTGGAGAGCAAACACACTTTTGATTGGTCAGTACGTCTAATGGTTAGAAATGATTAATGGAAGTGTCCTCTGTGGCTGCATATAGATGATTAAATAATAATGAAGTTATGAGAATGAAATTGAATTATCAGAGCAGCAAATTCAACAGGTCGAACAATGCCTTTTGTTGCATTCGTGTATCTGAATAATCTATCGCCACACCCTCCCGTTTAGAAAGGTCTCCTGCAAAAGTGCTGGTATCAGCGTTCTGCCTGCAACCATGGCCACACCTCAGAGCTTTGATATAAAACCTGTCAAATTTTAATTAATATTAGTTTCATGGCTTGGGTTTTTATGATCGACACTTGCGATAATGAATTTCATTCACCAGTTACAGACTATGAATAAGGAATATATTTCCTGTGGTAAGACAGTGGGTAATATTTAATCTCCCTCATTCTCTCAGTCACTCTTTAGTACAACACAGCGAATCACAGGACTTTCCTTTCTCATTAATGGGCAATTCCTTGTTAAAATAGTGTTGTGTATTGAATAAGAAAGAACTGGCTTCTCCATATCCATGGCTATCTGCCATTTCCACATGCCATCCAATCAAAATCCTAAATCACTGTTTATATTGGAAAAAAACCCCAAAAAAACCATGCAGACACATGCATGTCTTTCAGTTTGATGAAGTCAAGATGTTTTTTTTTTTTGTGATGTCTAAATGTGCATATACTAAATGCACATTTGCAATGAAATTGTACTTGCTATCTTTAGCCTGGGAAAAAAAGCAGAAAAGGTTGAAAAGAGCTTTCATCCTAGGAAGCTGGATTACTTTTTTCCTTTTCGCTAAGGCCTCAGGATTTTGCTTTTATCTTTAAAGTTTTTTTTTCTGAATTGTGAGGCTAAGTTGAAATATCACTCTTTACTATAGGTAAAGCATCAGCCTTCACCTGGTGAAGCTATGACATCAAAGACAGCCAAAATGATTTTAAACTTAAAACCTGAAAAGTAGAAAGAAAAAAAAGTTTTGACCTGCTTTTTGCATTCTGATGAGAGTGTACTATTCAGCGTAACACATAAGAACAGAGTACACGAGCTTATTCTGTTCTTCCATTGCATTCATAGTAGAAGCTTCTCTCAAAAGAGTATAAAAGGGCCTGGGAGCCTGAAAATAATGTGCACGGTGTTTGCAGTATCTTAATAAAAGCACTTTTATGCCTCGTAGCTAAACCAGCATCAGCTTTATTTGTCTAAGGAGGTCAGAAACCCTCTTCCATCACGCATCACAGAATCTGAATACAGAAAAACACAAGTGTGGTATTATCTCTCAGAACTCAGCAGACACCAAATCTGATATGCATTCCTTTATGCTAATGAAGATAATGCTGTAATAATCAGGCACTCAGGATTTGTTATTATGCAGACAATTGATAACCTAAAACAGTTCTATGTGAAATAGGATTTGTCCTCTTGGAAGGTTCTTCTATCTGACATTTTTTTCAAAATTGAGTTATTCACATATTCTTATTCTGTGACAACTTATTCTGTGACAGCAAAATTTACATTCTGTTTGTTTTTTTCTTTGTTTTTTTAAAAAAACATTTTGGGACTTTTTATTCAGAAAACAAAAAAGGTTGTATCTACAAAGCTGAATGGAATGCAAAAACGTTGAAGCTCAATATCTCAGAACTGCTCAGAATGCAGATAGAACCTTAGAATTCCAAGGGGACGAATTATAAAGACATGTATACATAATTACAACTAATTACAAACTGTTTGCATTTATTAAAGAACATCTGTACAATTGTTTAGTTCATACAACTTAATTGTGAATTGTTATAGGATATGTGCTGGTTGCTCTCAATCTGTCTGTGCACTATAATTTAATAGTTAGAAGACACTGTCAAAAAGATATGATTCAGTTGTCACTCAAAGTAAACAGCTACACTCTAAAAAATGCTGGGTTAAACCCAAGTTGGGTTGAAAATGAACAAACCCAGCAATTGGGTTGTTTTAACCCAGCGGTTGGGTTAAATGTTTGTGCCGAGCAGTTTTATTTAACTCAACTATTGTTTAAAAATGACTATATGGCTGGCTTAAAATGAACCCAAAATAGGTTGGAAATTAGAAATCAGACATAATTACTATAGGCAACAATAATAATCAAAAGGTGAACATTTATTAATGTTTATTGTTTATTATTCATAAACAATTTATTATTACTATTCATTAAACTTAATAAATGAACATTTATTATGCATATTGGTCAATGTTAATTTCCAACATACATAACCGCTGGGTTAAAACAACCCATTCAATGGGTTTGTTCATTTTCAACCCAGCTTTCAAGAGTGTAGATGTTTTGTTTCATGAATGCAAGCTTAAGGTGGCCCACTTTTGACATCATTGATTAAAATCTTGATTTTGAACATAGTACTGATAATGTAACCAATCTGAGGAGTTCCAAGTGCTTTTAGACAAATGTGAGAAGTTTTAAGATTAGATTCCAAATTATATGCTTGAATCACACTGCATGCTTTTAAAGGGTCATTCTACAGATCTGAAGAAGGGCCAGTCGACAGCAGAATGATTTACCTTAACTAAAGAAATATTGATATTAACCAAACCATGGCACTACATGTATGTCACTCACACAGTACTTAAGTTTGTGTTTATAGAAATGTGAGTTTGATCAATCAGTGATGCTTGACCTGAATATTTGACAAAAGGGGCTTTCACACCTGAGGAACCTTTTCATAGTTCCTAGAACTACTGGCTGAAGTACCCATATTTTTCTGTGTTCACACTGCAGGAACTAGGAAGGATTTTAGTTCTAGGAACTCCTTTTGGGGGAACTAAATTAGCTTCTACTTCAGAGTAGGGTCTAAACCAGCACTATAGGAACTATCAGTGACATGAGTGTACGTTGATTGGTCAAACACCGGCATCTGGCATTTTTAAATAGCCGTGTAAACAATTTACTTCATGAACATGGAAAACAATGATAATGGCAATTATTGCAGTTGTCTGCAGGGTTGTGTTCTTTTCTCTGCCTCGATGATATGTAATACTGAAACTTGTCATAGGAGTCTCTTAGCCCCACTTTTTGTTCTTTCAGTCGCGTAAATTCAGCATTTACATTCTAGCATCTTATTATCTCCGTTATCACGAAACCCATGACACACAACAAACACAGCTCCGATCACGTCATCCTCCATCCACCGGTTTTTAGCGTTTGTAAATGCCGCGCTTAAAGACACTGCCGTCGGCCGCTTCAGAGTTCCTATTTCCGGTGTGAATGCAACCAGGAACATGGCCGAAGGAGAAATTAGTTCTCAGGGAACTATTCTAGTGGCTAGTTCCTATAACTATTCAGTGTGAAAGCCCCTTAAGAAAATATGCAAGCAGAGCTACTCGGTTAGTAAGATCACTACACTTTCAGAGAAAGGAAAAGGTGAGCAAAAGCCAGATAGATTTCCATCAGGTCAGCAAGAGAAGCCGTGAGAAAACCAAAACCTATAATCTTCAGTGAATCTCTATTGAGCCGTTATTGCATTTGGATAGTCTTCAGAGAGGTGAACTATAACTTCAGTTTTACAATATGGGATTAAAAAGGACAGTTTAAACAGGATCAGTTTTCTTTTGGCTGCTGTAATGTAAGATACAGATTTATTTTATGCTGAAAATAGCTGGGAAAGGTGCATTTTTGAGCTGTTCTTCTGCATATATTCTGCTCATTAATATAGACAGGCTGTTTTAAAAGAAAAGAAAAAAAAAAAAACCCAGAACATTTGCTGTAAACATGGCCTGAGGAAACCATTGATGCACACAGATGCTATCAATGTGAGCAGCAAAGAGGAAAAGCGAGCACAATAATCTTGTTTACCATGTAGTGTTCAGATAGTTCAGATACTTGCGTAAATCGCAAGTCCTGCCCTGCCTCAGAACATTGGACACATGGCCTCAGGACTACAGGGCACTTTGCTGAATGCTAATTAAGAAACTATGAAACAATCAATTGAACTGCTCTGTGCTCTTGTAAAGTGCACAGAGAAGCAATGGGATGCCATATTTGTACTGACACAGCAACCTGTCCTCTCTCCATCTTTCCTTTTCTCTATTCTCTTCTGCCCTCCTCGCACTCTTCTCTCTCTTGCTTGCTTCTCCACCACCTTCCCTTATTTTTTTCTGCCTTTCACTGCTCCCTTTTCTGTCCTCATGCCTTCCTCTTTTCAGTTACCCTTGCCTTTGGTTTCTGGTTGTGCAAAGCGTTTTTTATAGAGTTGTGTGATGGAGCCTTTGGAAAGCAACTCCCCAAAGCTCTCTGGAGTCTGTCTGCACAACAACAGATTTTGGAGCTGGGCCTTTAAAGAGCCTGAAAAAATGAGGTATAGCGACCCAATGTTCTTCGGTTGGACTGTGGAACCGCAGGGGACTGTGGAACTGATGACAGAACCTCACTTCAAAAGCTCATACATGAGGAGAAAAGTGACCAATTTCTCTTCTAAGAGTAAAGAGAAGCACCAATAGAGAACTCTCACCAGTGCTGTAAATTACTACCTAAAGGTTGTGATGCAGTAGCTTTATATTTTTCAGTGTTGTGACAGTAGATTTCAAAATGTACTGTAGTGACAAGTTACTTTTTCTGGTAGTACAGTAAAGTATTCAAATGTACTGTCATTGCACACGCTGCTTTACAGTCCAGCAAGATCAACGTCATATCCACAGAGTGATTCAGTGAATTATTTTCCCCCTAAATGGTTCTTTCTCTCATATCTACTGTTGTAAAATCTGACTGAACTAATGAAATATTATCCTTATATTGCACTGTAAACCCGAATAAGTTGGGCTAACTCAAAAAATTTGAGGTAATCAGTTAGCCTACATCAAATTGTTTGAGTTATGATGCTCCCAATTTTAAGTAAGCAGAACTATCAAGTTTTGAGTTTGTAGTACTCATGCATGTTAATTGCTCCTAACTTTAAGTACTGAGTTAACTCATACATTTTGATAGCAATTAACATAAAATATTTAGTTTATTAACTTCTTTGAGTTCTTGCAAGTTATTTACTTCACTGTAAACCCTAAGAAAATTAAAAAAAAAAAAAAATGCCAACTTGCTAATTTGCTAAGATGTTAACAATAGCATGGTATAGCACTTTCTGAACGAGTACAGCAACTTAAAACATGTAACTTACCTGCTCTCATACCAACTCACATGTGCTACTTGTCACCATGATGGTAACTCTCCAAAAACCCACATTAACCCTCTGGGGTCTAAGGATGATTTGGGGCCCTGGAGAAGTTTTGACATGCCCTGACATTTGTGCTTTTTTCAGTTGTTCATAAACATATTCATGGAAAAGGTGTCATTACACTGTATTCAGCACGAACTAGGCTACCATAATATGTGAGCAACATGTATGTACATGTGTGCATTTTTGAAGGAATAACGTCTATGCATGGTTATTAAAAAAAAACAAAAAACTTACGTCACTGAAATAAGGCCAAGAAACAAATATTAAATGTGTTCACAAGACTTCTGGGTATTGGAGGTTGTAGACTAGAATTTTTTGCTTCAAAATGATGTAAATATTATCCTGCCTACTCGTTCATATAAAACAATATGTTGATTTAAATTTTGTAAGACACTTTTTGTCAAGACACACAGTATGCATGGAGGTGTGAATCTTCATGAATAATGCTGTGATTCACACCTGAGAAGACAAAGACCCACATAATGAGCCGCATAATGACCCGCATGATGAGCCCTTTCAGTCAGATAGGCTATGTGAAAAAACCCTCTGTGAGCTTGCTGATAACATGATCATATCAACTATATTAACGTTAATATAATGTCCACTCTTGACAGAAAACATGATTTTTGTGATCTCATGCATGCACGTATTATTGCACATCATGTGAAGAAAATTTTGTATAGGCCTATTATAGTTTAAATTACATTACCAGTCAAAAGATTGGACACATTACTATTAAGTTTTTAAAAGAAGTCCCATGCTCATCATGCTGTATATCAAAAATACAGAAAAAACAGCAATACTGTGAAATATTATTACAATTTAAAATAATGGTTTTCTATTTTAATATACTTTAAAATATAATGTATTTCTGTGATTCAAAGCATCGGAACATTAATGTTACCTCTGTGGCATTTCATATAGGCTTTTAGCTTAAAAGCATACACATTTGGAGAAATATTGATGGACTCTCATATGTTTATGTCAATTTTCTATACAGAGGAAAAATATTTATTCAGTATTTATTGTCATCACTATGAGCGCTGGATACTGTGTTTTCAATTCACACTTGCAGCCGGAGGGCGCTCCGTGCACATTTAGTCCACAAATGACTCGTGATGAAGAATAGGCATACCATGTGACATTCCAGGAACTAACAGAGGCTTCCAGAGATCACTAACCATGGCTATAACATGCAGATAGACACTTTTGAAGATAATAAATACACGATCGCAACGATGTATACATGTATTGCCTCTGAATAGCGCTTGCTCCATGGGCGTGGCTGAATTAGTGGATAATGAGCTGACTCACGGACATCTGACATGTCTCTCTTTTCATACAGATACATAAACAGAGAATTTTTGTTTTCGATTTGACTTACACGATTTAAAACCTGACATTTCAACGTTTCTTTAGACATATGTCTCATTTTTGTGTGATTAGTATTCACTAAGTTACAGTTCATTTTCTGAGGACTATCAGATTGGACTTCGTTCAGAGGGAGACAACAGATCACGCATCATGTTAGTTTTCTTTTTTTGCAAAAAGCACACCATTTTGTTTTTACCCTTGAGTATACACAAATAAAAGAAGACATTATATATTTTCAGTTGATATATTACTTCTGTCTCTATGACAAAAAATGGCGGAGTATTTTAAGTCTGTTTTGCTGCAATGTGAAAAAAATCCTGCAAAACGCGCCGGCGCGTTTCCCTACTCCAGAATGTTAACAGAAACTCTTCTAAATTAGCATAAAACATTAATCATTTCTAAATCTCCCTTACCATTAATCTTGCACAAAAAAACATTACATAACACTTAATTTTAGCATTTACTTTGGCATCCCTTTCGAGTGCCATGGGCAAAGCATGCCGGGAAATGCTCTAACTAAATACATGATGTTTACTAGCCACATAACTTGTGTTATCTTATATTATCTTTACTGCCTTATTTACTTTGACCTACTCATCTCTGAATAACGACACTTCCTGACTGTAACACAAAAAAATGCATTTTCTGTGAAGCTGCTCTGAAACAATATGTATTGTGAAAAGAACTATACAAATAAATTTCAATGAATTTGAATTCTAGTGAATCAGTTCGTTCTAAATGATTCCTCCTCTTTAAATGTAGCATTGGATCATCTGATTGCTTCAAATGCAATAGTTCCCTCCAAACGGTTCTTTCTGATTCCTTCTTGTGAATCAGTTAAGTCTAAAAGAAGTGATGAATTGGTTCACCCTAATTGGTTCTTTTTTTTCTCTCTCATATGCGCTGTGTGAATCATTTCACACTAAATGATTTATGATTCATTCTTGTTAATCAATTCACACTAAATGGCACTTTCGCACATATGCAGCTTTGAGAAATTTTAATTTTTTGAATCATTTATTTAAAAAAAATATTTTCCTTTTAGTTTGAATCTAGTCAGCTTCATTTGTTAGTAACTTTTAGTGCAACTAACCATTTTTCCTTAATTGCAATTTAAGTAAATGGCAGGGGCCAGTCAGTCAGTACAGCTGATGGACTTCTGGTAAAATTATATACACTTTTACCATTCCAAATGTTGAAATTATTTACAATATTGATTGTTTATTTATTTGTGATGGCTGTCAAGTTTGCATGTCTTCTGAAATATGTGATAAATGGTGGCAAATGTGTGAATGTGAGACTGTGTTAACTAATTCATGCTTTCTCAACATGCAGTTGCAGTAGTAGCTGTCTATCGCCTCTGAGAAACCTAATAAGAATGAAATTTTCTGACAGCAGTCATCACTTTCTCTCTCTCACACACACACACACACACACACACACACACACACACACACACACACACACACACACACACACACACACACACCAAGTTACTCAATGAGCTTGAAAAACTGTCAAAACTGTCACAAGCTGTCCTCAGACTTAGTACTTATACAAGGTTGTCTCCTTGGAGAAAGACAGAGAGAGATAGGCATAGCTCAACTGATTTTTACACAGAATCAAAGTCAAACTGACAGACAAAATTCAACCCCCCAAAACAACCCTGGATCATTGTCATTTACAGTGCACATCTTTCTGTTCATCTTGGAGTGAAAGTGCACTTAACAGTGCCTAAACCAAATACTCCATCACGCAAAACTGCACGTTGTTCAAGGTGATTAATAATGTGATGAACTCCTCCATTTGCTCTCGTCCTCTTTGATAAATTATAGATATTGCCATATGTGGGATGAACAAATATAGCTCAAGTAAGGCTGAGCCAATCACACCAATTACCATCTCATTCTAGATGAGAAAATCATCAAAAGGACATTCTGGTTTGAAGTGTCCATCACGGACCAGCGTAGTTCACGAAGGCAGTTCTCAATATTTCACTTGACTTCAGTTGGTCAGCAGGGAGAAGGGCTGGTTTGACAGGTCCCAGCTGGCCTCAGGACATTCACACTCTGGTCTGTGATGAAGGATCTATTGGCCCACTTTGGTGCTGGAAAGTGGATCATACGAGGTTGTTCATCAGGGGAAGCTGCCCAGTTCAACTGGATAGAGACCAGTATCCCTTTCTGCTCTCCACATGAACTGCCTTCCAGTGACAGTACAAACTCATATATGTGCATAAGTCATAAATGTTGTATTATAATTATGCAACAGTTAGCTTCAGTTCTCCAATTTGACTGGCTGTGCATTAGTGGAGTTTTTTTTTCACACAGTTATGCCAGTAGGTGGGTCTTTATGGGTGAACTTAATCATTAATTCAATCGATTTGTTCAAAAACATTGATTTATTTAGAAACGAAACAAGCAACTGTGTTTATGAGTGAGTTTTAGAATCACTCATTTAATCAATTTGCTCAAACACATAGATTAATTCAGAAACTAAAGCAATTGTAGTTAATGGCAAATTTTTGAATCATTCATTCAATCGATTCGCTCAAACACACTAATTCGGAGACTGAGAGTGCCGGAAGGGCTGCTGCTTTTGCATAGTTTGTGCTTGGTGTTTAATACAATTATTTAATACAATTATTTGAAACTTAGCAAACTGGCAGCTAGTAATAAAGAGATTTATCATGGAAACTAACAATTTAATAATCAACTGAAAAGGAATTTATACCTGTATGATATTACACTGTAGCCACATTGGACCAGCGGTTTGGAAAATGGATGGATGATTCACCTGCGAGCGCTATCGTCCAGTGAGATTCGGGAATTCATTCTGTGTGACCATCACAGTGCATTATGGGTATTCTTTAGTCGTTGAGTGTACATTGGTTGTACGCTCGTTATTGCGGTGCATTATGGGATTGAATGAGTGCACTCGATAACATTCACTATGGTTTCAGACACCACTACAAATGCCTGTCCCCTCAAATAGTGCCCTATTTAATGATACAGGGGGCGATTTCGGACAGCCTAGGTGTGTTCGACTTAAAGCGGCACTGTGCAGACCAACAAAACACAGCTACTTTGTGTTGCTCAGAGACAACGAGGTTGATTCTGCTTTGACTTCACTTGGAAATATTTTCGCAAAATACATGAAGTAACTGGCATTATTGTGTTTAAAATATAAGTTACTCAATATTGAATTGTGGTATTTTGGTCTGAATCGACACCACCAGTAATTACCGAAAAACGCAGATGACGTTTTTTAACACTAGGTTCTTTTTACACCAAATTTACATTGGACATCAACTGGCGACCTAAATCAATGGCGAGCTCTTTTGTCTCAACCCACTAGCAAGAATATCAATCATCTCAATAAGGAAAAAATTCTAACATCAGTCCCTAAACAGATGACGAGCCCAAAGATCTGATCTTTTTTTTTTTTGTTTGTTTCCACCTACACTATCTTTTAAAAAGCATCAGGAAATGTGCAAGGTCACTTATCTCTAGTTATTTCTTAGGGGCGTTTTTAATTGCCTGACCACCATCTGATATTGAAACACTGGAGAGTAGCTCAGTGAGATAACACTGTATTTCTACAGAGGTGGGTCACATAAATACACTCTCCTCTCCCATCAGCTCTTCATTAAAGACTGAAAAATGTCAAACTGCTGATGAGACTGTATTTGCATCTCCACATTAATTCTAGTCAGCTCCTTTGTTCCAGCCAGAACAAGAGGGTGCAACAGCTTAGTAGCAGCAACAAAGGCAGACCCCCTAAAAAATAAAAATAAATACAAGACCCCTGCATTTGTGTGTGCATTGAGCACAGTGAACGCTGGTATCACGGGCTGCTACTTTGGTATATCATCCATCATGCTTGGTTTGGCATGAAAGTTTGAGGAGCACATTAATCTATTTTTAGATATTTAAATGAGGAGGATACTTTGTCATGCCCAACTAAATCTGCGGGCACAGTTGATGTTTAAAGCAATGGATTACTCCAGCTGGAAGTCATTTGCAGCTAAGGTCAAAAGTAATCGAAAGTCATTTTTACTGGGGGCTGTTTTCCATGTGTGAAATACTGCATGCTCAACTCAGGATGAGGGTTGGCCACTCACCCAAATCCCCATTAAAAACACCACCCACCAAACTCCCCAAAATATAAGATTATTGTGGCAATAAAATATGCAAATAAAGATCTTTATCTTAAAACATATTTCAAGAATCTTATTACCTGCCATAACTACACTCATAAAAAGGTTGAGATTTGCAGTAGGAGCTGAAATTATGAGTGAAAGCCTTAACAATGGTTGTCTGCTATTATAATGTCATAGAAAATCCCTTATTAGTCACAGAAACGCTGTTCATTATTCAGAATCTTTTTCTTTAAGCTGAGAAGCCTGGCAGAAAAAGAAAACTTTTCTCCCTAGTTTCCCCTGCATTTTGAGTTTCTTCTGTTCCTTTTCTGCAGGTTTGTTGCTGGAACGTAATGGTGACCATTTTAGCACAATGTCTGAGTGATTGAGTCCTTTCCAATGTAATTGGACCATAATGGCTTGGTCATTGGCCTTCTCAGCAACAGTGATTTTCAAGCATCCAAACAGGAAATTCACACCAGACAAAGGAAAAGCAAATAAGCAGAAATTCTCATCTCTATTAACCAACTGTGGTGTATGTGTTTTAATATATATACTCGTGCTTAGAGACCAGACCTGTTTGGAATAATATTCCATAGCCCAAGATGCACATTTAAGATGATTTTTGAGCTTCTAGTAAACAGTCTCTCATAAAATAATAGTAAAAACTAACTAATACAATAGGGGCCTATACGGATTTACACTTACTCCCCATTTTAAGCACTTTCTCATTCTCTTGAATGCTTAAATATGGTGCCAACAACTGACTTCCGAATGTTTCATTTTCTTCTAGCTGATTAATAGGGTAGTTAAGGTAATGGAAAAAAGACTGTTTGGAACATTTCCTGGCAGTCAGTCATTTCTTGGTGAGAGTAACAGTTCAGATATTACAAAATGTGTCAATGCCACCGTGGCGTAATGGCAAGTTTTGCAATGCGAGAGCCAAAATCCACCGTGGAAAATAGATAATTAGATACCCGTGCATTTCTGAAATTTGTAGAGGACCATGTATTTGGAAGATTTCACCCTTTCTCCTTGGTTGAGCTCACGTTAAACCAAATAAAATGACTCAAGAGAAATACAAACTGTCAATTTTCACCGTAACCAAACGACCAGAAGCAAGGTGATGATGCATATCGCCGCTTACCACTGACGCTTTATAAACATCCCCACAAAATGCCATTGCATAAAAGCTCTCAAGGATAAGCCCTTTTCCCATCTACACTAACGGCGTTAGCTCAACTCGATTTAAAGTGAACCCGAGTCAGATTTTCCACTGCAGCCTATGCATCATGCTCACTGAGGGCTGAAAACATAATGGCCATTTAGTTGACAGATCTCAATGAGATTATGAGGAAAAAGTGGAGGAAGTGTGAGCAGACTCAAGGATTTTCCCGAACAGGCCGAGACACATACCAGCTTACGCTTCGTAATAAGATCTGAAAGCGCTGATGCACATTAAATGCTCAACATCAGTCACAGGTAGGCAGGGCAGCGCTGCGTTTACACTCACCTGTCAATGCCTATCAAGCTCTATCAAGGACATGGATATAAGTCAGTGCCTCGAGGCACAGAACGTGCTGCTAAACGCTAAAAGCAGGTACCCGTTCAATCTGTTATCGTAAGACTACTTGGCAGACCTGAGACAAATATGTAAGCATGCTCAGCTGTAAAGGTCCATTACTTGTGACATTGGGAATCCATACGTAAGATTGGTAACTGCTGAAAAGTTGCACTCTCTCAATGCATAGTAACAAGCCATCTGAGACTGATGGTGTATTACTGTGGATCTTTCAGTTTCAAGCCAGGTTTGATGCCTTTCATGTAAAGCCATCATTCAATTTATGATTACTGAGCCAACTTTAAAGATATTATCCCATTTGCTATATTAAAAGCTATGCAAAATGGCAAAAGTGTTGTTGGGCCACTACAAATTAATCATATATATTTAGGCATCAGCTATTTTTTTCTAAAAGAGGGTAGATGCTATTCACACTAAGTGTCACAGTCTAGAAGTGAGAAAATGGTCTTGCCATCAAGATTGGCCATTTGCATTTATAAACAGACAATGGCAGCTCAGTGTCAAAGAGGAGTACAGGTTGTTTTGGTATGTTGTGTGTTTTTGTATTAGCTTATTAAAAGACATTTAAAAAGTTAGTTCACCCAAAAATGAAAATGCTGTCACAAATTAAGATATTTTTGTTAGTTGCGTTGGATCTCTATGGAGGGACAGAAACCTCTCAGACTTCATCAAAAATATCTTAACTTGTGTTCCGAATACGAACGAAGGGCTTACGGGTGTGGAACAACATGAGGGTGAGTAATTAATGACAGAATTTTCATTTTTTGGTGAACAAATCCTTTAAGTGGCATTATCATGCTGGGCTTTTTTAAGCACAAAAAAAAAAGTGCTGGGATCGATGACTTTCTATTTCAACAAAAATGTTATACCTCCAAGATTGCATCCAAACATTTAAAAATGAAGGTTGAGCAATTGCAGTATTTTTATAATTCTGAATGTGTTCTTTATTAATGAAGTTAGTGATGAAAGGCCAGTTCGAAATTCATGTTTTTGTTTTCTTTCCCAGGACGTGCACCAGAAGGACAATGATAAGAGTTAATTAGCATTGTTTTTATGTCTTTTGTGAGTTTTAATGACTTTGCTAATAGGGAGCAGCAAATGCCCCAGTGGCTGGTCAAAGATTGTTTTGTCATGAAATATTCATATTCACCTAATGCTATTCCAACACATTGGCTCATTTTCCAGAATGCACATTTTTAAGAAAAATAGCAAAATATACTATCATTGTTTATAATCCAGCACTTTATTTTTTCCTTTTCTCTGTTATTAAATATACTAATTTCACACCATACAGGTATCTTTTTATAGGCACAGGCCCTTTGGTAATTTATCCAACTATAACTAATCCACTAATTCTTTCCAACTCTTTCCATCACAGAGCTCACAGAATCTACTGGCAAACTTAATACATCAACAAAAGGAGGAGAACAAACAAAGAGAATGTGTTGTCCGCCTCAAAATACAGTGTTGATTCAGTCCAAGGGGGAATGCTGTGACTCCTGGTGCTGTGTCAGTGAGATTGAGTTCTTTTTGAACTGATAGCACTTTTCTAGTATACATCAGTATCAGCAGTTCTCTGTTGCTGGCAAACACTGCAATGACAATAATAGATACCTTGTGTTTGCTGTTGTGCTTTGGCACTCAGGTCAATAGTAGAGGATAAGGTTTATTCAGACAGCTTTCACCCCTCCCACATCCATTTGAACGATGCTTTTCAGCTGGATCTCTGGTAAGATATATGCATGCAGTCATTTTTCATTATGGATATTTGTGTGCCATCTGACGGAAAGTCGATCAATCCGATCCCATCTGTAATGTATCTATAATGCAAAAAAAAAAAAAAGTGCTTTGTGTGTGTGTTTGTGGCCCAATTTAGAGAATTAAAGAGATAGTTCACACAATAATGAAAGTTCTGTCATCATTTACTCACCATCATGTTATATGATTTTGATCACACTGCTTTTTTATAGTTCCAAACTGACAAAAGCACCACAAAAGCCATGCAAAGAGTCATGTTAAATAAAGTAATACTGTTATTAAGCAAAGAGGCATTAAACTGATCAAAAATTACAGTAAAGATATTTTATATTTCAAATAAATGTTGTTCTTTAGAACTTTTTTTATTCATCAATGAATTCTGAAAAAAATGTATCACAGTTTCCACAAAAACATTTTAACCAGAACTGTTTTCAACATTGATAATAATAAGAAATGTTTCTTGAGCAGCAATTCAGCATATTAGAATGATTTCTGAAGGATCATGTGACACTGAAGACTAAAGTAATGATGCTGAAAATTCAGTTTTGCCATCACAGGAATATGTTACATTTTACAATATATTAAACTATAACAGTTATTTTAAATAATATTCCACAATATTACTATATTTACTGCATTTGATCACATAAATACAGCCCTAGGCGAGCATAAGAGATTTCTTTCAAAAACATTAAAATGAAACACTTTTGAAGTCAAAATTCTCCTTTTTGCTGACCACGAAATAAAGAAAATCATACAGATTTGGAATGAATGATGAGTGAATGATGACAGAATTCATTTTGGGGTGTACTATCCCTCAGTACACCCCAATAGATTAAAACATTACAATAGAGCAGTGTTTAAATTTTTTCCCCCGTCATTCTATCTCAACAGGCCTGCATCATCCTGGCACATCCATAATATCAAAGCAAGCTAGTGTGAGCTTTAGCGGTTATGAGAGACACGGGAAGTGCAGCTGATAAAGACGATGAGAATATGTAGATTGGCCTGCCTGCTGGCCTCACCTGCTCTTCCTTAACCCAGCATTACTGTCTTAACGCCTTCTTACACTGCTGTAGAGCCCACGACCATCAGCAGAATCTATCATGTGGACAGAATTGCTGACTAGCTATTACTTCTCTGCAGTTGCCATAAAACCAGGCAATTAAATGCTATTGGCCTATTCTGCTCTGTCTTAAACCAGTGAGTTCTGGTCGGAGGCAGCCACTGGAAATGGGAAATTAAATACTGTGACAGTTTCTGTGAAATTGCACCTGATGAGGTGGGCCCTTCTTATCCAAGCTTTGGAATAACTTTCTTGTCTTCATGGAAAATCAGCTGTCTAGACAGATTACAATTTTTTTTAAATCACAGAATGAAGATTGCTAGTGTTCATAAAGGTAGTCTCTATAATGTTATAATATGAATATATTAAATAATCATAAAACTGAGTTGGTGCTCGTATTTATAATGGATGACAGCTTTCACAGAGGTCTAATTAGTGTTCTATTCTTGACATGATTTAGGCACTGATAAAAATTCAAATTGCACACACACACACACACATATATATATATATATATATAGAGAGAGAGAGAGAGAGAGAGAGAGCTGATTAGCTTATATAGCTGAATTTAGGCATCAGCCCTAGCTAGGACCTTTTGAAGGAATGTAATATGTTAGATGGTCTTGTTACATTTTATATACTGAGGGTACCTCAGGGTAGTGGTCAGATCATGCCATATTTGCCGTATTAGTAAGTTTGTACTGTGTGCGCGTAGACATTTGGTGTCCAGCTTTCTCTGGCAATATCAGACCACATGGCCTCAGGCTTTGGAGGCCCTTGGCAGTCCATAGTTTGGCTTGCATCACTCTGCACTGTAATTTACTTAATAATTTTTACAGTTCAAGATGGTTCAGCTATAAACAAATGCCATATTAGATACCAAAATCATTTCGTCGCACACCTGTTGAATAAATATGAACTTACAAACTTTGTGTTAAGCCCCAAATTTTCAATTAGTGCACCAGACATAACTTCTATTTGAGAGATGACATAACAAATTTACTCCATCTGAGCATGCTGGGCTTTTACTGGTATACGATCTGTCAATCTGCTCAATCGCCAACCTTGAACCATATTTCTATTTTATCCATCACTGAATTTTATGATCTTTTTATGATCATCACACCAAAACAAGCTCCAAGACCTTTCTGTGACATCTAATTTACTGCATCGGTCAACATTTTTGTCAGAATTTTTAGCTGAATAATGCCACAGGTCTCGCGTCATACACTCAGAATGCGCTGACTGTTTGGACACCTGTGGCGGGACACAGATGTCAAATCTTCGTTCTTAGATCATTTTTTCATTATAAATAACATATATAAAACAATCTTTTCAGTGGATTCCAGTTTATTATTTGTATGCTGCACAGTACTGATGTCCACAAGGACAAAGGAATGTCCATGAGAGATTGCTGCCAACTCTGCAGCTGTTTTCTCCTTTGTCACATAAGAAAAAGGTTCATTCATTCAGCCCCCACAGTCTCCATATCCTAAAAATAAATTGCAATCAAGCAGGATGCAGGTACGCAATGCACCAAAGCATGACATGCACCAGACTCCAGTGAAAGAAGCCAAATGGCTTCATGTCTCATTAGTGTAGCGAATGATTTTACTTTCATTTAAATCCAAATTCCACCCACTTATCCATCTTGTGTCTAACACTTGTCACTGCCGGAAATTGGATGGATTTAAATGTAAAGCAGCCCTTTGACATTTTAAGCACATCAAAGTGAGATTTGGCATGATCGTAATTGTGCTAGTGGTAACTATCTGTGAAAGTGTTTTTGTGTATAAAAAAGAAAGGTTTTTGTAATGCGCTTATAATTTTTGCTTGGATGTAATTATGGAAATTAATTTGCATTTTGACATTTAAACAGAAAAGTTCACCCAAAAAATGAAAATTACTCACATGTATTTTGAAACCTGTATGACTTTCTTTCTTCCAAGGATCATGTTGATTTTCCATATAATGAAAGTGAATGGCAACCATTCTCAAACAAGATTTTTAATCTGTTCCTCAAACAAAGCTATCGTATGGTTTCAGATGATTTGGATTATAGTGCATGGATTACTATGGTGCTTTTATTGTCCTTTTTGTTGCTTGACATCCCCTGGTCACCATTCACTTTCTCTGTATAGATGAGAGCAGCATGCCATGAACATTCTTCAAAACTTTTTTGTTCCACAAGAGAAATCGAGTCATACAGACAACATGTAAGTCAATGATGATTTTAAGTGAACTATCCCTGGAAAGGAAGCTATAAAGATAAACTCAACATCAAAATAATGAGTTTGCTTGTTAGATTTGTTAAACATCTCAGCCAGGTATTCAGAACATGTATATTGATTTCCCCTCTATCATTCAGTCTCTATCTCTCCCTATTTTTTTTTTCTTTCAGTCCATTGATGTTCAGTGACTCGGAGTAGTGCCCCTCAGCCTTTCTGTTTGCTCAATTGTAATGGGACTGATCCTGTATTACATCATGCCATCCTCGCTTTGCACATCACCTCCTTCTCCCCAGGCAATAAGTGCTAGAACTGGCAGTGAATACTTATTGCATTGTTAGCAGTAGATTGTCTAGAGTCAGAGCTCAAAGTATGGTGGTAGTAAAGCACAATTCAGGAAAAAACAGAGCTGTCATTTTGATGTATTAATTTAGTTTTGATGCATTAATTAATTTAATGTATTAATTCAATTGTAAAGCAAATAACACAATAAAAAAAAAACCAAGCAATTAATCATGCCCCCAACTTCAGCAAATTTGACAGTAAGGATTTTTTTTCAAATAACTACAAATTTTTCTACTAATATGCTTTTAAAAATTAAACAAATTGGCAGTTCAAGAAAATAAATAAAGAAAAAGAAAGGATTTTGAAGCATCACACTTTAACCAGTAAGTCTTATAACCAGGCCAGGGCTTGACATTAACACCGGCCAACCCGCCAAATACGGGTGGATTTCAGCAGTGGCGCGTAACGCAGTCACTCCTACTAGCCACTCTGGCGAGTTGAAACTTATATATAATACAAACATTTTTTATTGTAGTCTTTTAAAAAGCCATCTGTGCAATGCAATTTCAAAAATATCGATTTTTCACTACATATCTATACTAAATTATCTGAAATGCATACAAATACTCATTTTCTGCAGAAGAGATAAATGATACCAGCTGCGCTTTCTCACTCATCTCTCTGACAGTGAGTTGATACACAAACCCGCCTCCCCTCACTCACTCGTTTCATTTGCTCCGGATGAATATTGTTGGTGTTACAGGGCTTAAATTTCGGCGTGGGAATGCGTGTATTGCACATAATTTTACTTATTCCTGCAGATTTCGTGCTCACACCCAAAGTGTGCACACATAAAGCCACCTCTCGGTACTAAATTGAGTTCTCTTTTGTTGCGTCAAATAGACACAAAATAATGTCAAAATGTCAATCAAACACCAAACACAGTGAGTTATGTTTTAAGTAAACATAAACAGCTGAGGAAGAAAACACATGTGTAACAGTATAATGGATCCGTGCTTCAGGTCTTAAAGTGACAGCAACCTAAAATACCTGCTGCCAAATTATGAGATAATATTAAAAATAACTATATGGTCGTTATCAATGTCAAAATTGTGGCCCGTGAAAAATCTGAGTGGCTAGTAACTTTGGAAAACCACTAGCCACAGTGGCTGGTGAGCAAAAAAAAGCAAATAACGTCAAGCCCTGCTTACAACTCTACCTACTGATCTTTAGTCACCTTGTTCTGCTGCGAGGAGGAAGTTCCTCTGATTGCACCAGATAAAAACAAACACTTAGCCAATATTGGCTGCCATCTGGATGTGCACGTAAGCACATTGTTTTCCTGGCAAATCGATGACTCCCTGTCGCAGCAGGGGGTGTCCACTTCAGCCTCGGAGGCATTTAGAGAGGGGGGTCTAGACACATGCCTTTTTAAAATCCAACCAATCAATGCACACTCACAGAATCGATAGAGGCCTCCTATTAGGAGTAATTAGAAAGCCAAACTTAGTTCTGCCAAGCACATCTACCTATGGTCTAGTGCCTTGGCCATGTAATAATGTCTTGGTGATTTAAAGGGGAATACGTTAATACTAACGGTTCCTTAAAGGGTTTGTTATTTTTCAATTCAGGTTAAGTCTCACTGAAGAATGATTTAGAAAATGTGCACTGACTTAATCTAATAAACTAGTGAAGAAAAATGCACTGTGATGCTGTGCATATTTGAACATTTTGTTCGGTTTAACATGCTTTTATTATTATTATTGTTTTGAGAATAATGTAGTAATAAAGAAATCTTGTCTTGGGATAATTTGTACTTATAGTGGTATTTCTCTTTGTTCAGGATACACATTAGGTGGTTTCATTAATAGTTTGTACTAGAGGTCGACTGATATGGGTTTTTCTCTGGCCGATGTCGATATTTAGAAATCAGGGCAGCCGATGGCCGATATATGATGCCGATTTTTTGGCCCGATATGTTTGGCCGATTTTTTTTTCTTCCCCCTTCATCTCATAAAATCTAACAGTTAAGCAATAAGAAGTTATACAGAAAATTGCTTAAATTAAACATTTATTGAACAACACAAGCCTCTCCAATCAGTGCACTAAAAATAATTTAATAACATTAAATATTAAATACACAAAACAGGTAATGAAAAATCTAGACTGTCAAATTGACTTAATAGTAGCCTAATTCATAGTAATAATAATACATGGCTCAACTTTTTAAGCACCTTCTCAAAACTATTCTGAAGCATGCTTCTATACTGTAAGGCAAATAGCCATAATCTAAGTGATAACAAAAATAAGAGTTCACCCATTTTACACAGCCTGCTGCTCAAAACTGGCCCCGAACGATGACGTCGTGTAGGCTATGAGTCAGACCCACAGACACATTTAATGAGGAAAGTTAATATGCAAGTTTTAGCCAGAAGTTTCATCTGAATTGCATATGTTTCTACTTTCACATGCAAATGACTTGTTGCACTTATGATAAACATGGTCGGCATCAATTCTAGTAGGCTACAACGTAATAACTCTTTTAAAACGGTCTGTTTTCCCCTGCCATCGTTAGTTGAAGCTGTGTGTCAACAAGGCACGGCTGCAGAGTATGAGTTGCACCGTCTCACACGCAGCCTCAGAGGGAGAGAAATTCTCCAGTAACGTACAGAAACAGAATTCATAACGTCAGAGTTTATCTATACAACGCAGGCTTGTATAATAATTTAGACGCTTGGTTCGTTACCAGGTTTTGGTACCAGCGCCTACCTGTAGCCTAAACTACAGCTGGTTAAAGGCTCACACGCCCCGTCCGTGTGCAGGATGATCCGCGTGTACAACAGGGCATGTGTAAGTGAACTTGAGAGCTTCAAAACAGCAGTCCACTAAATCCGTTTTTCCGTGCTCATGGCCAAAGGAGTATACTTTGACAGGCTCGCGTGCTTAACTGTGCGCGAGATGCAGCGGAACGCGGAAAATTAAGTATAACTGGTCCTTTATGCCGGTGGAATGGCAATCGCACCTACCTATTAATCGATTAATTAAAAAATGCCAAAAATCGTCCCAATATATCAGCCGGCCGATCAATCGGTCAACCTCTAGTTTGTACTCATGTTCTATAGAGATGAAATAGTTAATTTATGTAAGGACAGGTATAGCCAATGGTCCAGTTCTGAGAATAAATGAATTTTGATTTATTCTAAAGTCTAGTCATATTCTGCCAACACTAATCGGTCCTTTGAAATCAGTATTCACCTCATACCACTAAGAATTGTGCCACAATCTCTGTGCAAACACCACAGGAGTAGCCTTCTGCAGACGTTATTTACAGGCGGCGTTAACATCACAATTTTCATCACAGAAATGATACGGCACACAGCTCATTCTCAGATCCCTTTTCACCCTTACTGCACTTTTTATCAAATTACAGGCTTGTCTTCCAAAGAGCGATTCTAGAACTTCAACTGCTTCCCTCTGGCTTAGCTGGCTCTCTGATTCGAAACAGGAGGATTAGCATGATTGATGTAATGTACCCTGCACCCAAGCTCTGCTTCTTTTTCAGACACAACATGCAGTGCTAGCCCAATATACTGTCTGTAAGGAACAGCCAATTCTTCTTTAAAGTCATCCAAGGGGTAATGTGGTATATAAATGCATGGTTATATAATAAATGGAGGTTCTGTTAAACATCTTGGATGCATCAAGTCCATCTAGTGAGGTAGTGATTCTAAAATAAAAGGAATGTGCAATGAACCCACAATGCTAGATAGGTGAAACCATTTTCTTGTAGGTGGAAATAGGATTTCCACATCAATGCAATTGCTTCATAAATGTATATATTTTAGTGCTGTAGCACAAAGAAAAGGGTCATTAGTGGACTTCTATGCACAGACTGGCTCTTTATTATCAAAGGCCAACCCATGTTTTCGATATGCTTTCTACCCAGTGTGTAAGAACGATATGAAATATTAATTAGATAACATAACATTTGCCAAGAAGTCCTAAATGACTTGCTGAAAGATGATTAATGTGACTAGTCATATTAGGGTTACAGCTTGCATGTTCATTAACTCTACTGCCGATGTAACTAGTTGGCAAAGGGCTTTTGCAAAAGTTGTCGTTTTACATAGTTTTACATGACTAAACCGGCAGCACTGTATGTTTTTGATTAATTAAAAAGAACCAACTCATATGTGTCAATCTAATTGGACTACACTGGACTGTATGTTTTTGATTAAATGAAAGGAACCGACTCGTTCTGTAATTGGTAGGGCTGCCCTCGACTAAAGATTTTTTCTAGTCAACTACTAGTCGTTCATTTAAGCGATTAGCTGACTAATCGCGCATTTATATTAATAAACCATATACAGTAAATCATAATAATGAGCCTTTAATCGCCCTATACATAATACATAGCCTAATCAGCGCTCAAACGCACGCATAAAGCTTGTAGCAGCGTACCGGCAGAAGTAATGACGAATGTGGCGTGAAAAAAACAGAAAGAGACTGTCTGAACGTTTGAATAATTTATTGATAAAATCTCATGTCTGTGAGGCAAGTATATGCTGAGTTTCAGTTCATTTTTGTGACACGCTCAAGTTCACAGAGACCGAGACGGCAGAAAGCGCATCCTGTTTGTTTTCATTATTTTACAAAAGCATTTTGTTGTTATTGTGAGTTTACAGAAATAAAAGCAAACCATTTAAAGTTTCGAATGTTGGATTATTCTTATCTGTATGAACAAAAAATAGTATTTTAAAGTTAAATGTAAGTGAATGCATCGACGCCTCTATGTTATGCAGTAAGTGCACTCTCCGCACAAACACTTGGATAGGTGTCAAAAAATAGCGCACATTTATCTAGGTTAACATTAGTGTGAGCGGACTTGTAAAGTTGCTACTACTTACATGTTTTAAGTGATAAGCCATATTTGAGGTCAATGAATGATGCATGATAAGCGAATGTTTTGATTTCCTGCCGTTAATAATCTGTCCGTCACAGACTGTGCGACTTTGCCACTTCCTGCGGAGGTTTTTTTTTTTTTTTTCCTGCTACTAACCAACTAATACCAATTTTGGTTGACTAAGCATCTTCTCATCGACTAATGGTTAGTTGACTAATGGTTAGTTGACTATTAGGGGGCAGCCCTAGTAATTGGACTACACTATTTGAAATGTCCATTTTTGATGATTCAGTGAAAAGAATCGGCTGGCTTATGTGGATGCAGTCAGTTTTGACCGCGAAAGATGAGGTAATTTGATTGAATGTTGTGTATTTACAACATTTTACCTGCTTGAAATACATGCTCAGGTTAAATGTTATTTTAAGGTGGAGTAGAATTAAATGAACGGCAGCATTTTGTTTGCGGACGTCAGTTTGAGAGCAGCACAATATAGACTGACTGAATGACACTTTCATTTAAGTAGAAAATCTCAAATGAAGATCGCTGAACTCCGCACTTCTTCCTCAGTGTAGAGCGCGAGCGTGTGTGTGGTTGCCAAATTGCAAAGATTAAGTAGAGCGTGTTCTTTTAACAGAAAAGCTCTGATTGGGATTTAAATTCTGGAAATCTGGCAACAGTAAGCATGAACGTTCGTTACAGTCGGTAATGTTTTGTTCGACAAAAACAAAAAGTGATTTTAAAAGAATGATTTTGGAAGTTTTTAGTCTTTTAGCCACATTTCAGTCCCGTCTTTTTTCGGCAACGATATCGCATGTGATGATTTTAGTCACAGTTATCATTTAATGATGTTGGTGTCATAGTTTTCGTTAATGAAATTAACACTGCATTAGACATTCGTTTGGGAAACAGACTACATTTAATGCACTGCCTGTTTTGCGCTGTGGATCTAGTAATTGTGGTACAACTGAAAAGTATTGCAGTAATGATCGACCGGCGTGATGAATACGATCCTCAACTGGATGGAACTGGAATAAATACTTTGAATGTTGCGATCCCATCGGACTTATGTTAGTTACCTGAATCGTAACAAAGCACTGTTTGCCAGAGGAGAACTGGCCCCCCGACTAAGCCTGGTTTCTCCCAAGGTTTTTTTCTCCATTTTAACACCTATTTGCCACCTGATGTCACCTGTTGGAGTTTGGGTTCCTTGCCGCTGTCGCCTTTGGCTTGCTTAGTTGGGGACACTTGACATTTGATATTCAACAGTGCTTTACATCTGCCTGCATTGACGCCATTTTCTTTAAGAGCTGCTGTGCAGCCAAAATTATATACCAGTTATCACTGTAAAGCTACTTTGACACAATCTGCATTGTAAAAAGCGCTATATAAATAAAGGTGACTTGACTTGACTTGACTTGAGTAATCTATATCAGAGTACGTTCGATATTTCTTCCACATCAGAGGAAGAACGCACAGGCGAGAACACTGAGAAGGGAACCGCGTCATTCGGTTTCGGTATTTAGAAAAGAAAAATACTGACGATTCCCAACCCTATTTTGAGAGCGTGGTTCATACCTACAATTTCAAAGCCAAAACACTCATTCTCCACTCTCTGCACTGTCAGTGATAAGTTACCAGCTTCAAATTAGCCAGAATGCTTTTCTTCTGTGCTTATTTAGAAAAGCCAGAATCAGGATATTATTTTAGCACAGCAAGAGATGTGTAGAATTAATGTGCACGTATGGCAGCAGGAACAAGCAGATGGAGCCTGAATTTCACTCTCTTTCCATCTCAGAGAGTACCAATTAATTTCCAGGTGGGTGGGAATATAATGTGAAGGATGTGAAGGTTCTTAGCTGAAGAGAAATGTGTTAAAATTTTCTTCTTCATTTATCTTCAAAGGGGCTAAAGCAAGCTTTTTGTATTGTAATGAAGACAGAAAGCAGACCCACACTCCATTAGAATGGGACCAGAGTTACATATACCTGTGATACAGGTGATTAAAAAAAACACATCAGTCTTTGATATCAAATGTCAATGAGGAGTGACAATGTTTTTGTGGAAATTTAGCAAGAGAGGAGTAAACAGTTTCTGGTATGGTTGGTCTAATTGCCTTTTTTTTTCTCCTTATCAAATAATTAAGCACATCCCAATCTATTGCATATCTGCACCTCACTATCCATTCTAATGAAACCACAAAAAAAAAAAGCAAATAAATGTACCACACTCATGATGCTGTACAACTGCAATTTTGATTTATTAAAATAAAGTTAGATTAGGGCGCATTTAAATCCACAACCCCATGTACTTAAATAAAAAATGCTACTTAACATTCAGACTGATTCATTTATCTGCTGTGGTACAAATTCCCAGGACCAACAGTGCCAGATGAATGAATATTTGAGCATTTGATTTGATCAGCATGAAAAATTATTCCCTCAAATGCCAGAGAAATGAAAACTTTGCTGTATTTGAAAAATAGCGACTCAATTTGCTATTGATTTGGATACTTTTAGACTTGGAAATAAGCAAATACAGCACTATAGACCTGGGTCGATTTATCATATAGACTATTTATCGAAACATTACTTTTTAAATTGTTAGTGCATAACCTAATTATTATTCAAAAGCTAAGATGTTTCCATTTTGTGATGATACAATCAGCACATCTGTGCACCCTGCACTGTCTGTGCACTGTCCCTATCACTTTTTAAACAAACTGATGCTTTCACTGTATCCTTTGACCTCCTTCTGTTTAAATATTTAGGTCTACTTTCCCTCCCGACGTCTGTTTCTCTGAGCGTGACAGTGTTGAACAGAATGCATTACATTCAACCAGGTCGTATTCAGCGTTTGGTAAGTGTGATGATGCATATCCGAACCTGCTCTTTTACAAGGTCACTCCTCTGCTTGAATAAAAAATTATTTATCTGTAAATGAGGCCAACAAAGCCTCAATATGCTATATCCATTTCTTAGGAGAATGTGCTAGAACAAAGAAGTGAATCAATGTGTTTTAGCCTCACAATCAAGGTGACTCATCATATTAGATTCCAGCAATAAAGAAAAGAATGTAATGTATTTTATCCATTAAAAAAAATCTTATTAAGAGCATTCTGCTATTTTTTGCTCTACTTAGAGCAGCTCGATACACCTTGAATGCAGTGCTTGTGCAGAGGCACTAACAAGAAATCATTGAGACTCACCTCATTTAAAATGCATGAGGCAATGGATCTCAGATCTAATCCTGGCAATTAGTAATTAACAAAAGAGACTCACAAGCACGCTTGAATCACGGAGTTGTTTAGATAGCACTTTGCAAGACCTATTTGTCGTTAATATCAGCGTACTTCGTGACAGGCTGAAAAATAACCAATAGAGATTGAGCCAGACAAACTTTATGCAGTATTTTGTGTGGGCCAGTTTCTGCCGCTGCCCTGTGGTTGTTCGCGAGGTGAAAGGCTTTCATTATTGCTTGACCCGTTTGCAATTAAACTGACCCTAGCTGTCCACGCTGCGCAGAGTGGCGGAAGCTCCCATCACTCTCAGGGTGAATAACTTCAACATCCGCTGCTGTGCATGCCTGAGCACTAATAAACATGCAAGGTGGAGTCTGTTAACTAAGGCTGAAGAGATGCATGCTGTATGAATACATCAGAGCAGCCCCAGTCCACATTTCTCAAGGGTTTTTGTCACGTTTGGTTATTGCTGTGACTTTATGTTTTAGTAGTATTGGTTTATGTTTCGTAAAACGCACATGACAACGATGTACTAAAAACGAAAAGTTTTTCTATGCGATTTTCGCTTTTTACACTAAGTGTAAATAGCAATATATTTTATTTACACTAAGTGACAATAGCAGCATTTTCTTAGTGATATGCTGTTTACACTAAGTGACAATAGCGATAGATTCTATTTACACCATGTAAAAGTATCAGTCCTTTGCAATAAGAGTAAATAGTAATTAGAATGCTATCTATAGCCTACTTTATATTGTCAGATACTATTTGCACCTCAGTATTTCTGTACATTAACAGGATGCAATAATATAAGAGTGTAAATTATTATATTTATTAAAATTATTAAATGGATACTTTTGCCTTATGCCTTATTGGGAGAATAAAAATACATACACCCTTCATACACCTTTCCCTAACTCTACCCAATAACCCAATAAACACTTTTAATTTGATTAAACACTCATGAGGCAGTTTATTTCCACTTTTAGAACATTATTTTCATATTTATTGAAATTCTGATGTGATATGTGATGGGAAAATGGAGAAGAGCAAGCTTGGCAAATGGTGGATTTGAACCCGTGTTGATCGTGTTAAGAGCCAGGTCTGCAAGCCTTACTCGCTACTGCTGCGCCACGGAAGATGCTGAATTTTGCATTTTTAAAACTTGAGTGGCCAAACCAGAAATTAGTAAGTGGAGCTAGTGTAAATAGCATTTGCCAACAAGGGACGCTATTTGCACTTAGCGTAAATAGACACTCCATATACACTCCGTGTGTGTGTGTGTGTGTGTGTGTGTGTGTATATACCTCTAGGTGCCACCTAAAATTTTCTTCTAAAATGATAATTTTTTATCAGACTCCTATGTTCAGTTATTTTACTTTAACAGCAATGAAAAGGACTTATTGATTGCCATTAAAGTGAAATGACTGAACCTAAGCATAGGAGCCTGATAAAAATGCTCATTTTAGAAGAAAATTTCAGATGGCACTTAGAGGCTTTTGCATCTGAAGTCTTCATATATATATATATATATATATATATACACACACACAGTATCTCATAGAAGTGAGTACACCCCTGACATTTCTGTAAATATTTTATTATATCTTTTCATGTGACAACACTGAGGGAATGACACTTTGCTACAATGTAAAGTAGTGAGTGTACAGCTTGTATAACAGTGTAAATTTGCTGTCCCCTCAAAATAACTCAACACACAGCCATTAATGTCTAAACCGTTGGCCACAAAAGTAAGTACACCCCTAAGTAAAAATGTCCAAACTGGGCCCGATTAGCCATTTTCTTTCCCTGATGTCATGTGACTCGTTAGTGTTACAAGGTCTCAGGTGTGAATAGGGAGCAGGTGTGTTAAATTTGGTGTTATCGCTCTCACTCTCATACTGGTCACTGGAAGTTCAACATGGCACCTCATGGCAAAGAACTCTGAGGATCTGAAAAAAAGAATAGTTGCTCTACATAAAGATGGCGTAGGCTATAAGAAGATCGCCAAGACCCTGAAACTGAGCTGCAGCACGGTGGCCAAGACCATACAGCGGTTTAACAGGACAGGTTCCATTCAGAACCGGCCTCGCCATGGTCGACCAAAGAAGTTGAGTGCATGTGCTCAGCGTCATATCCAGAGGTTGTGTTTGGGAAATAGACGTATGAGTGCTGCCAGCATTGCCGCAGAGGTTGAAGGGGTGGGGGTCAGCCTGTCAGTGCTCAGACCATACGCCACACACTGCATCAAATTGGTCTGCATGGCTGTCGTCCCAGAAGGAAGCCTCTTCTAAAGATGATGAACAAGAAAGTCGAAGACTGAAGACAAGCAGACTAAGGAACCATGTCCTGTGGTCTGATGAGACCAAGATAAACTTATTTGGTTCAGATGGTGTCAAGCGTGTGTGGCTGCAACCAGGTGAGGAGTACAAAGACAAGTGTGTCTTGCCTTCAGTCAAGTATGATGGTGGGAGTGTCATGGTCAGGGGCTGCAATATTCCTAGAGTCTGTAATTTTTCTATGTATGTTTTAGTTGGTTCTAAATCTTATCCTAAAGAATAAAATTCATAAACTTCTTATAATTGTCACACACAAGTTTTGCACACAAATACATGCATACACATTCTTATTGAATGAGACCCAATGTCTTCTGTTAAAGCTTCCCACCAGTTGAAAACCACTGCTATACAATACAAATAAATACATATGTTAGGACCTAGTTTATAGAAAACAGAGTCCAGATCATCAAAAAATGCATGATTCATACAATGCTACAATGCTGAATATATAAATGTGAAGTGCTTACCATTGTTGACCTAGTAACCCATTGCCTACCTCTATTTACAATCAGAGTTTTTTTTTTTTTTTTTCAAGAGAAATTAACTCTGTGGATATAGTATTGATAATAACTGTGGATTTAGTATTGACGCTCCAAATGGTTACATGAACAGTTCTCGTCTGGCCTCCTCTCAAATGTGCCGTAGGGAGGCATAAAATATGAGCTTCCAGGTACTAATTAAAAATTCCAGTGCTGACAGACAACACAACGCCTGAGATGCAATCGCCTTGTCTCTCCATGGGGGAGAGGAATAATATGATTATCTTTTCAGAGAATCAATTCAGCCCAGTTTCTTGGGACAGAGGGACTCTCAACAGAATGAGTTGTTTGAGGTGGAGAAACAAAGGGAGTGTAATGTTTTTGAAGGTCTTGCTTTCATGTCTCCAGCATCTGGTGCCTGGAGTCTTTGCATAGCCTTTGCACACATAAATGCTTCAAACATTTGCCTTTCTTCCTCAAAACCAACTAAGCATAGAAACCGAGTTTCTGAGACCAGTACCAACAGCTGAGCACTATGAGAGCGAGTCTTTGACTTATAACTGTACTGAGGTCAAAGTGGTAATATCAACAAAACAAGCTCTCATTTTCCTTGGTACACATTCACTGTAAACATGTTAAGATGTGTCCTTAAGGGAACTAGTCCAAGTGTTTTGGATTCTTTGTTTACAGAAAATATATTTTGTTTCTTTTCCCAGTTTTAGCTGAAAGCACACTAGGATGTGCAATTGGAAGATCAGGATTACAATTAAAGGATTTAGGCTGGCTTCAATATAACAGAGCTGCAGATCCTACAGCCACAAAGATAATGATTTTTACTAGATGAAGAGATAAATATTTCATTAAAATATATCTTTGAACTGTAATTATAATTTTATTTAGCTGTAAACATTTTACAGTATACTGTGCACCAGTGTATCTAAAGTATTAACTAACTTATCATTCCTCTAGAATCAGTAGCTGTCAGTTTAATATATTCATTTAGAACAATTATTAAATAAAACATTTAACACATTTATTCATGCCCTCTCCTCTTTAAATAAATTACAAACATTTTGAGCTTGAATTAGAGTATCAAATGTGAAGCAAGTCCACAATAAAAAAAGAAATGTATATGCATATTAGTGGTAGGGCTTCTTTTTTTTTTTTTTTTTTTCAGGTGATGCTTTCTGCTGGTTACATTTTTACACCAGTAGTTGGCACCAAGTGACTGTGTTTATAAGAGAGTCATTTGACTCATTCATTCAGTCGACTGGTTAAAAAACACTGATTCATTCAAAAACTAAAAAATTGACTTATGAGTAAGTTTTCGACTTGAAGTGGCACTGCGCAGTAGTGTTGTCAAAAGTACCGACTTCCAATTCGGTACTGAAATTTTAAAAATGTGACGCTTTGAGCGGTGTTAAGTGGATTCGTTAACACCTCTGATTGGCCATTGTAATTAGCCATATATGTCTGTGATTGGCTACAATGATCAATGCGCGGGAGCGTTTGAAAGCACATGGAAATGTTTAAAAGCATTTTGAAAGCGGGCGTCAATAAGCAGAAACGCTCCTGTGTGTATCTGTGTAAGCGTTCCGTGAAGATGTCTATTTACACAGATGTCTATTTACAACATGTTTTTGAAGCGTTGATCATTTTAGCCAATCACAGATATATTTGATGAGCGTGTGAACACAATGGCCAATTTACAAATCCTTTCAACAGCGCTCAAGTCGAACACACCTAATGATTAATTCAGAAGTGACTTGAGTCATTAAGTTAAAAAAATTATTCATTCAAAAACACTGTTTCATTCAGCCACTTCAGTAATCCAATGTCTTTTCATGATTTTGATTCTTTTTTGAAATAGTATTGCAGTATTTATTAATATTTTGAATTAGCTTTTATTTTTATATTTTCAGTTTTAGTATTTACACTTCTTTATTTCTGTTAGTTGCCAAAGAAACATCTGTAATTTTTAAGATTTTTAAGTTTAAAGTTTTTCATCTAATATTTATATTTTACTTTATTTCAATTACCAAAAACTAAATGTTTAATAGTTTTAGATTTAGTTATTACAGCACTGATATATGCAATTAATTTGAGTTTGAAAGTAATGAAACAGTCTAATCTGGAATTTTTATTTTTTCCTGATCTACCATCTTTTGTCTTCCAATCCCAGGTTAAACATAAGTTTCTAGGCAGGGCTTGGGCCCAAGTTGAGGCAGTAACTGATTGTTTGGCCCGGCTGCACCATTCGTTTTTTAAGGGTATGAATCTAATGTCATTCCTCCTCATTACAGTACAGCCTTCCAATGCCTGTGCTAATTCCTCCACCAATCCCTTAGAGAAATCTCTCCGCTGCCCTGGCTAGCATAAATCATTTTTATCGCTGGTACTTCGGCCTCGATCTGCACAGACGGGTGATGTTTTAAACCCTATGTGGATGGTAAATCTGCCAACTTTAATTAAAATGGCATCTTTCCCCTTTTGTCCTGGTGACATAATGGCCTCCAAACTTCCTACAAAGGATCTCTTAGGATTGACCCTAAGGGGAAAAAAGTATATAAGCAAAGGGACTACCTCAATCATTCTCCAAAAATGACCTAGTTTTAAAGTTTGAGCCAAAGAAAGTTTCAGAGATGGCGATTAATGCTATTAATTAATAAATAAAAAATTCTACAACACATAATACCAGTAAATGACAATGAACTCAGTCAAATTCCATTACACGTAAAAGAAAATGCCTGAAACCCAAGGTACTCCACAACTGTCAAGGATAATAAAATGTTTCACTTTCGTTTAATGCAGTCATTTATCACATTTAAACTGCGAAACAAAAAGGTTAAGTGAGATCCCACGAGATATATGTTTTAACGTCAAGGCTTTCCGCCACAATGAGCCAAGTCATCCATGGCCTCTTGTCTGTCTTCATTGCTGTTAATGACAGTGTGAAACTCAATCAATGAAAGCAATTCATTTCGTTTTGCATGCTAATCATTCAGCTATGCTAAACACATAAGCCCTTATTTGAGAAGCGCATGAATTGTGGCAACAGTTTCCGCTCGCTCCAGCTGTAGTGCTGAAATGAAAAACTCATTGAGAAAAGTCAACACTGATTGCACTGTACTGCATTAAAACGCAAATATTTATGCTGTGACATTTTCCACAAATCAATAACTTAATCCACTTTCTGCCAAATGCTTTTGAAAAAGGCCATGCCGTACTATAATGGTCTGGCCTTTTAACTACAAAAGCCTTTCTGTGGATTGAACTCAGGACCCTGAATCCATCCATTTTCATCATGGATGGAGAAGGTCTAGCTGTGTGTATAGCCATGTTCACACAGAAGCAGAGTACAGTCTGTCCTCAGTGTTAAATACAGTTTACACACACTTTATTAAAAAGTGTGTTATGTGTCACAACTTATTCTTTTTTACTAAGCATTTATATGACATCTTAATAAGATTATTTCAATTAAACTTTGCATTTTGAAACTTATTTTTAAATGCATGTAAACACTAACGTTCAAAAGTTTTTTTTAAAATAAGTAAATACTTTTATTAAGCAAGAATGCATTAAAAGTGATCAAAAGTAAGACGTTTATAATGTTACAAAAGATTTCTGTTTCAAATAAATGTTATTCTTTTCAATTTTCTAGAATAATGAAATAATGAATAATGAAAACTAATTTTTAAATGCATGTAAACACTAACGTTCAAAAGATTTTTAAATAAGTAAATACTTTTATTAAGCAAGAATGCATTAAAAGTGATCAAAAGTAAGACATTTATAATGTTACAAAAGATTTCTGTTTCAAATAAATGCTATTCTTTTCAATTTTCTAGAATAATGAAAAATATGCATTATGGTTTCTAGAAAAATATTAAGCAGCACCACTGTTTTCAACATTGATAATAATAAGAAATGTTACTTTAGTACCAAATCAGCATATTAGAATGATTTCTGAAGGATCATGTGACACTAAAGACTTGCTGCTGAAAATTCAACTTTGTCATCACAGAAATAAACTACATTTTAAAATATATTAAAACATTTATTTTAAATTGGAATAATTTTTTGCAGTGGGGGTGTGACGAGATCTCGCAAGATTAAAATGTGATGATATTTCTCATTGAGGTGAAAAGCTGTCTTGCGATATTGTCATGACAGAGTGCGAGGGTGAAATTAGGATAGAATATGCCACCACTACGTTTACATCACACCTCCACTGTCATTTCGCTTTTTATAGAAATAAAAAACATTTAATACAGTTGAATGACAGTTGCTTCAATTCCATCCAGCTTATCCAACACGAGCTGCAGAGTCATACGTAGCGCAGCAGGAATCAGAGTTCACTGATCACGTGACGAGATGACTGACAAGACCATGGCGGAGGATTTGTTGCACAACAGAGCCTAAGCGTCTAACAAATGTCACGCACTCAGCACCGCCACTCCCTATTCACAGTACATGCGATCGCGAAATCGAAAACGAAAACGAAAGTAAAACACAAGCGCGATTTCAATACCCCGCATTTTGAAAGCGGCTTCCTGATGCATGCAAATATCTTTCACGGACTGTGATGACGCATTTTAACGGTCATCAATATCGTAAATCGTGCAAAGTTTTTTATTTTTATTTATTTATTTATTTTTTTAAACGTATGTACATTTATAACAAAATACTTAGTTTTTTATTACCTTTGCATCAAATTACAAAAAACCTAGTTAACACTGCTGTGAGGGTGTTTCTAATACAGCGGCTATGGCAGTGACAGTAAAAATGATATCTTTCTCTCTCTATTTTTTCCTATTTGTTAAAGTTGTGAAAACACTATTGTGGAGCTTTTCTTTTGCTATTTGAGCAAATGGAAACACAAAAAATATATTTAATGTATTCATTACTCTCATTCACCGCTATAGAATTTTACCCAACTATGACGACTTCCACTTCTGAGAAACCCGGAAATGTGAAAAGGGTCTATATAAAAGCTATCTTAGGCTGGGCTGGGGAGTTGTAACCATCTCTTAGATCTGTATCGTGCTTGAAGAAAAATGTGGTCTCTTTTTGATGACTTATGGTTGCATCTTATTGTTTGCTCATAATAAGACTAAGAGAAAACTGTGTTATTTCTATGATCAATTTGTGGAGTTCAGTTAGAAGGTCAAAAGTTGTAGAAGCTCATAATTCATGTACAGCAAGGTCTGAAGATACTTGTGTGAAGTCACACAGGAGAGGAGCCAGTCAGTTGAGTTTGTGGCAAAACCTAAGTATTGTCTTTTACTGCATATGATCATTCATATTTAGAAAGCAGAACTGAAATGATATTCATTACAAGATGATTAGTTAAAACATTTCAAATTTACCTGCAGACTATTTTTCTAGTCATGTTTTCGTCATTGAGGATTTCTTAAAAATATTGTGTAAAAATCTTGTCTCGTCTCTTTCTTGTGTCTCGTCTCGTGACCTACCTGTCTCGTCGCACCCCTATTTTGCAGTATCACTGTTTTTACTGTATTTTCGGGCAAACAAACGCAGCCTTGGTGAGAACAAGCAACTTTACATTAAGAAATATGTTAAACAGTAGTGTACATTGTGTGAAACTAGCCTATGTGAAATATCCATCTTCTACAATTTGCTTTTGGGGACAGCCACTCATTTTTCCGTTTTACTCTTCATCTGGGCCCTGCTCTTTACCAGCAGTCTCTGAGACATTATGAAGACCTGACAAAGTGCCCCAGTCTGGGTCTAATAAAGATCCTTTATGAGGCTGAGTGCATTAGCAGGACTTAGAAAAAGCAGTAGACTCCATTGATTTCATGCACAGTGCTGTGTTTTTACACTTCCTCTCTATTTGTAATCACACACAGGCTGCAATTGTTTTCTCTAGCGTGGGCCACTTATGACGCTTGTTTTGTGAGAGGTGTTCCTTTAAGTGTGACTGGCATGGGGAGTGGCCAGACAACAGGGGTATTTTTTCCTCCTGATTGTCTTTATGTACATCTCTCATATACATAGGCAACTAAAATGATTGTTAGGAAGGAGGGTGGGTGAGCTTCAGCACTGAGCGACATCTTTGCATTGATTTAGCACCCTGGACAGCTACTTTCGAGACCACGATTTCTCTGTGAAGCAAAATCAGCAATTAAATAGATTGAGATGCTGTTTTGTTACACTGTACACTGCTATTTGCATCAACATTGTTGTTTTTGGAGAGCTAGACAAAAACACTACTTTGCAATGAAGGATTGATAGTGATAAAGATTCTCCTCGCTGACCTTTCAACACAAGGCAGTGTGATGCTTTTGTTAGACTGACAAGAAAGTGCCGCCTATTGCAGTGAACCTTCAAATTCTTTGCTTTTTTTTCACTGCCATCAACTTGGATTTGATTTTTATCAATTCTTTCTTTATATATGCAGTAAGAAATACTAAGTAAAAAAAAAAAAAACAACCTGTGAGGCGTTCTGTAACAGATCTGGTTTTGTACTTTTTGTTAGAAAATGAGCTATTATAGGAAAAGCATATATCAAATTGGATAAATGGATTTCATTTTGCATTAATTAAAAAGCATTGAACATCTTTCTCTTCACACTTACCCTCTGATGCTCTGCAAAGTCCCCAGTGGTCTTCTGAAATAAGAAGAACAAAATAGCATCATAATTATTTTCATCAAGCCGTCCAATGTAGTGATTTAACCTTTTTCTCAAATTCTCAAAGGTGGAAACTCAAAACCTTTTAAGAGTGAGTTGCATAATATTTCAGTCATTTTCATAATTCATAACAAGCACAGTGAGAACTGTACTGTAACACAAATATCTGAACGGTTGAAAATAAACATTAAGCTCTGCCAGACGCCCCCAAACCACCATTTGATGCTCTATGTCGTTTGCTTTGAAGAGGCTGGTTCTTTGGTTAAAAGGGTCATAAAAGCATAACAACACTTGGACATTGGTTATGCAAATGTGGGCATGTTAAAAACAGAAATGAAAAGAATAGAAAGGCGTTACATCTAGCGCAAATCCTTCCTGTGCTAGCAGTCTTAGGAAAGGCTTTCAGTTAGACAAAGTGTCTATAGTTTGCTGAAGAACACATAATTATGCACTATTTTTGTTCCCCTTATAAATGTTTCTTTTGAGGGAGAAATTACCAGTGGTTGTTCTGTACCTAATAAGCAACGTCTTTCATTTCATAACTAGAGTGCAAAACAATCCTTCATTTAACAGTTTCTTAAAAAGGCTTCTCTTTTCTACAGTATATATTATTGGTAAACAACACCATGCATTACTGCAAAATACAGTTAAAGTAAGCATTACAAAAGACATAAAAACAATAATCTGGATAATATGCAGAATTATTAGTTTGTTTGGTGATGGTCTACAACTCAGGAGAACCTTAGCAACTGTCATATGAATATGATGCTGATGATTTATAGGAAATGCTTATTACAATAAATCACTCGATGGCTTATGTAATCTACTCATTAGCCCAAGTTGGCAATTTTTTTTATGTATTGAATAACTGACAGTATGAATAATTAGTTTATCATACAGACAAAGATGATATTAGATACCGTTTTTTTTAGAAGTCTGCGCAATCCATTAGTGGTGAAGAGTTTTCACCGACTGTTGGCATCGGTGGTTCCATGAAGAAAATAACATCCATAACATGGAAACTCTCCATTGCACAAAAGGTTCTTTATAGATGATTAAAATCTTTTTCACACTAAGAAAAAAGTGGTTCTTTTAAGAACTGTTCAGTGAAAGGTTCTTTGGGGAACCTTTATTTTTGGAGTGCAGGTTGCACAGTTACACCAACAGGTGGCAAAAAGTCTTTACGAGTGAGTCATTGAATCATTCATTTAGCCTATTTGTTCAAACAAGCTGATTCATTCAGGAACTAAACAAGTGTGTCTTTTTTATGTGAGTCATTGAATCATTTATTCGACCAATTAGTTAAAAAAAAAAATGCACGAAACACAACTACTGTGTGTTGAATGGCTCCGCTGTGGCTTTTTATTAACTGTTTGTGTTGGTAGAACAAAAACGAAGTAAAATGATAATTAAACAGAATAAAGTTATAACTTGATCGACAATACCACACTCAAAATGCTGTGATTACCATACTCACGTGATATTGCTTATATTTTTCAGATGATTGTCTGGTACTGTTTCCACTTATTCATAAATAATTGTATTACACTTAAATGTGTTTAAATAATTTGTTGCCTTAATTTTTAATTAGATAAAATGCGGACTGAGACAGGATGTCACATATTCCCTGAACTTTGGTGTGAAAGCAGAGGAATCAATGACACTTTTTAATTTATTTTTTATTATACTTCATTATGTATTTCAATTCAAGCATATTTAATACAATTATACCAATAAACATCTCCTTTAAAGACATAATATTTTTTACCAATAGTTAATCCTCATTTTTCATTCTACTTTCTCTTCCTTTCACTTTTTCTTTTGAGATAATACCCATCACCAACGCAAAAAAAAATAAAAAAATAATTAGAGACATAGCCAATACATACATAAATAAGCACTTTTACATATATAAAAAAAATATACACACACAAATATAAAATTAGACATTCACATATTCATTTCAATGACACTTTTTTTAGAGTGAAGGGTGACCCTCAAGGCAGAACAGATCTATAGACAGCACATTAGTCCTCTGTGATGACAGACGTGAGTTTGAATGATTAATGGTGCATGTGGTTGAAAGAAAGACTTATTGATGTGACCTTTAAATGTAGGATTTAGGTGCAAATGGAATGACATAAAACTGCAGGACTTATCCCTCCTAATATTTCCATATCATCATCGTCCTTGCAAAAAGAATAGAATAGTGTAGGCACAGATGTGGCACAGATGTCATGCACTGAATGTGCAAATATATTGTCAGTTAAGTGTTTGTCAGTTTCTATCAGCAAATGACAATATTTTGTAACTTAAATTTAGGTTAGATTATAAAAACTGGTATCAAATAAATAAAGAAATAATTAAATATAAACGGAGATCAGGGATAGTTGTCACATTTTTTACTCCACTGAATATTTTTTAGGGTCAGTTTATAGACACATACTGTAGAATCTTGACTGCAAAAAAGCTGATGAACAGACGACGAATACAGTCAGTCACAGGCGATCCACGCTCCAATCCAGTAGGGGGCGCGTGCCGTAATACAGTGCTGTTTGAGGAACATGGAAAATTAAGTATAGGAGGGATGGGCTTAAGCTTTGAAGGTTTAAATATAGTTTAAGTGGAGTCCCGGTTTCTCTTTCTCCTATCATTATTGCTACTTAGCTGTTTGTTATTGCAATCAGCGCTCACGCTGATCATCTCCTCACCTGTTTCTTCTCTACTCTAATTTTTTCTGCTACTTCTCTCTGCTGCTCTCTCTACTCTTTCCCAGATTATTACGTTTTCTCTAACGTGTTACTCGGCTCTTTATGCCAACCAGTATTCTTCTAAGGTTCTTCGTATTGTTAGTTTATAGTCTTCGTTTCAGTCTTGTTTGTATTGTCCAACTGTGTACGTCACACCTGTTCTCTGCCGCCTGAGATCGTTTGGTCACCTGCCATCTGCGGTGCTGTGTCTTCTGGTTCGGGACCGAGTAACCGCTTTGCTGTGTGCCCTCTGTCAAGCCCTCTGTCAAGCTCGGGACTCCTCTTCAGTTAGTTTTAGACTTTTAGTTCCCCAGCTGTGTGCACCCGAGAAGCTGGTGCTCGGCAGACTGCCTGTGTTTCGTCATATTATTAATAAACTGTTTATGTTCCTGTCATTCGCTTCTGGGTCCTCTGTCCTCCCTGACACAAACTGATTTGCACTACTGTCTGTTCAAAATAAAATAAAAGAAACCTAGCATTGTGGATTTGTTTCATTGTCCGGTAATTTAGTATAGGGTCTAATTCTCACTATTAACTAGTTGCTTATTAGCATGCATATCACTAGTATTGGCTGTTTATTAGTACTTATAAAGCACATATTAATGCCTCATTCTGCATGACTATATATTTTACATCCCATAATCCTATACAAAACCTAAACTTAACTTCTACCTTAATAATTAATAAGCAGTAATTAGGGGTTTGAGGCAAAAGTCATAGTTAATAGTTAGTTAATAGTGAGAATTGGACCCTAAACTAAGGTGTGACCATTTTTCATATTTTACCGTAATCGTACGGTAACTCGTACCTTATATATAATATTAATGTCTTAATATAACAACCTACAGACCAATGAATTGATAAAATTCACTGTACACATTCTATACTGTTTGAACTAAGCCTTTTAA
Organism: Elopichthys bambusa; assembly: GCA_037101425.1. Lineage (NCBI taxonomy): Eukaryota > Metazoa > Chordata > Actinopteri > Cypriniformes > Xenocyprididae > Elopichthys > Elopichthys bambusa. The sequence goes on from CM074437.1 coordinate 5,960,519, forward strand.
CTTCATTTCAAGGCCTTGGTTTATTATCATAGCCATGCATAGGTTTTATATCCATGTACTTACAATAATCTGTGTGATGAACTTTAAAAAGATGACTAATTAGTCATCTTAATAGTTCAGATAATAACTCCATACACGGCATACTAGCAGCAAATAGCAAACAGCATTTCTAGAAAACGGAATACTGTGATTTAGGCTGATGGGATTTTAATGAGTAACAATATCTACTTTTTGCCTCAGAAGAGGAAATGCTCCCACTAACAGCAGACATTGTTTTACCATAGATTTAATGTGTCATTACAACATAGACATATACCGTGTTCAATTCAATTCAATTTAATATGTTAAATTGAATGTTAATTCAATATGTTGTAAGACTCTCAAGAGGAGCTCATTCAGACAAACACAGAAGCTTCCATCTGTTAAGCTCATATTTACCACCCCGTCCCAATTCTTCTCTCTCTCTTCTGTGTGGGCAGTTCAGGTTAGTATTGATTGGGGTACTCCTACCCCATTCATCAAGCTCTCTGCCACCGTCCGCCACACTACATCTCAAGGACCCAAAAGCTTGGGGGGTCTGGGGATTTTGAATAGGTCTGGATGGCCTTTTTCTTTGTGAGATACTGATGACCCACTCAAGTGGTAATGTAAACAAAAATGCTCTCTCTCTCTCTCTCTCTCTCTCTCTCTATATATATATATGTGTGTGTGTGTGTGTGTGTTTCTATGTGGACTATTTAAAAAGGAAAGCAGGAAATGTCCACTGTTTGAAGAGCTGTTTAAAGGTCATGTAAGCAAAGACTGAAATGGCACTTTGTTTTCTCCAGTAATTATACTTCATTTAATCATTTATTGAATGCCTTTGTCCTCTAGATCTCCTTCCGACAATTGTGCGTGATATATAAGCCAGAAAAATTCAGAGAATCCCTTTATGAGAATAAGATAGGCCTTTTCTGTTTCTTTTAAATATCCATATGTACAATTAATGGCAAGCTCCATAGCCCTGTTGTATATGGCGATGAATTGTAGGCTAAAGGAAAGTTTCTGCAACAGAGTTTTTAATGGCCATTTAACCTAGCTAGAAATAGTGTTTCCCAACTTTTTTTGTCTTTTGTACACCCACAGCCCCATCAGTAAACCTCAAGTGTTTCTTTAGTTCATATTTCATATCAAACAATGGTTTCAACAAAGGATGAACAACAGGAGGGCAAACCGTCTCTTTCTGGCATTACTTGCCTGATGCCTCCCCTGTGTTTTTGCTTATCTTTAGCTTTTGTTTGTTTCATTATCCTCTGCGATTCAAAACACTTTCTGTATAGTTGCATCCCCTTCAGAAAGGTTTAGTTACTTGCAGCTTCTAAACACAGTTACAGTCCTATCAGCAATAACATGGCTGAATTCCCAAACCATAATTTGACAGTAACACATATTTAATAAGTAAAACCATTCTTCCGCAAATAATTAATGAGAAAATCCGCATCCTTCATTAATCTCAGTCAATTTGAAAAACAAAGCCTTGGTCTTTGATCCATATTAATGTTATGAGTTTTCTGCTAAACCCATCTTTAGAAATTAAATCCCCACTTCACCAAAGTAAGCTTCGAAGTTTTTATTTACTTACTTTTTGGAGAGAGAAGGATGTTGTGCTGATTTGCTTAAGAAGAACTGTGATTTATTGCAAAGCTGAAAACTCGGCTATAGATAAGAAGAGGATTTTATACAAATGTGTTTGCGGACACACTGACCCACAGTCTCTTGAATCCCTATAGTGTGCTTCACTGATTAGTGATGGCTGAGCAGTAGAATGTGCTTTTATAATTCTTGCATCTCAGAAGACCAAACTGAGAATTTGTACTCTGAGTTTTATAAAAAAAAAAAAAAAAAAAACTTGTCTACTCAAAGAGGATTTGACAAAAATGACAAATTCACGTTTGATAGGATAATCCCAAGGTACTCCATCATGGGTGAGACATGCATCATTTCTCCTTTGAAAATCGGAGGTGAGGCGTCTGCTACAATCCGCAGACAGCATGAATCCCATGAGTACCTCAAAAAGACGGTGTTACACTCTTTCAGATGAAAGCCTTTTGCTCAACAAAGAAAAATTCATCTTAAAACTTTTTAAAAGCCTTCTTTTCATACAAAAACAAGAAAGAAAAAAAAACTTTATAGTGTAAGCTGTTGTCACAGTCAACAAATTGGTCAACAAAAGTAATTCTGGTAGATTTATCCCATTATAGGCAAGCTTATCCTGATTGAACATTTTCTTTATGACTTTTTTTTTTTTTTTCCTTTTTCTTTTTGCCTGGAAGGGTTGTGTGCAACAATTTGAATTGAGACTGACTTTTAAATAGTAAACAGAATGCAAAAATGCAGTTTACATTTAATTTCAAATATAACTGAATTGAATTCTAATTCAAATACTTTTTTCATACCGCAACTAATTTTTTAAGACAAACTTTGAATGTTGGCTTAACAAAGTCGTGTTTGAAAGTGTGTAAAGAAAAAGAAGTTTGTGTTTTGGTTTCATTTTCAAGGACTTTTAGTTTGCTTCTCTTTGTTTGTTTCTTTTTGACTATTGCTGTGTTCAAAATCACCCCTATACCCTCATTCACTATTCCCTACATCCAGGGCGCGAGAGTTTATATGCTTTAAGGTCAAACGTGGATACAAAAAACTTTTTTGTATAGTTTCTAGGAATGCTCCAAATGATCAGCCACTTATATGAAAATGTTGTCAATTCCTTCCTTTGATTCTATACGTGGTCTCTCAGCTTGCCGATCACATAAACCGATCACATTTTTATGACGCAAAAGACGCGAGCTTGTTCACGCCAGCTGTGAGAGCTGCGGCAAAAATGAAAAGTCAGCAGCGGTTGGTGTGCATACAATAACGCAGTGAAAACGTGTGTATGGTTCAAACTACTTTATTTAAAAAAATTTTAAAAAATCCAGAATTTTTCCACTCTCTTCTCTTCTTTCCCTAACATGTGAGCGTGTTCTCCTCATTAGAGCTTCAGGTGAAGGGTTTCCAGTAGTAGAGACCATCAATCAGAACCTGCCAGTTCCATTTTTTGTCCCGGACTTGCACACAAAATGCATTGCAATCATTTTGCCAAAATGTAATTTGTGTGGACGTTAACAGGGGCCAGAGATGGGACACGCTGAAGACAGACACAAAGAGAAGAGCAGAAAAAATACTACACCGGGCAGAGCAAGCTCACTGTTGCGATGTTCAGAATATTTAAAGAAAATTCTACACATTAAATTGGGGTGGGGGCTTATATGAATGCATTTCTGAAGGAACTGACTTATTTCACAAAAGTTTTGATGACATATTCTTTTAGGGGCCGTTCACATATCGTGTATTTTCCGCATGCAAGTCAGTTATTTCAAATGTAGACGCGCGACAGGCACGCTCATAATGGAAGCGACGCAGTCGCAATGTGCATGTGGTGCGTTTTCCAGGCTCATCGAGATGAAAACATCTCAACTTTTCAGAATGCTGCAAGCGCACTGCAGGTCATGTGACAAGAAACAACCGATCAGCTTCAGCCTTTCCGTAACAAAACATCGAAATCTCAGCTGAACAGCTGATCATAGCTGTACAGGGTGGTTTGTATCTCATCTCCATAAATCTAGTAGTAACTAATGCAAGGGCTAGAAATCAATTTATCTTTTGCTGAAACTTCCTACTCCTTGTGGAGAGCGCAGTTCATGGATGAATAGCAACAACAGACGTCACGGGAGCGCAAGCGCTTTGGAAAGAAGGGCTTTCCACACGTTTTTAGACGCGATATGTGAACGGCCCCTTAATCTTACCTCCGTATGATGCCTATTAAAGTAGTGTTTATATAAGTGCAGCACTGTTGCTGCTTTGTTAACAGAGGTAACCAAGGAAACTCTACACTGCAAAAATGCTTCTCTTATTTAGTATTTTGTCTTGTTTAGTCTAAATATCTAAGAATTCTTAAATCAAGATGTTTTTACTAGATAAGTAAAATGACTTAAGAAATTGTGTGTCTTGTTTTCTGGAAAATCAAATCAAAATGAAGTGAGTTTTTGCTTAAAACAAGCAAAATTATCTGCCAATTGGGTAAGAAAAATAATCTTGTTTCTGTTTGAAATCTTGTTTCTTGTTACTGTCCCAAACAGAAACAAGAATATTTTCTTACCCCATTGGTAGATAATTTAGCTCGTTTTAAGCAAAAACTCACATCATTTAGATTTTTTAGATATTTAAATACTAAGTAAGAAAAGCATTTTTTGCAGTGTATTACTGCTGTTCCATAAGCACCACCTTCTGGTCGAGAGTGAATTTGCATGTTTTTGTTGTTTTTTTTTTTGTTTGTTTTGTTTGTTTTGTTTGGGGGGGGCTCCTCAGGGTTTCTTATATGTATGGTGGGGGGCTACATGGACAACATTACTGCCCTACATTACTCCACTAATATAGTCCACTGAAGGAGTGAATGAAAACAAGTGAGTGACAAAATTTGATAGCGGCTATCTTAAAGTGTAAAATAATCTGAAAAGCTTGAAGTATGTTGGTTGGTTGGTTGGTTGAATGGATGGATGGATGGATGGATGGACATACACAGTGCTGTGTAGTCAATTCACTTTATATTCCAAGTACTGAAAGTCCTTGGGAAGCCAGTACTGCAATTCTAAATTTTGCACAACCCTCTTCCTTGGTAAAGGATTCTGGTAGTAAGTGCCTTGGTTAGAATTCAAATAATGGGCTAGGACATTCACTCAGGGAAGAAACAATGGGTCCTGCTACAGTAATGTGATATAGTGATGGCTGGACTGTGTATATTTATTTCCCAGGCTTCTTTGTCATCGCTGGATGCTGCTGACCTTGTGTACGAATCTGTATCAGTGAGCAGAGTCTTTATTTCCAAGCTTGAGAGAAAGTGTGCTCACTGGTCACCTTTGTAACCTTGCTCCAAATGAACATGTCCTTTCCTCGACAGAGCTCTCTTTTTAACTCTTTCACACCTTAAAATGATAGAATCAGCAACAAAAAAATACCTTTTTTGGGTTATGAGTATATAGTTAAAACACAAACTATGTGTTATTAACAGATACTGTATTGTTTGTGAATGATTCACCACACAGATCTACTGATGAACTGTTTGTTAGATCTGATGTCAGATAGGTCAGCAAGGAATCTTGGGGTTATATTTGATGACCAGTTCAGTTTTAAAGAACAATCAATAACTGACTAACGGATACTTTTGACTTAAACAGAAGCTGCATACACATATAAAATCCAAGCTTAATAACTGCCAGTACATATGGCAGAGGCGAAAGCAGTGTTAGACCCTCCAGCAAAGCAGAATTTGGATGTTTCCCTTATCTAACACACCAGATTTAACACATTAGCTCATTAGCAGAGTGTTTTCATGATCTGAATTGGGTACATTAGATTAGTGAGACAACTAAAAGGAGAGCTTTAATGGTAAACCGAACGAACATGCGAACACAAGTGATAATCTTAATATAGCTGTCACCAAATTACCTGCCGTGTTACCTAATTAATATTCATAAGCCAGGCTGACAAGCTATGTAATGTGTCCCACACTTTTCAATAATTCCTAACAGCTGTTAACCCTCCAGGGTTGTCCACCATTCAGAAATTTTTAGAATTTAGAATGACTTCCAGCTCAGTTCCTGAAATTGAATTGAGGTAGCAAACAGAATGCTTAATTCAATTTTAATTAAATTTACCTTTGATTGATTGATTGACTGAATTACTTTTGTGGACCAGGAAGAAAAAAAAAAACATAATTCCAATTCAACTTCGTATGGGGTGTGGCCATTTCAAACTTCAGCTCTCACACTGAAAGGAAGCCACATTTTCAATCCTGAATTATGCACAAACCTGGAGCTCCCCCAACCTGATGTAAAACCACTTCTTTGCCAACAACACTGCAGCCAAGAATACAACTTCTCCAAATGATGATCAGGTGCTGTCTGTGGCTGAGATTAGCAGACAATGCAAAAAGTCAACCTATGAAAATATATTGGCCCAGATGGAATCCCTGGCAGAGTGCTGAGAGAATACCTTAGTAAGCTGTTTGATGTCCTCTCAGATATCTTCAACACCCTGCAAACACTGGCTGCTGTGCTTACATTTCAAAACTACTACAATCAACTTTGTGCCAAAGAAGTCAATGTTAACATCCCTTAATGATGACTACTGCCTTGAACTCACACTCGTCTTAATCAAGTGTTTTAAACAACTGGTCATAACCCACATTAGGGCCTCAATCCCACCCACACTCGTACGCTTACTGCTAGAACCGTTCCACTATGCGTAACATCCGCCACCCACTTGGTTATTTCCCAACTGCACAATAAAAACACTTCTGCTTGAATGCTCGTTGACACCAGTTCATACCACTGACACTAATTGGCAAAGTCTCTGTGTGAAGAACAAGCACCAGCCATGAGAGTTTACAGAGTGCCTGTGAATTACATAGAAAAATAGACAAAAGTGAGGAATGAAATGATTATTTTGATATTCAGTTAATTTAATTTTAATTTAATTCTTTTTTTAAAGGATTTATGTCATACATTCTTTTGAGAGAATATAAGAACGTCACAATAAGCAAATTAAGTTACTTAGGAAAACAACTTATAAATCATAAATTATGTTATTTGAAAATGTAAAAATGGAGAAAGTTTTCTGATTGATAGGTTTAGGGCTGGGTAGGGGATAGAAAATGTCATTACCTATGCAATGTCCTCATAATGATAGGAATACCAGTGTGTGTGAACTTGTATTTATTACTTTGTTATACAGAAAATTAAACAGATACGGAATCTTTGAGTTTGTGGGTTCCTTTACTTTGAACCCACAAGGACAAAATCTTTTATATGAGACTAAAAGGACAGCTTCTCAAACACACTAAAAAGCACACTCAAATGATGGTTAATGAAACTATATGCTTATAAGTGTTATGAGTTTTCAATGCCATTGACATAGATTGCTCCATTGAAATGACAATAGCCCATCTCAATCTAGCAAATGCCTTGTCCTTAAGCCTGGAAGTTTTCTCAGTGTATTCCACACAGTCAGCTGAAGTTTTTTTTTGGCTGATTCGACAAGTTGAATCGGCATCAGAGCTCAACGGTCAATCGGGCCATCTGATCATTCTGACTGTTCAACTACTGCCACCTGCTGGTACGGAAAGGCTTTTCTTCTTACGCAGTTGCAGAACGGATGTGCTACTTGGTCGTTGGGTGTCGAGCGTCGGTTTGGTGTGTCAGGGCAACTTTGAACCCAGACACTGCCGACGTGAGCCATCCCCACAGTCTGCTTTCGTCGCTGTCGGCTTGGTGTGTTCTGGGCTTTACAGTCGCAAAGACATAGCAATGTCTTCTTGCTAAGCTTTCTTGAAAGGCTCACAATAATGGACATGAGCAGCACCCATCCACAGGTTTGTGGCAGTGCATGTTTAAGATGTAACTTCAAGTTAAAGTTTAGGTGCGTTCCAATTCGCATACTTGTGCTCTATTATGCAATGTTTTGTAGCATAAATAGTGGAGAAAAAACAAAGTGTGGAATGTTGGACACTTCATGCACTCAACCGTCGCAGCTGGACAATGTTGAATGACAAAAGAACCTTATAAAATTCATACACTACATGGTTGAGTACATAGTGTATAAGTGCACACTGTATAGTGCGTCATTTGGGACATAACTTATTTGTGCCCAGTTTTTTTCCACACATTCAATTAACATGTTCCATTTAAATAATTAAATAAATAAACTGTGACATTCTGCAAAGTCTAATATTCTCTTAAGACAATGTATGACAGAAATCACACAAACACAAGAAAATAAATAAAAAAAAATCAGTTGTACTGAGCCCTTTGAAGCAGAAGTAACACAACATGATCAGAATGTGACAGCAGATTACAGTGCTGAATTACGAGAGGAGCTTTGAGAGATTTGGACTTGTTAAACCCCACTTTGCTTTTAAACTTGTGCATCTGAGTGTGAATTTCTATAGTTTAACCTCAGTGTGACTGACATGATTATAGGCTCTGTTTAATAACACCAGAAGTTTCTGTTCCATCCATTTGAATTTGAACAAACTAACTGGCATTCAATGCACTAAAAAAGCCATACAAATACGACTCAAATACAGCATTAAAGACTTGACATTACATTAACTGAGCAGTTCTTAGAGACCACAAACACAGACTGTGAAAAATGAAAAACTGAAGAAGAGCCAATAATATAGCAAACACACCAGCAACTGTTGCCTTTAGTTTATGGAGGCCTTGTAATTAATCAGTGTTCAAGAGGGTGAGGATAATATTTATGCAGCCAAAATGTCACAGTTACTTTGAGGCACTGAATTTAATTCAGCTGAGATTCAACCAGGGCGCTCACGCGGTATAAATACAAATCTAGCCCTGGGCAACTTTAAAATTATGTTAATAAAATGTGAAATATGGCTGTGATATTTCCTCCCGGTTGTGACAAGGAGGTATTTTTCTTTGGCAAAGATTGGCTTTATGGGGTTTATGGAGTGAATTCTAAAACTCCATCATAACTCAGTGCTCATTACTTCGTTAATGAACACAAGCTTCTTGAACTGTTGTATGTGTGCAGGAATGTAAGTGAAATATCAGCATTTCTCAGAAAAAAAAAAATACTATTGAGCTATATGGCTCCTAGAATAAAACACTTTGGAGACTTTCTTAGTTGCTAAATATCATAATCACTCAATCAAGACCAGATTTCAGAAGTGACTCACTTCAGTAAGTACACACCTTCTTACTTTAGCTTCTAACAGGAAAACACCCTATTTGATGATGTCACTCCCCTGATCCTGATTGTATTTGTGCAATATAAATGTTTCATGCCAAACAATAATCAATACAATTTTTGTATAGTATTTGAATAGTGAAATATGCTGTGAATATGCATCTTCTAACATTGTCATGTGAACAGTTAGGGTGTTCACACTTGGTTGGTTTGGTTCAATAAACCATCTGGTGCGATTTCTTTGTTCATTGGAATAAGTATAAACGCTGCCATCTGAAACCAGTGCACACCAAACAAGAACTAAAATATGAATGCAATACTGACCAAAGACATCCTTTAGGTTTGGTGTGAAAAAATGACGCTAAGGCCACGTTCACACAGCAGCAGAATACGGTTGTCAGTCCTGTATTTGAGTCCTTAATACGGTTACGTTCACACGCAGTATGGTTATTTATGGGAGTGACAACCGCATTCTATAACAGAACTCACACCCTTACATTTTCAGGACTCACAACCGAATTCTCAGAAATCCTGCACAGGACTGGACAACTAGTTGTCTGTCATGTCATACAGTGTGAGAGAGCCGCTCTTCTAAGGTGTTTTGTGTGTGGTTTCGCTTTCGGTAACTTACAGCGACAAAAATATGTGCTGTGCGTCATCTTAAGGTAATCGATCCAGTCACTGTCCTCCACCGGAGCGGCTCCCATCAGTTTTGTGCCGTGTCATGCACGAGACGTCGCAAAGGATGTGACACGCAAGTGCAATGGTTAAAGACTCCATTTACATTGATGCTGCCGCGGTTCAATTGGTCTCTTGTCATGTCAAAAGTGATAAGACTTCTCAGTTTTATGAATCTCGCCATCTTTAATATTACATTGGTCACTGTCGTTATGGTTACTAGTAAGAGAATACGGGCTTGACTCTCGCTGCACGTTCCAGGTGCTACTGTAAGTTGCTGTGTGAACGGGACATTTCGAGACTCACACCTTTAAGTAAATGGGGTTGTCAATCCCAAAAACTGACAGTGTGAACGTGGCCTAAGTGAACCAGGACTAAATGTATCATTTTCTTTTTTTTTGGTTCTGACCAAAAGAACCAATAGAACCGAACTACGAGTGTTAAAACACATTACAATATCATCTTCCAATTTCAAAATGGATCTAACCGAAAAATGACTGCTCGTGTTACTTATTTTAAAGAACTGGTTTCAAATGCAAATTGGACAGAACTGCTCTCGGTGTGTTTGGTGCTGCCTGCAGGAAACACGAGTGCACACACTAATTTAATGAATACTTATGTGGATACACTCACAGATATCCAGACTGTTTTGTTTTTAAAATTTTGTCACAAATGTTTCTTTTTGGCTCACTGGCTCATTTGCTTTAAAGCTTGTATTCAAATACCTGCTTTAACAATCATGCACTCTCGTACACAAGGTGATATTCGAACTGTACACTCGGTAAGCAATATCATTCATCAGGCCAGCACAGTAAATGAGCTCCCCCCCTCCATCCAAACTGCATTTACACACAGATACAATGGCATTTTTTTCTGAGGAGCTCTATTCAGGACAGGCTATAAATGGCTATATAAGGACACCTATTTGTTTCATGTCAAAGACTGAAGTACTGTTCATTGAAGAGGTATACACTAAGGCATCTTTTCTTAGCCATAACTCTACCTGGAGAGAATTTCTATGCATACATAAGAGAGTGCAGGAATTTATGAGTATTGCTTTGCAACAATTGCCTTTGATGAATTGTGTACCTATACAAATTGCTTGTGCTCTTCATATGCTCTCTGTCTTGATAAATATGCGTTATGATGCACATGTTGAGCTATTCTTTTTCCAGCAAATATGCTGGAATTACAAGTAGCTTATACCTAATTGTTTTTCATGAGTACACTGAGTACGCTTTCAAAACATAGATTTATATGGACAGCTCTAAAACAGTAGAGCGAAGCAGTCGGGTAGAAGCTGGAAGAAATCTTTGTGTGCTATTCCTTCAACCACCCACACAATTAATAAAGTGATTTTCACAGCTCTCTATACAATTAATCATTCAACACAGTTCCTTGAACACAAACACCAACCCCCACAGAGCCAAGCCACAGAGGGTTGGAGCCGAGGTCGGTCTGAGACCTGTTTCACGCTGCACATACAAGTGACATGTAAGCGAAACAACAGTGTATAGGCTCGTGTTGGGCTTTCACACTGTATATTTACAACTGTTCAAATAAACAGTGCTTTTCAGGGTTTTCAGTAGTTTTCAGGTACAGAAATTGAATAAAGTAATCAAATGTAAAACAGCATAGCATATTTGAGTGTATCATTTAAAGATTAATCCTTATTAAAGTTACAAAAGCTATTCAAATCAAGAGCAGTGAGTGATTTCCGTGTCTTTTGTTGTTTGATTAACATTAAAAACACAGAGAGCAGGAATATTAGGCTGCTGTCACTTTAAGATTTAATGCAAGGATACAGTATACTGATACTGTACACATGCGTCTTTCTCGACTGTTTACATTCACTTGAGAGATAACAGACTATGTCTGCCAGGATACTCATCAAGACGGGCATGTTGACAATTTTTGTGTGAATTTGTCTGTTCAAGCGCAAAATTTGAAAGAGAACTCAATATTTGCGCGCTGTCCGAGGCGTGGCTTTCCATGTGCGCGCTTCGGATGAGAACTAGTCATGTTCGAGCATAAGGCACTGGCATTGAACAAAGTTTACATAGAGAGTGACTGTTTTGTCCATGTTTATTTGATCATCGCTGTTGTAAAATATTGGGATGCCAGAATGTGTATCCATCAACAGAAACATACATTAGCGGAAATGTCCGTTTTACACGTTATTTTCAACAAATCATATTATATAGCCTATGCGTCATCAGATGGGGAATCTTATAATCACATTTTTTGGTTGTGCAGCCGGCCGTTACAATAAACCTTTGCTTCAACCACACATGGTAATGCTGTGACAAGAGGCCAGCGTGATGTAACAACGTAAATTGGCTTTTTATCAGTGTGTAGGAACAGCAGTGAGGCACACAGCAACCCAGTTATGAGTTAATAAAAGGTAGGAGACTGAGATGAAAGTGACACCCAGCACCTGTGAGTCAGAAGAGCAGAAGTGAGACAGACAGTAAAGCCAGACAAAATGAGCAAGGGTGTCCCAGAGGAGACGTTTGCATCTCAGCAGGTTCAAACGCAGGTACAGAAGCAGTGCTGCTGGCCCCAATCGTGCACTTCAGAGCTCTCCGAGCTTAGAGAGATGAGAGGAGAACTCTCCGGCCAAGACCCACATCCCAAGCCGAGTATCTGCCAGCCATGTTGGGGTGCTTAGGAAGATAGATGGATTTGGAAGGAGTTCAGAGGGATTTGATGGTTGTCACTGAGGTGGCAGTGCATTTGGCCTGTAACGCTGTTGACATCTCCATGACGGTGCAAAAGTTTCAGCTGCTTGGCAGGTGCAGGATGCCAGTGAGAAAGGGGATGTGGTGGAGAGAGCGGTATTGAGATTCAGCTTCCTCTGCCAATAGCGCCGACCACTTTTCCTCAGGGATTTAGTGTTTTATTACCCCTTAAATGGCTACTGACTGCTCTGTATTTGAAGCGTGACAAGACCGTTTGCTTAAAACGTGTGACTGGAGAAGCAATTGTCCCATGCCTGTCGATACCAAAAAGAGTTTTGAATAATTAGTAACGCTGAGATCTAGAGAAATGAAGGCTGATTACAGAAACCAGCATGAAAAGTGGGGCGTAAACAATGTAGCCTCTTGTTCTGCAAAGTCCTGTTGGTACAGAATTACTGCAACCCTATGATCATCAGAGAAGAAGAGAAGAGAAGAGAAGAGAAGAGAAGAGAAGAGAAGAGAAGAGAAGAGAAGAGAAGAGAAGAGAAGAGAAGAGAAGAGAAGAGAAAATATACAGTGCAGTACAAAAATGAAAGGAAAGGAAAGGAAAGGAAAGGAAAAGGAAAGGAAAGGAAAGGAAAGGAAAGGAAAGGAAAGGAAAGGAAAGGAAAGGAAAGGAAAGGAAAGGAAAGGAAAGGAAAGGAAAGGAAAGGAAAGGAAAGGAAAGGAAAGGAAAGGAAAGGAAAGGAAAGGAAAGGAAAGGAAAGGAAAGGAAAGGAAAGGAAAGGAAAGGAAAGGAAAGGAAAGGAAAGGAAAGGAAAGGAAAGGAAAGGAAAGGAACCAAAGAGTACCCAAAACCTCTATAAAACTGATTTTTAATTTCCAACCTATTTTGGGTTCATTTTATACCAGCCTTGTAGTAATTTTTAAACAGTAGTTGGGTTAAATAAAATTGCCCAGCACGTTGGGCAAACATTTAACCCAACCACTGGATTTGTCCGTTTTTAACCCAGCATTTTTTAGAGTGAAATAACAGCAAAAAGAAGCAAAAAGATAAAGCCAGAAGGTAAAAGAAAAAAAGAGAAGGAAAAGAAGCAAGGAAAGGGGAAAAAGAGAAGAACAAGAAAAGAAAAGAAGAGTGAGCAGAAAAGAAAGGACAGGAAAAAACAACTAAATGAAAAAAAAAAAAAAAACATGCTTAAACCAGGTTTAACCCTGGTTTGCTGGTTTATAGCTGGTCTAACCTAGTCTTCCAGCCTGACCAGCTAAAAAAAATGAGAAAACAAAACAGCAAAGAAAAGGACAGAGATCTGAGAGGAGATCGAGAAGACAGAAAAGAAAAAAAAAGAAAGGAGAGAAAATTGAAAAAGCTAAGAGAAGCAATGGAAAATTAAGGAAAATAGAAAAAGAAGAAAAGAAAAAGAAAAAGAACAGTCTTTTTGGGAATTTTGACTAGATGTTTCTTTTAATTTCATCAAATGACAGAGTTGAAAGAATCCAGTAAACAAATGTAGGTTGAAGGCAATTAAGACAATGAGCCAAGCAGACAGATTTACTCCTATAACTTACAATTAAATTGAACTAATTTTGTTTTCACAGAATCACATCAGCTATCCAACAATAATAAACAAGCACAGCAGCATTAAAGGAAGATGGCAGAGCATCACAACATGGCCGTCTACACTCATGCTAATGTATTGATGGCCTTTATCACTCTCAGTTTCAAGCCAAATAGTCATTGAACAGGACTGAAAACAGTTCCTCACTGGATTGAAGCACTCACACATTCTCCACGTACACTTTGGCTGACTCTATCTAGGCAGACCGACATCTGAAGCTGTTTAACTGAAAGCGGGAACCTTTTGTTGCCCTGGTGAAGAAACATTTGCCCTGTTCCTACAAGCGACTTTGATGAAAAGCCACAGACCTGAGCTCATGTGAGCAGGTGGGCTGTTTTTTACCAGTGGGTACACAGAGTCTAAACACTGTTCTTTAGTCAGCAGGGAGTCGGATCGGGCACTAATTTACAGCAGTTGCCCGGCAGCCCTGGGATATCGCCAGCTGGACTTTTGGCAGTTTATTGAGTGGTTACATGATCTGGCGACTCAGTGGACTGATTCATAGTCCGGTTCTGCCACTGCTGAATTCATAAAGCGGCTCCTCAGGAGGGAAAAAAGGCCCTGTTTTTTGTGCAAAATGGCACACAAACTCCTAATGCATGTCCTTATCTTTACTGCGAGGCCATCGGTGTTAGCGGTGCGGACCACACCTAATGGGAAACACAGGACAGAGGGTGCAGCAGACATGAGAGCCCCTGTCTATTTCCAACACCCTTCATCTAAGCCTGACACCCGTTTCCTTGGCAACCGCATCGACAGTACAGGGGCTGTGGGGGTCGTGAAGTTCTGAGACATCTGAGACAGAAGAAATGAGAACTACTTATGCAGGTCCTGACACTACTGGCTGGCTTTGTCTAAAAATACAGCTCCTCACCTCACCCCAATATTCTTCCTCACTTCCCTGCCTAATTGAATACAAAATTTATGCAAACCAGTTTTATTTCATTTTAATGCCTAGCACCATTCTCCTGTTACTTTTTGTATGAGTTCAAAGAAACTATACGCAGAAAGAAATTACATTTTATATTAAAGCTTAAATTTAAAACCACTCATATAATATAACTATTTAACCAATACAGCGAGTAGGGGCTGCTTTTCCACAGCTTTGCACATTTTTATTATAACTAACAGATTTCAGCTTTTCATTTTGGTATATGAAGGTCACTTTTAACCTGTCTTTTATTTTTACTACTTTTCAACTTTGAGGTTTTATTGTTTTACCCTTGATCCAGACCCAGGCATAAAGTATGAAAAAAATTTTAAAAGCTGAATTTTCAGCACCATTACTCCAGTCTTCATGGTCACATGATCCTTTAGAAATCATTCTAATATGCTGATTTGATACTCAAAAATATTTTTTATTATTATTATCAATGGTGAAACCGCTGCGCTGTTTAATATTTTGTAAAAATCTTGATTCGTTTTTTTTTTTTTTTTTTTTTTTCCAATGTCGTTTAATTTTTCAATGTCACACACAAACCCTCCTCACCTCACTTACTCTTTCATTTGCTCCGGATGAATATTGTTGCTGTTACAGGGCTTAAATTTCGGTATGGGATTGCTCGTATTGCGTATAATTTAGCAGATTTTGTGCTCACACCTAAGTGCGCACATAAAACCGCCTCTCAGTACTAAATTGAGTTCTTTTTTGTTGCTTATTGCACTTAAACAGTCAAATACACACAAATGCTGGTATTGGCGAGTATTCATGTAAACAGTCAGTTATGTTTAAAGTGAACAAACACTTGAGAAAGAAAATGCATGTGTAACAGTATAATGGATCCGAGTGTCAGGTCTTAAAGTTATGAGATTATTAGATAATATTAAAAATATCTATATGGCAGTTTTTCCCCAGGGTATCAATGTCAAAATTGTGGCCAGTGAAAATGCTGAGTGGCTAGTAAGCAAAAAAAGTTCATGTCAAGCCCTATATATATATATATATATATATATATATATATATATATATATATTTATATATACACACACACACACAAACACAGTATATACAGGGGTGCAAATATCTGGTGCGCATGCGTGGTAAAACTAAACGATGCGCACCAGAAAACGTGGAGGGAAGCACTTTTGAGTACCAACATTTTTGGGGACCGTTTCACAGGGACACGTTTACTTACTAAAGTAGGATTTTTCTCCATCTCTGGTAAGATAGCAACCATGATGATAAGTGTGCTCTTTAATTATTAGGGGTGCAACAAATCGCAGTTAATGTGTGATCCTTATGCACAAGGCCCAACGGTTCAGCAAACATGTGATTCGCAGATTAACTGCTAAGTTTAATCATTATAGAGTGAAATTTTAGCATTTGGACGTGTTTTTCTCGCCAATTAACACATTCAAATGATTTTAAAAGTGTAAGAAGAGGCGAAAATCGGGACTCGCGAGCTGTTATCTGTGCCACACCCCAAGTGTGCACACACACACAGAGAGAGAGAGAGAGGTGGGCGCATTTCAGACAATGCTTGAACACCGAATTGATTCCTCTTTCACATACACACAAAATGATGTCAAAATACCTGTCTCAGCAAGTATTCTCTCGATTATGTCATCAGCGAACAGTATATTCAGTCCGTGCATGCATGCCGTCTTAAAGTGACAGCAGCCTAATATTCTTGCTGTTGTCTGTGTCATTAATGTTAATAAAATTAAAAAAAAACATCATTATTATCATCTACCGTGTTCAAGAGAAAAGAAGTTAGTGAGGAGAGCAAAGTGTGAGTACCAAGCAACATCTCCAGGTGCTACCTTGAGAACCAGACCCAAAAAGTTACGTGCGCCCCTGAGTATATACACACACTGCATATATAAACACTGTACAGTATATATACACAGTGCATACAGCATCAGAAAGCCAGTCTGTCAGTCAAATCTGAAGCAAGACACAACCCATAGCAATGCTTTATGGCAACGACGTCTCAGACAGCCTGACGGTAGATAAAAATAAACAGTAAATAAATCACTTTCGGCTCAGGAAATCCCTACACATACAAACGTTCTTGATGAAAAACATCAATGTCAGTTTCACAGATTTCACATACATTCTTGTGATTTAAAATAATTCAAAAGAATCTAAATATCAGTGAAAGTAAAGGTGCTACTTCCTAAACATTTAGTGCAAACTAGTAGCAAACTGCCATTAAACATTGCTTGTCAACATGAATAACACAGCGGCAGAACAGATATGGTCTACAGAGAACGCCCTTCTTTTCTTTCTTTGAGGAATAATGTATGATGTTGTTTTCATGAGTGGCTCTCTGTGTCCCACAAACCCTTTCATGGGATTATAGTCAACATACACAAACCTATGCAACACTGAATGAATAATATATGCATTTTTTGTTTTGAGAAGTTCACCTCTGTTCTTCTGATGAAAACCTCAATGCATTGGTGGGCCAAAATGTTATTAAAAGAGCAAAAATTCTTACCTTGCACTTGATAAGTTATGCTTGTTCAGAACAGAACAGTTAAAAAGCCTAGAGGTGTTTATTGATCATTCCTGCATTACTTTATATATTGAGGTCTGCCCCTGTAGAACATAAGTATAAGGGTATCGCTGGGTAATTTGAGCTCACCAATTTGTCTTCTGGCACCAGCAGCGCACTGCAACTGACAGATATGGCACAATGAACAAGGACTAGTTGTTATTATTGTTGTTTAATAGCATAGCGAGCTTAGATTATTTTGAAGCAGTGTTCCGAAAAAAATTAGGTAAATGGAAATTGGATAACTGTGGCTGCTCAGGCTTGTTTAAACTGGATCACGGCACACAAAAAGACAACTTTAGAAATATGCTAAAACCCTTTCCATAAGGAATTTCTTTAATGAAGTCTCTGTGAATGAGGCTGTAACTTCTTCACAGAACATTATCTGTCTCTATTTGAGCAGTCTGGATATTTTGAGCAGTACAGTGAAGACAGATATAGTACTTAAGTCTTTAGACGAGCAGCTGCACCACATGAAAGGACAGGTACATTTGGTTAGATGACAAGAAGTGGTATTCATGTAGTTCACTGTAATCAAATGCATTTCTCTAAAGCCTTTCTTTTTATATCTGCTTTTAAAGCTGAAGTGTGTAATTTCTGTGCCATTAGTGCCACCAAATCAAAAGGCAGAAATGATCAACTCAAATAGGTTTCCTCTCGCTGTCTGCCTTTTGTTGGACAAACAGATAATGTGTGGTCATATCAGCGAATTTTTGCAAGCAAAAAGGTCAATTGTTTATTGTCAATACTGTAGTGATGTACGCAGCTATCACAAAAGCAGCTTTCTGTTGGTCAGTGCGGCAAATCCGTATTACCAACTTGAATCTCTTTGTCGAATCTGCATTAGAGGCTGACATTTTTTCGGGAAACAAAATCACTATTAATCACGTGATTGGGACGGGAAAAAACCGGGAATCATAATAATACGTTTATATAAATAAACTATATATTTTAATTTTTTAACTCAATTCTAGTTGCCATCTGTTTATGCTCTTCTGTTTGCTTTGGTGTGGGTGTGGGTTAACAGTTCTGCTATCGTTACTGGAGAATTTATGAAGAAAATACACATACATTTATTATTGCTATAAATACGTTATCTTGCTAACTATATCTTACCAGAGTCGCCAGCTGTTTCTATATGCAATAATATTAGCACATTTGTCTATGAAGCATTTTTGCTATTCGCAATCGAGAAGAGAGATCGTGCTCACGCAGAGAAGCATTCAAACGTCTGCTTACACTTTAGATATTAAGCTAATTTTATTTTTGATTTCGATTTTGTCTTCCAAGGATCATCAGAAAGAAGATATTTGTGGTAAAACTATTAAACTAGTTGCATTTTGTCTAGCACAACTTTCTTCCCTCACAGCAGTGCGCATTTGTTCCTCCATAAACCCAAACTTAATGTCAGAATTAGCTCAACCGGTGATTGTTGTAAACTGCAGTCTTTACATGTTTGATAATTATTATTAATGTTTTAAAACGTTGAAAGCACAATAATCTGCGCAAGAGACAATGTTCCCTGGTCTGAATTGTGTGTGCGCTCTCCAAAACGGATCGCATATAGATGAATTACACTTTGGGCTTCGGGTGCACGTCCAAATGATCAAATACACACACAAAAATATTTCTAAATACAGAAGAGAGATCGCCAAAAAAATTCCTGCAAAAAAAAAAAAAAAAACACAAAATGAGAGTGGGAGGGAATGGGAGTCAATTTTCTGGGATTGGAACGGGATGGGATTTACCCCCAGTTTTTTCATGGGATTGGGATGGGACGGGATATTTTTTTCGTGATCGCATGGATTCCTATTGAAAGGACTAGATTTTGCAGATGAAAAATTGCAAACAACTGTAAATGTGACCACACTTGTAGCCCTGTTCCAAACTCACAACATTTGTTGAGCCAATGCTGTAGTGTCGGGTTGGTTGGTATACTCAAACAACAACAACAACAACAAATACTAGTAGTAGTAGTAGTAGTAGTAGTAGCTGTAATAATAATAATAATAATAAAATAATGTAATATTTTATTTACTTTAAAACTGTTTAAAATAACAGACTGTTGCCATATTTATTTTAATGGGATAATAATAATAATAATATATAATTTTAATAATAAAATAATTTGAATTAAAAGCAATTAATTTTTAATAAAGAAAATCATTTCAAAATTCCAATAAAATTCAAAATTATAGTAAAGTGTTGCAATATTTATTTTACTAGAATAATAATAACAATAATAATATAATAATCATAATAAATTATTATTATTAAAGAAAATAATTTCAATTAAAAAGCAATAAAATTTCAATAAAGAAAATAATTTCAAAATTACAATACAATTCAATCGTATAGTAAAGTGTTACAATATTTATTTTACTATAATAATAATAATAATAATAAATTATTATTAATAGTAGTAAGGAAATAATTTCAATTAAAAGCAAATAATTTAAATTAAGAAAGAAAATCATTTCAAAATTTCAATAAAAATCTAACTTATTGTAAAGTGTTATATTATTTTTTCCTGGAATAATAATAATTATTAATATTATTATTGTTGTTGTTGTTGTTGTTGGTCATCATCATCATCATATATATATATATAAATAAATGAATAAATTACATTAACCTAGATTAATATATGCTGTAAAAATTGTGATACCTAATGCAGTAAATAATACTTAATGCATTAAATAATGCAAACAAACTGGACCTTTCTGTAAAGTGTTACCATAAATATCACTGATATGATAAGAATATGATAAGATGCATATTGTATTGAAAGTTTTGCGTATATGTGGAGGCTGGGGTCTAAACTAGTACTGCAATGATGTTACCCAGGATAAAAATTTCATTTTCTCTCAAGAACATGAATCCTGGGGAAGTCCACAGAGATTTCATTCTTCCTCTTCAAAAGGATTTTAATGATATAAATGTGACCTCTTTTTTTATCCCCCACTTCACCATTTCTTTGGCAACATAATTGATTCTTCAGTCCGAAGGTCTCTCCACCATAAAGGTGTGCATTGAAAATTATGGTCAGATTAGAAAAGCAGTGACCTTTGAAGTGCTTCACGACAATCGGCTCTTCGTGATTCTAGCCCATGAGTTGCTCCTTCATTCTAGTGATATAAGAACGGCTAGAGGACAGGAGGGAGGGCGATCACTCGAGGCTGACAATAAGTGTGTATGTGATCCAACATGTCTGCCTGAATATGTGATTTCACTCAATTTCAAGCATGACTGCCTCTGCACGACTCACGCTTTTCCTTAAAATATTCCCGGAAAACATTTATCTAATTCCTTTCAGGGCTTCTTGGCTCTGCAGGCTGGATAGCGTACAACCGGGTCGGCAACAAACGTCTGCACGGGCACCAGTCCTGCAGGAGCTGTTTTGGAAAGGAAAGTGTCACATTTGCAAATGCAAGCATTGTATTTCTACTGCTAATGCTGTTAGCTAAGAAAATACCAAATTAAAATAAGGGATTGGGTTTTCCTTAACTTCAATAGTTTTTGTTTTTGAGTTTCCAGTTCACTTTTCTCTCATTTAACTCTGCTAGCTTTAATTTGAATAATCAAACTTCAAAGGCTTCTTGCTTTTTAAACCACCGTGTGCCTGCGCACTGAAGGCTGCCATTCTGCTCTGAAATGGTTTGTGCCTTATCTCAATAGACAGATGTCTTCTCATCTTCACTATGGTGATTTCAACATCTTGTGGGTCTAAAAATCTGACTCAGTGACCGGCAATAAGCAGTAGGTTGTAAAGTGTGGGGTAAAATGTGTTTCTAAACCAGTTTGGTGAACAGAGCTACAAAAATGTAGACTATTTTGCTAAAGATAATTGATTAATAAAACCCATAAAGCAAGAACAAAATGTTGGTAGGCTTCCTATCCCGAGGCCGGATTAATAATATGGGTATTTGGGCACGTACCCAGGGGCACCATGTTCAGGAGGGGGCAGCACTATACCCAAGGGGCACAATGCAAAAGATGCAGTACAATGGCCATGATATAATAAGTACACTAATCTAATTCATAAGCATGCTAATTTCATATGCAAATAAAGACAAGAGAAAAGCACTACATGAATAACGTAAATGTCTTAAATATCAACATTCTTGCCAGTAAAATTGAGACAAAAAGGGGGCAACATTTTCAAATAAAAATAACATCTACTACTAGGTGAGACATTACAGTAATCTTAAAAAGTGAAAAGTAAGAAAATGCAGAGAGAAAAGAAGGCAACATTTAACATCTACTACTGTAGGTGACTAACTAAAATGTCTTAAATATCAGCAATTTTACCAGTAAAATGAAGAGAAAACATTTTCAAATAACAATTTTTTTTTTTTTTTTTTTTTTGGAAAGTTCAGTATCCAATAATATACTTGATTTACTTTGCAAGTAATCCTTTTTTTTTTTTTTTTTTTTACAAAAAGAAATAATATTCTGTTAGCCTGCTGATGAACAAAAAGTGTGTGAACAAAACTGGATTTGATGCAGCAAAAAAGGACAGAGTCAAATTGATAATGAATAGATGAATAAACAAATAGAACACATGAATAACTTCTTATTTCAACTCAGAGGCAAAGCTGAATGTTCAAAGAATACAAAGAAGCTGTGCCTGTACTGACTGCTCTGATGATTGGACTGTGGGAGCAGTATAAAGCTTTCTCCAAACTGGGGCTTTTTTAATTTTTTTTTAATTTATGGAAACCCAGTGTTCTTTATTACTTTATTGACACCAATATACACTTCTAAAATACATAATTTATGCATTTTTGCTTTTAGATATAGTTCAATCGTTTTGTCCCTGATCTGGACACGGACAGTAAAAGGTCAAAAAAAAATTTTGTGCATTTTGTTTGGTCAGTTCTGTCTCGCTACAGTGCACAAAGTCAATACACATTGAGGTCAAGTGAATATCGAGCGTAACGCATGGAAATGTCATTTTGTTCTGTCTTCAGTATATAAATCAGTTGCGCAAAACAAATATGCCACCAGAGCAACCCGATGTCCTACAGCGAGAGCTTCACCTCACAACAAGACATGACAAAGGCTTATATTTATACTTTGTGAAGATTGTGATGCCTTTCACAAAATGTCTTTGATATTGCACCTGTACTGAGTGAAGCTTTTGTAGGCTGCATCTGGTACACTGATTTACCTGCAACCAACAAGTCATTCTTTAGAAAGATGAAACACTTGGAACGATGAAAGAAATGATCAGAAACACTTGGAACAATGGCTTGATAAAATAGCCCCTTATTATAGTAAAGCTGAGGAACAAACATTTGTTTGCATGAATCACAAAATAATCCCAAACAGATTAATCAAATAAAAAAAATAAAAAAGAATTCAATAAAAATAAATTCTAACATTCTTCCCTCAACCATCTTCCCAAATTAGTCTCTTCACAAAAGGAGAAATGTTGAATGTTTTCGTTTATCTATTTATAATAATTTATTTCGTTCACCTAAAAATGATAATTCTGTCATTAATTACTCACCCTCATGTTGTTTCAAACTGTAAGACTTTCGTTCATCTTCAGAACACAAATGAAGATCTTTATGATGAAATCTAAGTGCTTTCTGTCCCTCCATAGACAGATTATTGATATTTGATGCCTCAAAAAGTTCATAAAGAGATTGTAAAACTAATCCATATGAATTGAGTGGTTTAGTCCAAATAAACAAAAGCTCAACTGAAGCTCAAATGTGCTGCATAACATGCGAGAATGAACCTCATTGGTTCTTGCGCGTCAAGGAAACATGCTTGAGCTTCTGTTTACCACAACTGATGTGCGAGTTGATGAATGTTTATATGTGAATAAAAGCCTAAATTCAATCTGTTCAACATATAAAACGATTGTGTCTCTTCAGAAATGTTGAACTAAACTGCTCAATTCAAATGGATTAGTTTTACAATCTCTTTGAGCTTTTTAAAGCGTCAAAGTTGTAGTTGCATAGGCTGAGCGACAGAAAGCTTCTTCAAAAATATCTTCATTTGTGTTCCGAAGATGAACGAAAGTCTTACGGGTGTGGAACAACATAAGGGTGAGTAATTAATGACAGAACTTTCATTTTTTGGGTGAACTAACCCTTAAGTGAGCTGTTAACTGGATAATTGAGTCAGATCAGTCTGATTCATGAACCACTCAGACCAGTTTTATGAACCAGATCAACTGATTCATTAAAAAGTTCTGACTCAAAAGAATGAATAATTCATGACATTTAGGACAAAAAAAAAAAAAAAAAAAAAAAAAATATATATATATATATATATATATATATATCTCTCTAGAACTATCATAAAAGTGCCAAAGAGAGATAAAAGTGGGTATTCTTTACACCTTTTTTGTTTCAATAAATACGGTTTGGAACAACATACAGTACAGTAAAGGGTGAGTGAATGATAACAAAACTGATCATTTCTGAGTGAACTATTAAAACCATTAAAAAATTAAAAGGAAAGAGCCTGTTCAAGATAGCCTGATTAGAACAAAGACCTGTTGCCAATTCTAGTGTCCGTTCCCTCATAACAGCTCTTCTACTGTAACACATGCGCACACTGCTGGCCCAGAAAAGCCTCATTGTACTTGCTGGGTTGGTGGGTTAATGTAATGTGAAATATGAAGTCAGACTGCGCAGACCGTGGCTAGATTTCATAAACGCTAATCAGACTGGAGATGTTTTCTCCAAGGATGTGTGTTCCACAGGCCAGCACACATTAACACCGCTTAAAAAACATGCACAGGCCATTTCGGCTTCGTGGGAGTGGGGAGAAGGAGACGCGTCTTGCTTGTTTATGAGGAACAAACCTGAAGGAAAAAAGCTGTGAATAGTAGGATGACACTTGTGATGTGCAAAGAAAAAAAAAAAGAAAGAAAGAAAGAAGAAGAAAAAAAAAAAAATCACATTATACTTTTAGATATTGGAAGTACTGGGTTGAATTAATAACCCATTGTTTGCTGGTTTTTTACTAGAAACTCTATATTACTGCATAATATTACTTTATTTATTTATTTAGAATTTATTTGATTTTTTTCACAGAATCCAGTATGGAGGTACTCCAAAAAAAAACCAGTATGATTTTCTGTTAAGCAGAAAAATTTCACACTGCTCGTTTCCATACAATGAAAGTAAATGACGACCAACTTCAAAAACGTAAAACAGCACAGTAAATGTAATTACTTTTTTTTTTTTTGCTATGCTGCTATATTTTATGTGAGGAAAGGATCAAAATGTTACATCATTTGTTATATTAAAATAATGCATCACAACAGGTTTGTTGCCAAATGTCTTTGGTTCTCATGTGTCTCTATGAAATCAAAATAGACAATTCTTGTTTTTCAAAAGTACAGACTTCGGTACCAAGTCAGTAATGAAATTTTAAAAATGTGACAATATTAGCATTTTGAGCGCTGTTCTTAAACACCTCTGATTGGCTATTGTGTTCACGCACTCAACAGATACAGTATGTCTGTGATTGGCTATAATGATCAACACTTCAAAAACATGTTGTAAATAGAAACCTTTGATGCTCTTCACCAAGCGCTTACACTAATATAGACGGATCCGCTGATAGTCGCCTGCTTTCCAACGCTCCCATGTTTATAATGCAAGGGGGAAATGCTAGTAATTTCACATTTTTAACATTTCAGTACCGACTTGGTACTGAAGTCGGTACTTTTGACTAGGGCTGGGTATCGAATTCGATACTTTTCAGGTACTGACTGAATTGCCTCGATACTATGGAGTATCGAAAAGTGTCTTGTCATTCGGTACCAAATTTCGATAACTCCAAACGGAGCCGGGGAGAGGGGGCAGAGAAATTATGACGCTGTCTCATTGAGCAATGTAATAACGTTGCACTACATTGTTATTTATATCTTACTATATAAAACTACGGTTTCACTTTCAGTTTATTTCCGAAAAGGACGGATGAGAGCACCAGCTGTTTATGCAAGCAGCTGGTTCACTACAGTCATTCCAGATACTGTGAACAGCAAAACAGAAGTGCCGCACAAAAAGCGGGACGTGCAATTTTTTTTAGACTTGTTTTGGACAGGTACAGCAGTGTTACATCAGCGTTCGTTCCTCAAGTCTATGGAAACATGCGACCGGTTCGCGACAGGCTATACTTTGCCTTTACAGCACATGCTCTGGCTCCAGAACGTGAACAATTCTGATGGAAAAGGGGTATCAGCGTCCTCCTGATACTGTGGATAATCCGTGGGTCGGGCAAAGTAATAAAACATAACATTCCAATTGCAGGTGGATGAGAGATGAATCATTAATGTGTTGATTTTAATCAAGACATGGAACTCTCATTTCACGACAAGACACAACAAACGTGTGTCACTCTTTTACTTTCTTTTTTAACTGAACGTATATCTCTTCAGAGAAAACCAATCAAGGAAAACGTGTGCCTAGAACACCTCCTAGTGGTCATTATGTAAAACACAAAGGAAAACCCACATGAGATATTGCTTTATAACTTAACAGCTTTAACTAAAAATATACACAAGCTTTATATATAATTATATATCCAGCAATGATGTAAGGAAATGGTGACAATTTAAAGTTGAAGGGAGTAAAGCCTGTTTTTAGGCTGTTAAGAAAATGTAATTTAGCCAAATTAATTTAATTTAAAATAAAATGTTAATTTATAAGCAGCCTACTTTAGTGTGATATGTTACCATATCATCATGCTTAACACTGAGAATGTGAATAATTGTAATGTGATGATCAGATGCAGATAATCAGGTAAATCAGATAATATCATTGGACAGTTGGCGGGTGGATGCACAGACTTTGTCTTTGTTCAATTTGCACAATGAACATGGGTTGAGCTCTTTATTTTGAACTCTCAAAGTGCACCAAATTAATGAATTTATCATTAAAATGTACACAATTTTCTATATATATTGTTAATAATTAATTAATTAATTTTTTGAAGAAGAAGAAAAAGAACAATTGCTGAGTGATTTAAAGATCTGCAGTGAGCCTCACATACTAACTTTTTGCATTGAAAACTAAACTATTTGCACTGATTTATTGTGTTGGTGACATTTTGTTCATTTGTGCTTTTTTATTCCTTTGTGCAGTGGCTCAGATGTCGTCTTTGACATAAAAAAATGTAACAAACTTAAAATATAAAACCAGAGATTTTTTGAGGTAATGTAATCTTGTTAAAACAGATTTTATAAAATTGGTATCGAAAATGTATCGTTTAGGAATCGGTACCGAAGTCAAGGTATCAGTATTGGTATCGAACATTTTTGAACGATACCCAGCCCGACTTTTGACAACCCTAGTCCTTGAAATCTTTAATCAAAATAACTTTCCCTCCCACTTCCAATGACTCTCTTCTCTTCTCTGATGATGTTCACTGGCACATGGGCGGGACAACCTGCCACTCACAAGAGATCACAGCAATAGCAAATGACAATGATCCAATCAATTCCCAATGGAGAAAATCAAGTCCCGCCCTACATTTTTTCTTGTTCGAGAAGTTGTTTCACTGGATATACGAAAAGAGACTATCGCAAGTTCCACTTCATGCCGACTTTAAGCAATCAGAACCTGACAAATTTTATGCACATATTCAAATTGCACAAATGTATTTTTATGGTGTATATGTATTTTATTTTCTTGTCATTTTTGGACCTTCACAGTCTCTGGTTACCATTCACTTTCATTGTATGGAAGAAAACAGCATGGATATCTTAACTCCTTTGTGGTCTAGAAAAGAAATAAAGTCATACAGATTTGGAACAAAATGAGGGTGAGTAAATGATGACAGAATATTCATATTTGACTGAACTATCCCTTTAATCGTTTTAAAGACTGTCCTAGAAGTCTCTCTGAAATGCCTAGAGGCATCTACAAACATCTCTTTCCAAAACGAACACAATGTTGACCAAAGAATTTACATCAAATGACAACACAGCACTGCTGCGGTGTATTTTAATGTAAATCTCTGAGTCTGCTCGCAATTCCTCTCCGACTCTGTTCGGCAGGCAGAATCTATTTAAATATTACGCTCGTCAGCAATTGTGTGGGCTTTTGTTTAAAGATCAAGTCTCTCAGACGATCACTTGAATGCACTTGTCCATTCAAATAAGACACACACTGATATCATTCGCATGCATTCAGCTGACAAATCAAGACTTTATTGGTTAGCCTGAAATGTCCATAAAAGCGGCAATGAAATGATAGCTGGACCGCTTAGTGAAGATACAAAGGATCCAAAAATGCTTTAGTTTTTTTTCTTTTAACTACAAAGCAGGAAGGATGGCAATTGGCAAAGAAAACTTTATGTGGGAGTGTTCATCCATCTGCCTGCACAGATGGGGAGAACTAGCAAGTGAAAGACCAACATGAGCCAGCCACACAACTACAAACAGTAGGTCAAAGCAAATATCCACATAACAGATCTGCTGATTGCTGCTACAACAGAAGAGCTGTGTGATATATATCTATTTTTCAGCAAACCATGTCTTTTCAATCTTTAGCTATTGACAAAGGGACAGGAAAGTCTGTTGCACAGAATATCAATGTGTCTGACTTTTACTGAACTTCTCAAATCGCAGTCATCTGATTGGCCTATTGCTTTAGGGGGAACAGGAAGCAGGAGCGGATGGTGGATGTGTTCGGGAACTGGACTGTCTCTGTGGGAAATCAATGATATTTGTTTAATTATTGGATGAACTTAATCAGTTCCACTGCTGTAATTACTAGCACTGGCTAGAAGTCATTATAAAATCATTCGTTTTATGCCATCTTGGGCTGAAATAATGAATACAAGCTATTTTGGTGTGCAGTCTTTCTAAATTAAAGAAGAAAAATATTTATCTGAGGTTTTTTCTCTCTCTCTCTAACATGCCAAGCGTTAGTTTGCATGAGTGCTGTACCCTGTGTCCTTTAGCAATATAGATTTGACACATTGTCAATGATTGCTTGTGACAGCATTCATTGACCATGTCTCTTCCAGAATCCAGTTGAACTGTCGGAACACATCTGTTATACTAACAATATTCGAAAATGACATTGTAACAGAAAGATTAATATTACATGTGGGTTCACATCTGTATCTCTGAGAGTGTGCGTTTACAGAGCTACAAATAAAATGTGACCAACGAGTCGGCACATTTCCATTCCAAACATTTAGCAGAGGAAATTTGTGAGCAGATAACATATTAAGTTAATGATACAATTCTAACTAATTGAAGACAGATGGAATCTTCACTGGAGCAAATAATTGTTTTACTCCTTAATCATGCCAATTAACAAGCACAAGATCTGCAGCAAACCTGATTGGCTAAAATAAATGTGACCTCACTCACACTGGAAATCTAAAATTACTGTGCTAAACTAAAGAGATAATGCATTGCATTACAAAAAAAAAAAAAAAAACAACCTGTGTGAACTGAATGCTTAGTAAAAAGAAAAGTTTACTTTTCCAGCTTTGGCAGATGACAGTCCCTACAAGTCGTGATAGCATTCTGTTTATCAGTATCTTTAGGATGAGATAAACAAATAGGCAATTTAAAAATGAAAAAACATGATATTGTTTTCCTTTTCCTTGAATGTATACAGATCAAATCAAAGTGTCAACTTTTAATCACAGTTTTGGTGCAGTAACTGCATGGACTGTAGTATTTAAACAAGCAAGTTTTAGCTGTTTAAGACCGATGGCATAAAGGCCTGTACAGTGGGCAGACACAAAAATTTTGAAATAACATATACCAACCAGTTTGGCCATCAAAAGTAATGTAAGAGACTAAGAAAACCACATATTTTAATCAAATGAACTGCATGATATTTAAATTAATTCATCACAAATAAATCCCATAAAAGGGAGCAAAAGGTTCAACAAATGCACTGAATAAGAGCGTAACTCAAAATGAGGTCACAGATTCATATTTATTTGAGGATTAATCTTTATTGGTTCGCACTGTTTTAGACATACATCCTGATTTTGCAAAGAGTTTTGCAAAGACACGTTCCTGGGTCAACATAATATGTCCAAAAATGCAATCCTAACCACATCCCTACCCCTAAACCTAACCCTACTCAAGTTAAGCCTAAAATCAGAGGGAAATGATAGGTGAAAAACACTGATGTATGATTTTTAACAATTAATTTGTTTAATAATCATATGAAAATGTTAAATTATCAGCCCTAATGTACACCGATCAGGCATAACACTATGACCACCTTCATAATATTGTGTTGGTCCCCCTTTTGCTGCCAAAACAGCCCTGACCCATCGAGGCATGGACTCCACTCCACTGAAGGTGTGCTGTGGTATCTGGCACCAAGATGTTAGCAGCAGATCCTTTAAGTCCGGTAAGTTGCGAGTGGACCTCCATGGATCGGACTTGTTTGTTCAGCACATCCCACAGATGCTCGATTGGATTGAGATGTGGGGAATTTGGAAGCCAGGTCAACACCTCAAACTCATTGTTGTGCTCCTCAAACATTCCTGAACCATTTTTGCTTTGTGGCAGGGCACATTATCCTGCTGAAAGAGGCCACAGCCACCAGGGAATACAGTTTCCATGAAAGGGTGTACATGGTCTGCAACAATGCTTAGATAGGTGGTACGTGTCAAAGTAACATCCACATGGATGGCAGGACCCAAGGTTTCCCAGCAGAACATTGCCCAAAGCTTCACACTGCCTCAGACCAGGCCTCCTTCTTCCATTGCTCCATTGTCCAGTTCTGATGCTCACGTGCCCACTGTTGGTGCTTTCAGCAGTGGACAGGTCAGCATGGGCTCCCTGACTGGTCTGCGACTATGCAGCCCCATACGCAACAAACTGTGATGCACTGTGTATTCTGACACCTTTCTATCAGAACCAGCATTAACTTGAGCAATTTGAGCTACAGTAGCTCATCTGTTGGATTGGCCGCCCATGACCCTGTCGCCGGTTCACCACTGTTCTTTCCTTGGACCACTTTTGATAGATAATGACCACTGAACACCCCACAAGAACTGCAGTTTTGGAGATGGTCTGACCCAGTCGTCTAGCCATCACAATTTGCCCCTTGTCAAACGCACTTGTCAAACTCATTTTTCCTGCTTCTAACACATCAACTTTGAGGAAAAAATGTTTACTTGCTGCCTAATATATCCCACCCACTAACAGGTGCCGTGATGAAGAGATAATCGGTGTTAATCGCTTCACCTGTCAGTGGTCATAATGTTATGCCTGATCGGTGTATACTCGCATAATAACAAATTCAGTTTCAGCATTCAAATTCAGCATCATTAACAAAACATCCAATCTTATTTGTCTCTCACTCAGTATTGATGAACATAACAGACTGTCTTCTCACTTCCTGTCCTCTTTTAGCTGCTTCTCCTTTACGAACACATACACAGTAGATCAACACACTTGACCATTCCTGATAGGAGCTGAGAAATACCTGGCTCTTATCTGTGCATTTGTAAATCACTCCTGATTTATTCATTTCTTCCATTTCCTCCAGAGCTTTACAGAGCAATCAATCGCCCTGTTAGCTGGCCCTGATCGAATGCGAGCTGATAAGTCAAATGTTCTTTGTCACTGAGCACTATATAACAGTGTTTTTAGCCCTATATTGATTGCTGATTTTCTTTGGCTCAGCAAAGCTATTCAGTATGCCAGTAGTTGGAAATTTATCTTAAATTGTATGGCTACCCATCAGGTATACCTGATATAAGGCCAATAAAAACACACGCAAAACCTAAAGTGCTGACTTGTTGCATTTTCACTATTAAAGGAGCTGTAAGCCATTTTTATTATTATTATTATTTTTTTTTTTTTTTAATACCAAGCATAAAATGGCCCAACTACCTGACAGATGTCACTGAAATAGGTGTCCTGAGAAATCACACCTGTTTCTGTGACAGGCTCTGTAAAATGCACAGAACACAGTGTTTTAGCCAATCAGAAATGCTCTCTGCAAGTAAATCATTTTTGCGCTTTCGAGCTGTCTGACATGTCTGTGGTCGGTTGGGTTTTTATGAGAGTATGCAATCTAATTCATTGGCTAAGTCTGGCAGAACTTAGCATATTCTCTTACAGCACATTTAAAAGGGAAGTGTGTAATTTCTGCACTACAAGCAGCACTAAAAAGAATTGCATTATGTTACAGCTGAGACAGACATGTCATTTTATTATTCACTGGAATAAATTTGGGATGGGACTACGGTTGCTGAACAATGGCAGATGAAGTAAGTGCTTAAAACATATTTGAATACACCATAGTGGTGTTGAAATGACACTGCACCTTTAAATAATGTTGATGAATCGGTTTTTTACTTACAGGATTTCTTGCACAATCCGATTAACTCACTAATCAGATTAGCCAAATAAACATTAATCCCATTAATTTAGAGCATCACGCTGTAGTTCAGTCATTGTCTGATGTTCTAAAATGATCATCAAGCCACAAACACATTTTCAAACCAAAGCAAGAGCTCACCGGCTCCCCCTATTGACTAAACTGGAGTCTGGGACTCATCTGCAAGAGTGTTGAGGAGGATAAGGACACTTTTGTATGGCAGGATAGGTAAAACACCAGGTGCACGAGCTGCGGGTTCAAGTTATTTTCTTTCTCCATCACTTGCTCTCTTTGTACCCAGGTATTATTTAAAGCTAGCGTGGCTATCAGAAGGTGAACACCAAAACAGCTCAGAGCCGGCGAAGCATTTATCAAACAGATTGAACCCATGACACAACAGACCACGGCTTCATGTGTGATGGGGTGAATGCGAAATGCCTCCTTTATATGGTACAATTTTCTTCAGCAACAACAGTTTTTGTCGCCTAGTATGTCCTTGCCTTATGCTGAACATTGAGGGTTGGTAATTAAATTGAGAACAATAGTGCTCAAAAGGGTAATTTCAACAGCAGGAGTGCATTAAAAATGCACATAAACTGCAATAATATGGCGTTATGATAAACGGATCCATTGGCTATGCTGCATTTAAGTCAATGTCAGAAAAAGAGTAGTCACTTGAAAGCCATTTAGTGGCAGTTGAACAGGGAGTGCATAGAGAGCAGCCTCCTCAACCTGCTTTCATTTTGGACAATGATCCACAGGTGGTCCAATATATGCAGCCCGATTTCTTTTTAAATGTTCACGTTCTTCCACAGAGTGCATGCAAATGGGGCCCTGGTTT
Source organism: Elopichthys bambusa (assembly GCA_037101425.1). Lineage (NCBI taxonomy): Eukaryota > Metazoa > Chordata > Actinopteri > Cypriniformes > Xenocyprididae > Elopichthys > Elopichthys bambusa. Next base: position 5,992,967 of record CM074437.1, read on the forward strand.
AATTACCATTTAGCAGTCTAATAGCAAGAGTAGAGGAAACTTCTGCAATAGTCACTGCTAGGCATTGTGCGGAGGCAAAGCCCCTGGACTGAAATATTATGTAAATTATTAATTTCCTCATAGACTAACACAGTTGTGCTATTTGGTTACCCACAAGCGTGCCGTTACATGTTAATTAATCTCACTTAGAGGGAAAAGTATCAGAAAAATCCAATTTTATTATACAATCATGATTAAAGGTGCAATAGGTGATTCTCTACAGAAACTAAATTTTTTTGTTATACTGGTTGAAAGTCTCCTCATATCCTGATAGCAATCACTATGTTAAATGGTCTATATGTATTTTTATAAATGTATATCATCTGTGGAAGGTGTGGGGCCATAAAATGTTCATCCAATTTTTATATTTGGTCTGAATGAAATAATACGATGTGTTTTTACATACCCTCGTGTACCCTGTTCACGCAGACATCATGCATCTCAGCGCATTTTAGGCTATGCCGAGTTTCTGTAGACAGACTTCAGTCACAGAGCACCGCAAACAAACAGCAGCCACCTTTTACATTTCCTACCGAATCAAAACAATGAGCTTATTCTGCGTTTACGCCATAACTACCGTAATTAAGACATTGAAACCTGTGGCATTCTAACCGGAGCTGTTCAGTTGGACTCAGAAATATGCTTATCCACGTCAACAACATCAACACCAAAATGAATCTGCAGCAGTCAGGTACAAGCTCTCGAAGTTCATTATTATTGTAATGTTATGTGCTTTGAGACATGAGCTAGTTTAATGCAGTCTCTTGTGACGCTTTGCCGAGAGCAGCTGTGAGTGAGTGCGTCATGTGTTTTGGAGGAGGCGTGGCTTTGGACAGCGATTTACAGGGAGGGTGAGTGAGATTGTACGCTTTAAATGCTAGCAGGCTAATGTTAGCATTTTCCAGATCATTTACTGCACCTTTAACATAAGATATAGCTGTGAAGATGCTTTTATATTATATTACATTAAAAGATGGTTCATGTTTTTTACTTACAAAACCCCCACAGAATTGTATCAATATTTTACTGTAAAATCAGCTGAATATAATATAGATTTTCACCATAAATGATATGGCCGGCATAGGCTATCTAACAGAATTTTAAGATGGATAGACAACAGCTCTGCAGACTAATAACGAGCACAGAAAGAAAGCCATGATTTGTCATTACATTCTTGTGTTACATCATCTTAAATGGATAGTTCACTCAAAAATGAAAATTCTGTAATCATATACTCACACTTAAATCATTTCAAAACTGACTGACTTTTTTCTCTGGAACATAAAATAATCTGAAGAATTTGTAACTGCATTTGTCCATATAATGAAAGTCAGCGGGTATCAAAACAACACTGGACCACATTGACTTTCATTATATAGAAAGAAAAGGATTTTCACAATATCTTCTTTTGTGTGGAAGCATTATTTGAATTTGCCTACATTTTTAAAATAGAATTACATCCATTTTAGTGCCATTCTCAGTACCTTTGTCCTAGCAATGAGTGTTCCATTTGCCATTTCAGCCAAAGCAAACATTTTAAAATGTACTATTTGTTGGTCCACATTATTGATTTACATTTCCATAAATTTGACTGTGTTGTTTGAGAGACAGCCTTCTGATGGCTGCATGTTTAATAGAAAGGCCTGTGTGCTAGTGGGAGCAGAGCGCGTTATCTGAATTCTCAGACTCAGGGAAAGCTTTGAAATCATGCCTAAGACTAATGAAAGAGGAGCAGGAGGAAGGAAGGAATGAGCAGCAGAGAGGTGTGATCTACCTACGGAGAGATTACCATGTACCCCTGGGCTCTCATCTTACACTATGTGTTGGGAGGCGTGCGGTATCGTTCGTTCACATGGCATCGCGGTGAAGAAAAGGTCTTGTAGCTGAGGTGTTAAGATTTATCCTCCCAGCTATAAATCTGCAGAAAGGATCCCCCACACCAGATTTTTAATATCATGCCCATACCACACTCCCGGCCCATGGACAATATGTTCAACTGACTTTGACAAATCAAACACTTAAGAAATACGACAATATCCCTCACAGTGCAGCTCTGCAGGGAGGAGGAATGGATGCACAACAGCAAGTGTGAGAATATTTCTCCTAAATGGTGCCACAGGATATAGTGGAAGAAATAAACAGCCAGTTTATCCACAGGATGGATGTGACATCATTATCTGCCCATAACAGCATCCCCAACTATTTGGATGGAAAGTTTTCCCACTGCACAGAATAATTGCTCACTCTGGGGTACAGTGAGGCTGGCATTCAGAAACATCTATGCAAAAAGGCATAGAGCAATCAGATCATACTTGATCGATTCTTGAAACAAACTGCATCTAGATTTGAGGGAAATTGCTGTGATACGTCAAATTTTGAAGTAATTGAGCTGACCCAAAACACTTTACATCTACAGTTTTGCATTTGTATTTCTAAACAGCACAAAAGTAACTGTGTATGTGTGTGCGTATATATATATATATATATATATATATATATATATATATATATATATATATATACACACACACACACACACACACACACACACACACACAGCGTTGGGGGTAGCACATTACAAGTAATGCGAGTTATGTAATCAGATTACTTTTTTCAAGTAACTAGTAAAGTAAAAAACTTTTAAACTGACACTGACAATACTGATATTCAGATTTGTGACATATGTATATAATTTTTCAGTTGCGAATATACTTCCATAGAATTTTGCATGCATCATATAGAACATTCTATTCCAACAATTCTAAATATATTCTTCATTACTTACCTATATTCATTGTCATTCTCTAAATGACAGATAATACTTAAAGTAAAGTTCTCCAATCATAATAAGCATCAAAAGAGCATATGAAACCAACTTCCTTAAAACAATCAATGCAATATTTTTACTCACTGTATACTTGCAATTGTGAGTAATTTAAAAACTACTGATACTACTTCTGGAGTACTGATTTAATAGAAATCAACATGTTCAAATAGAACAAGAATACAGCTTTGGTTACGATCCCTGATGAGACTTCAGTAACCTGATATCTGGTCTAAAGCTCAAATTGTTAATGTTTTGATTGACGCAGAAGACACAAACCCCAATCAGTCCCCTCAAGTACAGCACGGCCACTATGAGAGCACTTATTAAACGCAAGCAGCTCAACTTACCTAGGTTTGGAAGCCGGTGCTGTAATTGCCTCAGATCTTCACCTTATCTGCTCCACCCTGGTCCTTGAGCAGCTTTCTCCCTCTCACAATGTTTCTGGCAAAGGTCTATTGATCGGTCAAGCTGTGTTTTCAGTAGTCTATTGTTGCCACCAGTTAGATTGGAGCTCCTCTCTGGCTGCCTGTCGCGGTTGCAATGAGGAGGCTGAGCAGCGTGTGCACCTTGCTCTCGCTCTAACTCGGTCTCTCTCTGTCTATCCGTCTTTCGCACCCTCCTCTCTCTCTCTCTCTCTCTCTCTCTCTCTCTCTCTCTCTCTCTCTCTCTCCCTTGCACACGCAAATGCATGCTATGTCTGTCTCCCTCCCTCACCCAGCGACACCCCCCGCTCTCGTTCTCTTTCCTTCTCCTTCCCTTCCTAATGCCTCTCTACCCCCTCTCGTTCTCTCTCTCTCTCCCATTGTATTGATCTGCCAGCGCTGGCGTTCTCCTCCTGCAGCCTCTAGAGGGTGTTCCAATAGCCGACAGTAGCCAGTCCAGAACTAATCCCACTAGCTTCAGTTCAGCTTCGCTCTGAAAGAGAAAGCTGTGGAGAGAGGAGAATGAAGAGAGAGAGAGAGACAAAAGGATGAGATGTGGATTCTTTCTCACACACTATATAAAAAGCCTGTTAAATTTACAGTAAAAGCTGGCAGCTTTTGTTGGCACAGGTTCACTGTAAAAATACAGTGACAACATTTTAGGTATTACAGGAGGCATTATTTTAGTGCCTGTATGTTTTAGAGTTCAATACAATATCTTTAACTCATGAGATGTTAATATACCAGCCTGTTTACACAAATAAGATCTAAAATCTGTACACATACATATATATATATATATATATACATACATACATACATATATATATATATATATATATATATATAGTGGAATATGCCTGTCTAAGAAGAGTGTGCTTTTACTGTTAGCATATTCCAATATGAGTTTTGCAGACACACAATGATGATGCATCATCCAATATATTATTAAGGGAAATGAAAGAAAACATTTGCTAATTTAGCTATCATTGCACAAAACTTAAAAGTATGGAAGCTTGTTTCTGCCACTGACTAAATAAGTAATTTTGACTTTTTTTTTTTTTTTCACAGAATTGTGTGATATTATCTTGCAATTGTAAGTTTTGAAGTCAGAATTGCAAAACAAAGTCGCAATTGTGAGTTATAGTTATTTTTATAACTTGCGACTTTATAACTCACAATTTATTTTCATAACTTATTTTTATAACTTTATTTTTTATAACTCTTATAACAACTTATAACTGTGTTATAACTTATTTATTCTGAATTGGCCTTTATAACTCGCAATTGCGACTTTATATTATGCAAGTCTAAGAAAAAAAGTCAGAATAAAAGTCGCACTAGTATTTTTTTTTTTTTTATCCTGTAGCGGAAACAAGCTTCCATATAAAAGTGATCATTTTCTGATCAACTACTTGAAAGAAGCCCAGTGAGTAAATTTATCCCAACTGTCATCTGATTTTTTCTGAATATATATTAAAAAAAATCTTGTAATATAAATTATATAAAATAAATTTTTAATGATTTATTTATTTTCTTGTCATTCATGTAATACATAAAAGCAATATATAAATGGAATTTAGTGACATCTATGGTCGGGACAAAAACCATAACAGAGTGGTAAAATAGAGGATCACAAAGACAAAACTGTAAAGAAATTTTAATAGGACATTAAATGATTACAGTTAATTTAACTGTAAAAATAATAAGGGATGGTTGAATATGTATATGTATATTCAACCATCCATTATTTTTTCTTTAACAATTAAATTACATGTAATCATGTAACGTCACAATAAAACTTTTTTACAATATTCTGACTTTCATTATTTTCCATTAAAATTCGGAATATTTTTCACTCTCACTGCCTCTCTCTTTCTCTCGGGCAAAGTGCAATCTGTGCTGTCAGCTGGGCAGCGGGACCCCTACCTCAGTGAGAAACAGTGAAACTGAGACAGGCATTAATGTTTCAGCAGGCAGTCTGAAGCAAATGAATACAAACAGAGAAGGTGAAGTCATATCCCCGCTGCGCTGGTCTTTACAAATCAAAATTGGAAAAGAACCTTTATAGCACCTCCTAGGGGGATGTCAGACTATTATTAGTTGATACGTTTCATCATTTTGTCATAGTGACAGTGTTCAACTTGCCTTACACGAAATATTGCGCACAATCAGCATTAGTGCTCGCAGCTGAGAGGCTGTGATGTAACAATCTGTCAATAAATCAACACGCCTGTGGCGCAACACGCAAGGTAAATTACATTAAATGCTGTGATTCTCATCTGAGGCAAGGTTTTCCCACAACACAGAAAAAGAAACATTTATGTTCATATTGTACTTATTACTAGTTGGGTAATTCCTTCAATTCCATTGCCACAGCTTTTTGTCACAGACTAGTCGCACACTTAGCTTCAGTCTTGTGCACTATATGAAAATTCTGTCATCACTTACTCACACTTTTGTTGTTCCAAAACATTTCTTTTATCTGTGAGACACAAAAGATATTTTGAATTTTTTTTTGTCATACAATTACAGTCTTTTATTGTAAGGACCTTTATTGTAAAGTCCACAGATACAGTCCACAGGTTTGAGTAAATGATAACAGAATTTTTATTTTAGCGTCAACTATCTGTTTAAAGGGTTAGTTCACCCCAAAAAAACAAAAAAAATCTGTCAATAACTACTCACCCTCATGTTGTTCTACACCCGTAAGACCTTCGTTCATCTTCAGAACACAAATTAAGATATTTTTGATGAAATCTGAGAGATCTGTGACTCGTCCATAGACAGAAATTTTCAAGGTCCAGAAAGGTACTAAAGACATTGTTAAAACAGTCGACGTGACTGCAGTGATTAAACCTTAATTTTATGAAGCGACGAGAATACCTTTTTGTGTGAAAAAATTAAAAAATGAAACAAAAACAACGACTTTAATCAACAATATCTTCTCTTCTGTCTCATTCTCATATGTTGTTTACGTCCAGCGCTTCCAGGTTTTACCCCAGAACGCCGACTCTGGCATCAGCATCACACACGTGTTGTGCTGCTTACGTGATCAGCTTTGGCCAATACTGAGTCAGCATTCTGACGTAGACCCTGGAAGCGCTGGACATAAACAGCGTGAGAGAATGACAGAAGAGAGAATATTGTTGAATAAAGTTGTTATTTTTGTTTTATTTTTGCAGACAAAAAGTATTCTCGTCACTTCATGTGACTGCAGTCACATGGACTATTTTAACGATGTCTTTAGTACCTTTCTGGACCTTGAAAGTAGTGGTCAAATTACTGTCTACTGAGGAGTCAGAGAGCTCTCGGATTTCATCAAAAATATCTTAATTAGTGTTCTGAAGATGAACGAAAGTCTTACAGGTGTGGAACGACATGAGGGTGAGTAATTAATGACAGAATTTTTGGGTGAACTAACACTTTAAGCTGTGAGAAAGCCTTCACTGTGCTAAAGAGTGGGCTGCTTCTAACAATAACAGGCATCTGGAAAAACCTGCAATACCATGATGAATAATTGAGAGCGCTCATAGTTTTTCGGAATTCCCAGAGCCTCTGGTTCCTGTACAGTAGACCACCAGCTACATTAAGAGTGTTAAATGGGTTGTCAGCACAAATAGAGGGCAAAGCTTAAAGACAGCAACGGAATAGTGATAGTGCTTGTGTATTAGTTGTTGCTCTGCTCGAGTCAGAGGTTGGGAGAGTCGAGCTTTTGCAGCACAGACTCAGAGTTCCTTGAACATCTTTAAGAGTTTGGTGAAAGTGAGCTTTGAATGTGCTGTAAGTGTTACATGAGGAATCACAATACACAACTTTGACAAAAACACAAAACCACCTATCTCCTTTTGCATCCTAAAGAGAAGTTCACCCCCTAAAAATAATAATAATAATAATAATAATTTACTGACCCTGATGTCATTCTAAACCTGAATGATGGCTTTCTTCCTTGGAGCACAAAAGAAGATACTTTAAAATCTTTTTTTTTCTCTCTCTCTCTCTCCTCAATAAATGTCAATGGGGTCCAGTGTTGTTTTGGATCCCACTAAATTTATGGACAAAAATAGTTCTTCAAAATATCTTATTTTGACACTCAGTCAATGACTGTGAGATATTTTCACAAAAATAATTATTATGCTTTTGTATTATTGATTATTCCAGAAAGAATCACTGAGAAATCACGACATGATGATGATTATAATTATTATAATTAAGAAAATGAATCATTATTCAATGAATCACACACTGAATAAGGATCATTCAGCCCTGAACATGAAGTACTGTTCAAGATGAGGGTGTGTCGAGTTTGATCTGCAAAAACAAGCATTAAATTCCACTCCTCTTCAATTCATCTGTTGTGCTTCTGCTGCATTTTCATTGTTTTTGCTGATCTCTTTTTCATCATCTATTCATTAATACAACCATGATAAAAGAGCAGGACATTATAGGTCCTCAAAAACATCTTTATATGTATTTGTGAGAGTTTCCTGATTACCTAGCACTATTCGTGCCTGCCTTATATAAAGATATGATTAGCTGGTTTTGTCATTTACCTCATTCATACTCTTCATGTTATGAATGGGCAGGGCCTTCAACTTTTCTGCTGAATACCCAAGTCAGGAAATTGCGGTGATTACAAAAATAAAACCTGTAATTTCAGGCACCACAACACTGAAATTCATGGGGGGGAAATCACAGCCTAATCAGCACCCTTTTGTGGGTCAGCTGACAGTCATTTTCAGTTACAAGCAAATATCAAGTGTAATAAAAGTAACCAAGGTAACTCTCTCCAAATCTTGGTTGAAAATTTAGTTAATAAAACTGTGTTCAAATTATGTCATGCCTCCAATCTATTGCAGACTACAATGTTTTTCGGCCTTGAGTTATTAGCTCAAAGAGGTCCAGTCTTGACAATTCCTATACATTGTTATTCCAGAATACTTACTGTGAATTTCAAAAATGTAATAATAAGATATAATAAAACCTCTTTAAAATGGCTTTTGTTGTCCAGTATACAAAATACATTTACAAAATAAATTCTGCTTTTACCCTAAGTAGCTATTTCACTGTATAAAAAAAAAAAAAAAAATCCATCTATTTCAACTTAAAAATTTAAGTTCAGTGGCTGCCTGAATATTTAAGTATAATCAACATGGTTGTACAAGTCATATATGATAATGCAACAATATGTATCGTGGACACCAAAAATGAAAATTACTGTGTTTTAGTGTCAGTACTAAATTAAAATACTATATATAATGTTTAATATAATGTATAAAAATGCAACAGTGGAATATTTGTGGTAACGCCAAATGTCCTATGTTACTAGTAAAAAGTGGCCTACATTATTTTTAATATAATCTAGTAAGTGACAGAGTGCAAACATATTAATCTAAAAATAATTCTGTATTTTCAGCTTTAATCAATATTTTTATTCTGGTGTCACCATTGTCCTGTGCACTGGGTTACCAGCACAAAATCCAAGCCTATTCATTTCCACTCCCAATGTAATACCAAATTTAGCATTTTAACCTTTTACCATATGTCTTGGAGTATCGCATTAATATTGTATCATGAGTTGTATCGTGATATGCATCGAATCGTGATGTGAGGGTATCGTTAAACCCATAGAGCAAACAGAAATAAACATGTGCACCCAAACAGACACAAAATAAAGATATTCCCTTACATTAAGACTTTTACATTTTCATATCAAATAAATGCTTAAATATTAAGCAGCCAACTGTTTTCAATATTAATAATAACAAGAAAATTATTTCTTAAGCACTAAATCAGCATATTAGAATGATTTCTGAAGGATCATGTGACACTGAGGTCTGGAGTACATTTGCAAAAGATCTATGTCATAGCTCTTTTCAGTGCGCTAGGGCACGTCCTTTGATCTTGACTATGGCTGGAAAAATAGTGTGTTGAAATCAGACTTTTCTTATTCACTAAGCTGTTTTAATTACTTCAACTTACATGATGGTGAATCATCCTTTTTTATTTATTTACAATATATGTTTTCAAGGAAAAATATCCATTTCCAATTCAGCCAATTCAATTAAGCGTCATGTTTTTGTTTATTTACTTTTACTTTTATCTGGTAATATTCACCCCAATCCCAGGCCTGGTTATTTGAGTACTTTTGATTTTAAATCTAGATCTGGAATTGGTTTTATTCATTTGAACATACATAGCTTGCTTCCAAATATTGACAGAATCTGGGCTCATTCAACAGACGCAGATTTTATTATTCTGTCTGAAACTTGGCAAAGCTATTCCAGATAATGAAGTAAATATACTTCATTTTTCTATGTTCAGATGTGATCGTTTGAAAAAGGGTGGTGGAATCGCAATACATGTAAGGAGTAAATTCCATACTTGGGTAATATCTGCTCTATCGATCAGTAAGATATTTGAGTTTTTAGCTTTAAAAACTGAGATATCTAAAGATACTTATTTGACATTGGTTGGTTGTTACAGGCCTCACTCAGCAAATTCTGAATCTCTTGTTATATTGCAACAGCAACTTTCTACAATTAATTTTAATCTTTAATCTTTTTGTGACACTTTTCATTTAACACAGTTGATTAAATCTTAAATGTTCAGAAAAATCAACCTTACTAGACCTGTTCTTGACTAATGCACCTCATAAATATACAGACATAGGTATATTTGCTAATGATGTTAGTGATCACTGTGTCATAGCTGCTGTGAGAAATACTAAACGTCCAAAATTTAGACCTCAAATTCTTTTTACACGAAATAGAAAACATTATGTAGATCAAGCATTTCATCATGATTTGTATCTTTCTGACTGACTTTAATAAATTATGTTGAGATAGCATGGAATTTTTTTCATAGTAGTTTTATGCACCTGGTAAATAAGCATGCACCAATGCGTAAAGTAAGAGCGAAGGCACAAAATAATGGTGTTTACATAGGAGCTAACTAGGCTTCTGCAGGACAGGAATGCAGCTTGGGCCAAAGCTAGAAGCACCAAAGTTGAATCGGATTGGCTTCATTTTAGAAAGTTGAGAAATCTTTGTACTTCCCAGATAAAAAAAAAAGCAGCATAGCACTGTTACTGCTGCCATGAAAGTGTTTAGTCATATTATAAATGCCTTAGACTGTAAACATATTTTTTCAGCTTTTTCTTGATTTATCGAAGGCTTTTGACACAGTTGATCATGATATCCTTCTAAAAAGACTTGCCATTGTTGGTTTCTCAGATAATGCTATCAAATGGTTTGCCAACTACCTTTAAGCGAGAACATAGTGTGTATTTTTAAAGGGTTGTACCTCATCTGTTCTGTCAATCTCTAAAGGTGTCCCTCAGGGGTCTGTTCTGGGACCCATTTTATTGTCTTTGTATATAAATAATATTTGTGCTAACATTCCCAATGCTATGTACCAACTTTATGCAGACAACACTGCTATTTATTGCTGTGCTTCATCAGCTTCACAAGCTCTTCATTATTTACAATCAGCGTTTGATCTTGTACAGTCTAGTCTATATCAACTCAAATTGGTTTTAAATATAGATAAAACTAAATTAATGATTTTTTTTTTTTTTTTCAAATTCTAAAGCTCTATCAAGCAATCTTCCTGATATAATATCTTCCCAGGGAGCAAAAATAGAATGTGTTGCAAGTACCTGGGTATTTTATTTGATAGTTAATTAACCTTTAAGCCACACACTGATAAATTATGTTCTAAACTTAAGCTTAAATTGGGTTTTTATTTCAGAAACAGATCTTTTAGTGCAAGGAAATATTTGGTATCTGCAACCTTCTTACCACTATTGGATAACTGAGATCTGCTTTATATGACTGCCCCAGTACATTATTTTTTAAAAACTTGATACTGTTTATCATAGTGCTTTACATTTTATTACTGGTTATAGCTACCAAGCACATCATTGCACTTTATATGAAAAGTCTGAGTTGCCATCTTTGTAACTTTTAATTGGTATTGTTTTATTTATAAGTCTATTTGTGGTCTAGCTCCATCTTACTTGTCTCTCAGCTTTTCAAACACAAATGTCTGCTACAATCTTCATTCAAACTATTTGTTATATCTTAAAGTTCCTCGAGTTCAAACAGAGCTAGGAAAAAAAAGGCTTTAAATACAATGCTTCTAGTGCTTGGAATACCTTATCTTAAAGCTGACTATGCTTCCATCACTAAATGAGTTTAAGTTAACAGATTATGTGTTTTATCCTTTGGTAAACAATCCTTTGTTGTGATCCTTGATTGTATTTTTCTGTCTTGATGTGTATTTGTATGTTTATTTTATTGTTGCTGCTTTCTTGGCCAGGTCACTCTTGTAAAAGAGTGGTTTTAATCTCAATTAGTTTTTTATCTGGTTAAATAAATGAATGAATGAATGAATCTGAAAATTCAGCTTTGCCATTACAGGAATAAATTACATTTTAAAATATGTAAAAAAAAAAAAAAGAAAAAAAAAAGAAAACACTTATTTTAAATTGTAATATCTGTATAATTCTTGAGCATGAGAGCCTTCTTTCAAAAACATTTAAAAGATCTTTTACGACCCCAAGCTTCTGAATGGTTGTGTATGGTAATGTTAGCATGTAGATCTACATATAGAGTAGACAGAAATACAAGATGATTTAGGTAAGTAAGCAAGAGCTCAGAATATTCACAAGCTGACTTTGATGTAACAGTCAGAAGTTATTTAAATGAATAAATTCTTAGCAAATCTACATATGCTCAGGACTAGGCTATAAATATAATTTTATTTCAGTCAGACAGGGACAATTAGGTGGTTGAGTAACTGCACAGCAGTCTACTGTACAGTATTTATAATACTCATTTATTAGAAATAATTCACAGTGTGGATGAAACCAGAAAATGTGACAGAATATGGTAGAGTTTGATTGGATGCTAAAAAATAAAAACAGAGGAAGTAAGGTTGTTTGTTGTCAGGATGTTTTGATGACCCACAAGTTGAGAACCACTGTAGCCGGTCTTGTGTTATTTTACTTTAAAACACATCTAGAAACAAGGCAAAAGCATTATTTATTCATTCAGTTTCACTGTTTCTAGCTGAAAGCAGTGTTGCCCTGAAGCTTAGTCCACATGCCATTTGTACGATTTACAGCGGCACAGTAGGCGCTTGCACAGTCACCATAGAGATATATCTGGTATCATAGCAATTCTGTAGCAGCCATCTTTGATCTACCCCTCCAAATTGCCATGGTACAGTGGCCTGATCTTCTCATTCTAATTCTATGCGCTTCTCAAAGAAACTGCAGTGTTTAGTCAAGCACTTAAGGAATATTTCAAACCATGTGAAGTGAAACGAAAACATTTTAGATAAAACATAGTTTGCATTTTCAAAAACCTTCTTTTAATCTGATCATAATTAGCATTTTTTTATTGACATAATATTAATACCCTAAGAGAACGGCAGATGTTCAGATGCTACAAATAAACAGCTTCCATCTGCAATGCTGTTAAAATAAATTTAAGTTCTTTACTTTAAGCAAAAGATCCCTTGGGCTGCTCTAAGCATGTCAAGGGTTAGCAAGAGCACTGTGTAAACGCAATTAATCATGCATAAGTATTAAGGACACAATCATTCCCACACAGGTAACATGTAGCTAAGCTCTTCACACTGCAAAGACACTTGAAAATTAGAAAATATTTTTCAGCTTTATTAATGTGTGACAATATTAATGAGTTTAAGTAGAAAGAAACAAACAGCTAAAATGCTACAAGAGAACAAATGTTACTGCGACTATATCTCAATAGATTTTTTTTTTTTTTCTGACAAAGTAATCCAGTAATCTTTATGGTTTTCATAAACAAGTTCTCATAAAAACCATCCTCAAGTGAGTCTTTTGTTTTGTAAGCTGCGTATTGGCTGCTTGTCATATGCTCAGGGGAAAACAACAAAGCTTTCCATATTCCCATACAGTGAATGGATTTAAAGTCACATTTTAATGGCGCAAAATGACATTTCTCTGAAGATTTTGGAAGCTCCCTCCATTTTGCAAAGCCTATACTATAGAAATCACTGGGGTTAGTTCACCCAAAAATTAAAATTCTGTCATTAATTACTCACCCTCATGTTGTTCCACACCTGTAAGACCTTCATTCATCTTCTGAACACAAATTAAGATATTTTTGATAAAATCCGATGGCTCAGTGAGGCCTGCATCGCCAGCAGTAACACTCCCTTTTCCAACGCCCAGAAAGCTACTAAACACATATTTAAAACAGTTCATGTGACTACAGTGGTTCAACCTTAATGTTATGAAGCGACAAGAATACTTTTTGTGCGCCAAAAATAACAAAATAGTGACTTTACTCAACATTATCTTTACAACATTAAGCTTCGAAGCTTAATGAATCATTTGTTTCGAATCAGTGGTTCAGAGCGCGTATCAAACTGCCAGAGTCACGTGAACTATTGAAGTTTCAAAACACTTATGACGTAACGAAGCCTCGTTTACTAAAATCATGGGATTTTGGCACTCTGAACCACTGATTCGAAACAAAAGATCGTTTTCACACAAATTATGACTACAGGGTCAGATTATTAATACAGACTTATTTTCATGCCGTTTCTTGCACGTTACTATGTTATGACCTCAAACCATAGTGCAGGATTTGTAAACTAATACATTTTAAAGTTTGGCATAATGAACTTGTGAAACACGACTCATGATAAAAGAGCACAAAGAAGCAGTTAAAATGGCATGGTTGCTTCAGCAAATATGTTTTATCTCATGTCTGCTTTTGTTATCAGTTAGGTTTAGGGTAGGGTTTAGCGTACTGTAGGTTGTACAGTATTTTCAAATGCGATACAGCTTTAATCTTTTAGTGATACATACAGCCACCAACATAATGAAATGTTGGCAGATTCATGTTCATCTGTTTCGGATAAAACTTTTAGCACCTCAGAATGGACCATGCAAGAAGCAATGTAATATCATTCTGCAGAAATACTGCCACAGGTACATTTTTCCATTGAGCCTGGGTTGCAATTGAAAACCACAGTTTTTAACACTCTGCGGGTATGAGGAAGTCATTGGACATTCAGGTGAAATAATTTAGTCGTACATATTTTTTCTAAAGAGAAATTTCAACACAAGTCAAATGTTAAAAAGAGAAAAACCTTTCTCAAACTACAAACTGCTGGCACAAAGCCTCCATAATCTCTCCTGTGCGTCTTCTTTCTTTCCACAATGTTTTCTTTTATTTTTGACACTCATTTCCAAGCAGCTCACAGTCATTGAGAGCAGTGCATTCATTGTCAGCAGGTGGGGATTGGTAGTTGTCTTTGCTGAAGTCCTTGTGTGACCTTTCTTGAATACAGTAGGCTTTGAGTAAGCACCCTTCACCAGCACCAGCATGTCTACTGCCCTTGGACAAATGATCAATAAGAATGAGGGAGATTAATATTAAGTGTTTTTTTTTTGTTGTTGTTGTTCCAACTGAATCGCTCAGCATGAATAAAACTTCCTGTGCGCCTTACCAAACAAGTTACTATCTTGCTAACTGACTATCCACTCGTGCACACAACAGTGATGCACTTTTGGTTAGCTGTTTTGTTGCTTTTTGCTTTCTGTTGCACAGTAGCTATGTTTCCATCCACCTATTTTTATGCGCATTTTGGGACATCATATATTGTGTGTGTGTATATATATATATATATATATATATATATATATATATATAAATGCTGGATGGAAATGCCAAGATGTGCATAAATTCTAAAAATGTGCATAATAAAAACACTACTTTTAAAATCTGAACAGATTTAAAAACACTAGGGATAATACATTTGCAGACTTTGAAAATGGTTGAAAAGGTCCAGGGGTTTTCAAACTGTAGGTCGTGACCCATTTGTGGGTTGCAGAATGGGTAAAGGTGGGTTGCACAAAGTCACTTGGCTGCAGCTAAATTCGCGTTTCAGTAAATGACACACATGCACTTGCACAAAAACAGTTTAGTCTAGGTCTGCACAATATACCAACAAATAAATAGAAATCACAATATTGCTTTATTTATTGCGATTTTCAAATTGCAAATGCTGCAATTTAATTATATAATATATGCGCTAGCTGTGTGTTTTATAGTAAAGCGTATGCATGTGACTTGTTAAAACAATGTTTTCTGCATCTCAGAGTGGCTCATTTCATTATTACCACTGTAGTCATGTTGACTATTTTAACAATGTTTTTACTACCTTTCTGGATCTTGAATGTGGTACTTACAGTGCTCAGCGTAAATGAGTACACCCCCTTTGAAAAGTACAATTTTAAACAATATCTCAGTGAACACAAAAACAATTTCCAAAACGTTGACAAGACTAAGTTTAATATAACATCTGTTTAACTTATAACATGAAAGTAAGGTTAATAATATAACTTAGATTACACATTTTTCCATTTTACTCAAATTAGGGTGATGCAAAAATGAGTACACCCCACAACAAAAACTACTACATCTAGTACTTTGTATGGCCTACATGATTTTTAATGACTGCACCAAGTCTTCTAGGCATGGAATGAACAAGTTGGCGACATTTTGCAACATCTATCTTTTTTCATTCTTCAAGAATGACCTCTTTTAGAGACTGGATGCTGGATGGAGAGTGATGCTCAACTTGTCTCTTCAGAATTCCCCATAGGTGTTCGATTGGGTTCAGATCAGGAGCCACCGAATCACTTTCACCCTGTTCTTCTTCAGAAATGCACGATGACCAAGGGCACGGAGTGATGGTAGCATCTTCTCTTTCAGTATAGAGCAATACATCTGTGAATTCATGATGCCATCAATGAAATGCAGTCCCACATAAGGACACTGCCACCACCATGTTTCACTGTAGGCACCATGCATTTTTCTTTGTATTCCTCACCTTTGCGACGCCATACAGTTTTGAAGTCATCAGTTCCAAAAACATTTATCTTGGTCTCATCACTCCAGAGTATAGAGTCCCAGTGGTCTTCATCTTTGTCAGCATGGGCCCTGGCAAACTCTAGGCAGGCTTTTTTGTGCCTGGGCTTTAGGAGAGGCTTCTTTCATGGACGGCACCCATGCATGCCATTCCTCTGCAGTGTACGCCGTATTGTGTCACGGGTAATAGTCACCCCAGTTTGGCTTTCTACTTCTTTAGACAACTGCAGTGAACTTTCATGCCGATTTTCTTCAACCCTTCTCATCAGAAGACGCTCCTGTCGAGGTGTTAACTTCCGTGGACGACCTGGATGTCTCTGTGAAAAGATTGCAGTTCCATCTTTTTTAGATTTTTGTACCACTTTTGCTACAGTATTCTGACTGATAAGTAAAGCTTTGCTGATCTTCTTGTAGCTTTCACCTTTCTGGTGTAAAGAAATTATTTTCTTGTGACATTTCTCTTCCATGTGGTGCCATCGCTGACAGCATGAAATGGGAAGGGGTTTTAACACCCTTTTATAGTCGGCTATCTGCTGGACACCTGTGTAATGAAAAATTAGACTCACCTGTGGTTGAATTCTTGTTAAATTAGACATTTGTAGTCTAAAATTTAGCTTTGCTCCAAAGACTTTCAGTGGGGTGTACAAATTTTTGTCAACATTTTGGAAATTGTTGTGTTCATTGAGATATTGTTTGTTTACAATGTTACTTTTCAAAGGGGGTGTACTCATTTATGCTGAGCACTATACATTGCTTTTTATGGGGGATAAAAAAAAAAACTCGGATTTTATCAAAAATATCTTAATTTCTGTTCCGAAGATGAAGGTTTTACAGGTGTGGTAAGACATGGGGTGAGTAATTGCTGGCAGAAATTTCATTTTTGGGTGAACTAACCCTTTAATATAGAGGATTGGACCATAATCTAAAGTGTGACCATATTTTATTTTTTTTTTTTAAATATAATCATACTATGCGATTTTC
Source organism: Elopichthys bambusa (assembly GCA_037101425.1). Lineage (NCBI taxonomy): Eukaryota > Metazoa > Chordata > Actinopteri > Cypriniformes > Xenocyprididae > Elopichthys > Elopichthys bambusa. The sequence continues at coordinate 6,010,171 of CM074437.1, forward strand.
TGCAAAATTTGTCAACTCTGACTGAACAAAATCTGCAGACTGGTTCTGTCTTTTGGCAACTAACGTTGACTCATCCAAACTGCAAATTGGGGCAAAAAATCTAGGCAAGAGTTATGTTGTGTATGCCAACAAAACAAAACCACAGAGCAACAGTATTTACATTATTTGTGGAAATCAACCTACAGTCAAACCAAAAATTATTCAGACATATTTATATTTTTTATATATTTTTACTAGCATTTTTACTAATAAATTTTGGTTTGACTGTATGAATGACCTGCCTATAGTTATCTCTGCAAGTTTTAAAAATATTTTAATATAAAAAATAACACTTAAAATCATGGAGATATTCAGCTCACAAACTGAGCTTCAAAAACAATCCAGTAAACTTTAAACATCCTGCAGGCTCACACAGCAGTAGACAATAAAATAAAACACATCAAGATGTGTTTAAATAAAACATTTTAACCTTTAAGCTTGCAATCCCATCAAACTAGATAGTTACTGAATTTAATCTGTGAATCCTGCGGCAATTCTTGGGAAAATGCGGGATCTTAACATCCCCGTTTCAGAGACGAGTTTTAAATTAGCCAATGTCATGCTGACTGAAGGTACAGGCAGACCGTGATCAATACACTTTTCTCATTGTTTCACATGCGGTCCTGCCAATGCCAATAATCCAATTACAGGCTGCAGTCACAGATACACTTTGACAAAGGAAAATAGCCAGAGAGAAACTGAGTGGGAGAGCGTCACACTAACTTAACTCGCATATGGGCTTTGACAGAGACTGATTAATTAACACCTCGGTTTCATCACAGGTCTGTTAATGTAGAATCGATAAGTCCTTCCGAACTTAAACTCAAAATGTCTTTAAAGATTCAACAATGGCTGAATGACCATTTCTTTAAAGGAAACATGCAAAATGCCTATGCAGCATCTTGACGGCAAGGATTCGAATCTTTTGTAAGTCAACAGAGTTGATAAAAATCTGTGATTCAGAGTTTTGTGAGAGAGTGCTAAATCCTCCAATCATGTGAAAGCAACCTCAGCAAAGGAGATGCTATTATATTCAGCAGCAACAAATGAGTACAAGATCTTTAAAAACATTTAAAACATAATTTATTAAAACATAAAATATCAATTACTATCAATTTCCTAAAACAAACCATGCAATGCAATGAGTCAGAGCATGGCAGCACGCATACATTTTCCTTCACCGCTTCTTGTGAAGTAATATTTTGATGTACACTTGTTCTCTATGCTGTTTGCAATGCCCTTCAGACTGATCATATATGCTCCATGTTATTTGAAACCTCATGATAGCCAAGCAGCCTGTGAAGTTCACATTGCAGAGCACTATTGGTCGATCGGCATGTACACACAGAGAATACATTAGAGTACAGGGGGCTGGTTGCACCAGCTGTGCGCAACTTATTCACTACTAAATATTTAAGTCATTTCTCATGTTTTATTATTTTATTTTTTTTTTGTATCAGTATTTATTTATTGATCCTTATTAATTAGTTTCAAATACATTTTCAGAAAGTTATTTACATATAAAAACACCTACTATGCTTTTCATTGTTAAGTACACTCTAATTAAAATCAACCCAGAGAATGGATTGTTTTAACCCAGTGGTTGGGTTAAATGTTTGCCCAACCTGCTGGGTAGTTTTATTTAACTCATCTATTGTTACTGTATTGCTTGCTTAAAACATACCCAAAATATGTTGGAAATTAACATGTATTAATATGTTTAATAAATGAACATTCATTAATAAGTTTAATGAATAATAATTAAACAATTAATAAATGTTTACCTTTTGATTATTATTGTTGCCTCTTGTTGCAATATTACTGGTATTAAGCACACAAACGAGGAGATAGAGATAATAGAGTATTTACTAGAAAATCCGAACAGACAGGAACACACACTAGCATATACACGAACATCCAAACGATACCCGAAAACACAATCCACAGAAACAGGAACTTAAATACACAGATGACTGAACTCAAATGACAAACAGCTGAGATGAATGTGATTAAGGTCCATGGTGACAGATTGTGGCGGGAAACTAGAACGAAGGAACACGTGACAGATGAAAACAACAAACAGAAAGTCCATGTGAATGTAACATTACACCCCCTCCCGGAAAGGCGCGTCCTCGTGCCGTAGAGAGAGGGGAAGATGAAGATAAGATGCTGAAGATGATGTAGGAGGCGGTTCAGAAGGCGGACGGCTTACCGGGAGGAGGCGGAGAACAGGAGTCCAGGGTGGTGCAGGAGGTGGTGAAGTCCGGGAGGTGGCCTTGAACAGGGGCTGAAGGATGTTGTGCCAGGCACCAGCCAAGGTAGTGCCCCACGGCGGTGTTGATGGAGGGAGTAGCCATGCGAGAGAGTTGATGACGACTGCCATGGGAAGGACCGTAGTCAACAACGGCGAGGATGGAGCCCACCGCGTAGTTGACGAGCTGAGGAGGTGGAGAGATGGTGACGATCCAAGCGGCCGCGACGGAGCTGCAGTGACGGCCTCCTGAGATCGAGGAGGGGATCCGGAGGTCTAAAGACACGCAGGAGCGACCGAGGGCGGAGACGGAGCCTGAGGTAGGGCGGAGCAAGCCGTAGTGCAAGGGGTGGAGGGCCAGAGAGCAGCGAATGGTCCGTAGGTCCGCACCGAAGGTGAAGCGATGTCTGACCCAGGTGGAGCCGACGTACCGAGGGAGTCCGGCGTGGTCGAAAGGCCGATGGTCAACTCTGAAGTCGAGGGTGGGAGGAGCGCAGGCGCAGGAGTCAGAGCGATGGATGGAGGCAGCTCGAGACCAGGCAGTTCAGGGCTGGACGGGACCAGCTGGAGTGAAGACAGTATAGGGGCAAGACAGGTTTCCTCTCCACACCTTAAGTCCAGCAGTGTTTCAGCGAACTCACTCTCAGTAGCGGGGGGTGGGCGGGGCTCATTTCCGGACCCTCGAGGTCCACCAACACTCCCTCGGCGATGGAAGACTCGGCCGGCTCACACACCTGGTCAGGTACACGCTGCTCGGGCTCCGGGGCGATGTGACCCCCGATTGCTCTTGTGGGCGTGGGCGGCTCGATCGCGGCGGTCTCCGTTGTACTACCTGCGGTGGGCTCAGGTCGAAAATCCTCACCGTCTGGGTGGTTCTGGCTGGGGAGTGGGGCTGGCGGCAACCTCGACAGTGAAAGGTGATCTGCAGGATGCCAGCACCCACTCCACATAGGACTCGAAGCTCCCTCAAGGACCCTCCCCAGACAGCTGTGCACGAGTGGTGGAGTTGAGTCCAAAGTACAGGAACGTGCACAGGCAGTAGTCCGGGAAGGTGGTCTGATGTGCGAGATCCAAAAACAGTTCTAAATGTCTCTCGAGAGAGCTTTCTCCCTGCTCAAGGCACATGAGTTTCACAGCTGGGAACATAGTGCAAGCAGGAGTGAGAAACGGAACAAAAAACTGAACACGAAAACCAAAAAGAAAATCCAAAGTAAACAACGTCGCGACCGACGTTTACCCGACCGAAAACTTTTAAAGTTTTCGGTCGGGTATCCTGTTACAAACTTACTGGTGGATTAAGCACACGAACGAGGAGATAGAGATAATAGAGTCTTTACTAGAAAATCCGATAGGAGAATACAGGAACAGACAGGAACGATACCCGAAAACACAATCCACAGAAACAGTAGCCTAAATACACAGATGATTGAACTCAAACGACGAACAGCTGATATGAATGTGATTAAGGTCCATGGTGACAGATTGTGGCAGGAAACTAGAACAAAGGAACACGTGACAGATGAAAACAACAAACAGAAAGTCCATGTGAATGTAACACCTCTAGTAATTGTGTGTCTGAATTTTAATTTCCAACCTATTTTGGGTTCATCATAAACATGTGCTCCACACGGCTCCGGGGGGTTAATAAAGGCCTTCTGAAGCGAAGCGTTTGTGTAAAAACAAAAATCTATATTTAACAAGTTATGAAGTAAAATATCTAGCTTCCGTATTCAAGTTACGAAGAAAGTGTAATCTGGCGTCACGTCAGTTACACTTTTTCCATACGCTGAATAGGGAAGGTGTAGGACATAGCGTAAGCTTTGTGAACTGCAAGAGTTTTACACTTTCTTCGTACGTTGAATGTGGAAGGCGATCTGGCGGAAGCTAGATATTTTACTTCATAACTTGTTTAAATATGGATTTTTTTTACACAAACGCATTGCTTTGCTTCAGAAGGCCTTTATTAACCCCTCGGAGCACACGTTTATGATGGATGGATGGATGGATGCACTTTCTTCAGCTTCATACTCGTTGATCACTCTCACTGCCATTATAAAGCTCAGATGTGTCAGGATATTTATTAATATTTCTCTGATTACGTTCATCTCGTGCATGACGCAGCGCTCAAGTTAAAAGAAGTTTTTCAAACACACCTCTAGAAAAACATACCTCAACAGGTCGTATCTGACTGCTAAATCTGTGTCTTTGTTCATATGGACATCTAACAAAAGCGTGCACCCTTACTTTACTGAGAAAATAAGGTCAGGGAAAAACCTGTAGATGGAAAATCTCCATATAAGTGCCTTTTGTGCATTTGCATTTTCTACTTGTTATTTTGCAGTTTTTGTTGGCAAAGGTTATTTTTTTGACGCTTCAATTCCAGTATCTAAATATTCTTAAGAGTTAAGTTCATTGTCATTTGAAAGTGTGTAGGCCTACTTGCATTATTATGCCGTTATATTATGATTATATATTCAGTGGCAGAAAATGGTCTTAATGACAATAATATCGCATATCGCAATTATTTCTGGGGCAATATATCACACAACAAAAAGTAGTTATCATGACAGGCCTACTAGCTAGTAGCTTCTAAGCCTCTAGTTTGGACTTTACGTTTCAATTTAAGAAAGAACTTACGAATGGCAGGAGCAACCCTACCTAGGTGTGCAGTCACACTCTTGAAAATCTACCTTCCTGCAGAGTTTACTTCCAACCCTGCTCTACACACCTGCCTACAAATTTCAAATTCTCTCAACAGGCTTAGATTAGCTGCTTCAGGTGCATTTGATTAGAGCTGGAATTAAACTCTACAGGATAGTCGATCTCCAGCAGCAGGATTTGGCATGGCTGGTATAGTTGGACACTCATTAAACCATTACCTTTAACACAATGTTCTTCATAGAACATGCAAAGAAATTCTTTGCCAATTAATATAAAGGTGATTGTAATGCAAATCAGATGCTAGTCTCAGTCTCTCAATTAAATCATGAAAGCACACAGACCATAATTTCTTTAGGGTCAATAAAGGACTCTCCCACTTGATGCTGAGGGAATGAAAATTTGGGTAACACTTTACAATAAGGTCTCATTTGTTAACATTAGCTAATGTATTAACTAACATGAACTAACAATGAACAGTACAGTATTTATTAGTCTTTGTCAATGTTAGTTAATAAAAACAGTCAGTTCATGTTAGTTCACAGTGCATTAACTAATGTTAACGAACACATCTTTTGATTTTAATAAAGTATTAGTAAATGTTGAAATTAACATGAACTAAGATTAATAAATGCTGTAGAAGTATTGTTCCTTCTTAGTTCATGTTAATTAAACTAATGTTGACTAATAACACCTTATTGTAAAGTGTTACCAAAATGTATCATCCAGACCTTTGACCTCTTCTTCTACCCTAAATGTCACTGGTAAAACCAAATAATATTTTTAATCTATAGTTCTGTCAATCAGTTAATATTTGATTTGTATTCAAAATAATGAATTTAATTAATCAAATACCACAATGAAGACAGTTTATACTGAATAAATATAAAATTCTGAGAAGAAATTGAGAAGAAGAAAAAAGGTTCCACAAAATATTAAGCAGCACAACAGTTTTCAACATTGATAATAATAAGAAATATTTCTTAAGCACCAAATCAACATATTAGAATGATTTCTGAAGGATCATGACTAGAGTAATAGCTGCTGAAAATTCAGCTTTACCATCACAGAAATAAGTTTTAATTTTTAAAATAATATATTAAAATATATAAGTTATTTTAAATTAGTGTATTAATATTTTACAGTATTACTGTTTTTACTAAATATATACTTTATTCATAGCACACTGCAGGCACATTTTAAATAATGAGAAATGAGTACATTGGTGGTATGTAGTTATTTCCTTTTTCAAGGGTCTTTTTTTTTTTTTTTTTGCGTAATCTTTCAAATATGACTATTTATAGTCCTCATGTCTCATTATGGCAACAGAAACACTATGAAGGTGCTTCAATTCAGTATTGCTTACACCTTATGCCCAGTACACATTGTAAAATTTTGGGCTGTCCCAGACAAAAGATGACCGTGGAGATTTCTGTGGTCATGGCTCCTAAACGGTGGTCCTACATTGTACAGTGAAAGAAGTTCAAAGATGGCTGTTGTCACGGTCTTGCAACCAAAGATAGTCTGCAATAATTTTCTGACAGTGTCAGAAATTTAGCATAATCATCAGTGTGTTTGCTGCTACGACCTACGACTACTGACTAGCCAATAAAAATGTAACATTAAATGGCATATTGATTAACGCAACATGGCTCTAAAACTACTTACCTCAAGATCCGTTTGCAAAATTGGCATACCAAGTTGGCTTCTATCCTCTAGCCATGACCGAGTACATATTATCCTTGTTTACTCCTTCCTTTTTTTTTTTTCAGCGCACATAAAAACCACATCGTCAAAGTGCGATTAATCTGTTTACCACTAGCGCATGTTGATGACATTTTATTCTTCTATACTACTAACTTGCGTCATAGCCTACGGATTACAGAAAGACTGCCGAAATCACACAGCAGGCTTTATACAAGTCTTTGATCAGCAGGTTTTTCTTTGCCCATTACGTCTTTTCATATGATTATAGGGGACTATTTCTTCAGGTTCACCCCACCCCAACACTGTAGTCAACAGTATTCCTGGAAAAAAAAAAAAAAATCTTGCTGAGTAGGAGAGTTCTGCACAAAGAGCCGATCAGGTAAATGAGCTACAGGCTGGCAGTGTGGGTGTCACTACTCAACAGATGGAACGTTTGATTGAGAGGCTGCAATTATTCAGAGAGAAAGGCAATATGCATAGCTCAGGTAATATTATAAGCCACCCATATTGCTGTACAAAAGTGTCCTCAAGCTGATGAAATCACAGTTGTTGTTATACATTTTGCAATTTGTTTTCTTCCAAAGGCCATTCGTAAAAGATGCATGGGTCTTACGTCACCTAGTGCCATTTAAACTTCAAAGCTCTTCTTCTGTTCTGTGTACCAAATTACTGTTCTGCACTGCAATTCTACCCAAGAACACCTACTTGAAGCAAATTAAAATGAAACATTCATTTTGCGGAGTATATACAGACATGTACAGTACAGATTGCTGTGCTCTTCTTGTTGCAGTCAATCTCTCTGACCTACAACTCAAAACCAATAGTCATTGCATACTATAATTAACCACATATGGGTATGCAAATGGATCTCCCGCAATGCGCAAGTGGATTGTTAATGTAATAAAATATCAGTGCTGATTCATTTGCTTTTGTAAGAGCTTCTAGTACTACACTGTCTTGAAATGGAAAATGTATTTATATAAATCAGTTAGGGAGAGAGTGGAAAGTAACACTTGGTTTTTGCTCAGTTTTTCAGAAAATGTTCAGACTACTGGTAAATTGAAGACATTAAAATTTCCATTGAATGATCCACAGATTATGATGCACAGGCCTTCATATTCTAAGGCTACAGTTATATAGAGCAAGACAGACAAGCTAACATATAAACTACATACTTTTGATTAATCGACTTTAAATCCCAAAGAGACACTTTTTAAATGCATGTGAAATACATCAGTAATTTAAATCAATGCCTCATTTACACTATTAACAAAGTCAAGATAAAACAGAAATTGCTAGTGTTTTTATTATTATAGCTAACTAACAAACTGTGAACATTGGACAACTTTCCTGAAGTAAATGTAACATTAGGTGACAAGCTGTTTTATCGATGTCTTTCCACGGTCGAAACGCTGATCAAGTGTGATTGAGACATGATACATTTCAGTAAGTTCTTTCAACGTACCTTTCGATGTTCATGCATGTTTTTTTGTGCTATAACTTGTATTAAAGTGGAAGAAAAGACTCACGCTCCGTACTGCTGCTTGAACTGAGGCATTACAGCGATCGGTCACTTCAAAACACTACGCTTGATTCATAGGGTCAAATAGCCTGCTTTAACATGGCTATTTTTTAACTATTAATGCATTATTACCCGTGTTTCCATTACCCTTTAAATTGCGCAAATTGAAATTGCAAATTGAACATCCGCTCAAAGGAAACATGTCAATTTTGCAAAAACTCCCATATATCACAAAAAAAAAATTACGCTTGCATGAGATGGTTTTTCAGGCAATTCGAAAAAGGATTATTTCACAAAACTGCAATGGAAACTTTTTTTTTTTTTTTCGCATTTACAGGTCACCTGCCGTATGTAAAAGTCAATCATTTTTTAAAAAGGGCACGGTATGTTTGGACAGAAGACTAAAGTTCTTCATTAAACTCGTAAAAGACAAAAAAAATTACGGGACTAAAAAAAAAAACATTTTAGTTGCATAACATTGGTTAATGGAAACACCGTCATTTTGCAATTATTGATATTTAGAAAATATTGCAGAAGTTTTGCACAAATTTATAATGGAAATGCAGCTATTGATGCATTAATTTTGATAGCCCTAAATTCAACACAAGAGACATTGTTGCAGTCTGACACATTTTTCTACCCCCGTTTGACTGACAAGGTAAATCGGCCCTGATCATCATCTGTTTTTAAACAATCAGCCGATGGACGATAGTGAAAATAATTATATTATTGGCCGATACATCAGTGCATCCCTATTTAAAAAATGGGCAAGGAAAGAATACACAAGGAAGGAATAAACATTTACCTTCACATATCTGATATGACTATGGTGAGTATATGCATTGTGCATTAAGTTATTACCAAGCATTACAATTATCCCTGCTCTCCCCTATTCTGAGGATAACCATTGTTCGCTGATGCCAGTTAATTCATTTTAGGGTTTCCTCGCTGCAATCTACTAAAAGCATATTTCTTATTAAGTTACTGTGTAAACCATGACTCAACAATACAACTCTGTTTGCTGAACACAGGAATAATACACTCCTGGGCAAAAAATTAATAAAAAAGGGCCAAGCCCAAAATGTGTTAGCTAAATTTATGCAAATGCATTATTTGAAAAGCCATTGCTGTCTCTAAAAACACAAAAGACAATGAAGTTTTTGGCAGAATATGGGAAGTTATGTGTGAAGTGATGAATCGCAATGAAACACTAGTTGCATGGTGATGCTCCAACGCGATGTCTTCGAAAATCTTAGAAAGCTTAGAAACATAATAATAAATGCATCTCTAGCACAGTGAAGCATGGAGGAAGAGTATCATTGTGTGGGGAGACTTTTTAGCTGATGGTATTGGTGAGCTGCTTCACTGTGAAAAGTCAATTAATGCTTTGGAGTACAGGAGAATATTGCAGGAAAGGCTTGATTCCCACAAATGAAAAGTTGTTCTCTAAAGAGGAATGATCAGATGTTATTTTTCAACAAGGCAATGCTCCTGCCCAAGTTGCAAAGACAACCAAGAAGTGGTTACAGAGCAAGGCTCATGTTTTGGCCTGGTCAAAGTCCAGGTTTGAACCCTATAGTGAATATTTGGTCTCACATTAGGAACTGGGACACATTTTTCAACTACTCATGAACTGTTTGAAGCCATTAACTTTGAATGGAACAACACTGACTCTTCCTCCTGTAAAAAGCTGTCTGCAAGTTTGGTAATTCCGTGCTAAGTTACTTTATCTACAGTATTTGTGTAATTCTTGCTAATTTCCTAACCAGTGATTTGTGATTAAAATGGTTAAGACCATTAAAAGACCACTAAATGTTTTGGCATTTTCTTTTTTGGCCCAGGAGTGTAGACTTAACAGAATGCACTTTTCATCTGAATTATGAATAATTACTCTTTTTGTTTCTCCACTGTTGCTTGACATTTACTGAAAAAGCAAAACCTTTACCAAAAGTATCCACTTCCCTTAAGCTGTCTGCACCGGTTTTTTATCAAACTCATTTTGACGGTCACTAGGTAGGTGTTTTTCTTCTGGTGTAAACATGAAACTCATAAATTAGTTAAGTTAAAAAGAGAATGTGATCTACTTTAGTGTACTTCAAGCTTAGTCTCTTTAGTGTTGAAAATCTTATTTACCATTAAAGAGCTGTGTAAATTTTTTAGATCAATGTACATTTTTAAAATCCTAAGAACGATCGAAAATGTACAGAGCGTTATGTCCTGTAAAGCAAAAAGTAACATGATTTTCGAAATGAATAATTCTTGAGTTGCGAATAGTAGAAAAAATAGAAAGAAAAAAAACAAGTAACCAATTTGAATGTCTAAAACACTGCCTTGCCTATACATTAACATACATTATTTCTATGTCATATTGAAAAAAAAATGACTGAAATATGCCCAATTCTACATTGATAACCAGCCCTACTGATATAAATAAAATCCTAACAGGCCCATAACTGCAAGATATTGATTTTATATCCAACTGGTAATTCAGTAACAGTATATACTGCGTTTTGTGGTCATTTTAAAATGGCTGGTGGTTAAATAAACATTACTGCAACTTGATGCCTGGTAATTGCAGCCAATTACATTAGGAGAATTTGATCCTTTGTGATGCAATATTAAGCAAACAAATCGCTCAAGAGCTTGAGGCTATCAGGACCACTAATATTAAAGATTGGGTTGTCAGAAGACCTTTAAAGTCAGTTTGTTTTAGCTATCATACCCAAAGGCTTATTTGAACATTCTTCAAACATTCCCCAGCGCCAGTACAAAAACCTGATAGCAACTTTCTTTTGGCCTCTGGGTTATACGGGGAAAAGATCTGTTATTTTGATTAAGGCTTTCAAAACAAAATTCCCTATAGAAGTGAGTTTGTTTTGCCGTTCTGTTGTTGGGAACAGTAATGTGTGTACCTCTTTGTAGATGGTATGTTTTGAAGTCATGTCATTTGACAGCTGAGGAAAAAAACTCAGCTCAGCATGGATGATGTCCATGCCTTCCACTCTTAATGATTATAATTACCAGCCTATCTGATAGACGTGCAGCTTTCCAAAATCATCATTTGCATACTACATACAAAAAGGGCTTAAAAGCGAATTTATGGATAAAAGCACTGGCAACCAAATAATAGTTTTAATATGTTTTAGCAGTCAGCTTAAAAATCAAGTTCACAAAACATACTTTTGTCAATTGCAGGGTTCCGTATGATGGCCCTAGAGAGTAAAACATTGTGCATTATAGCAAAATGACAAAAAAGTTCAACATCAACTGCATGAATAATCATATAATGACATTTCTTGTAGAGACAATCAAATACTTATCACACCTCACCACATTATATGACAACAAAACACTGCATTTAAAGTTGCTAACAATGAAAGTGCCCTGGACTACTGGGAGTTGAATGTGAGAAACGATTTATGCTTTTGCAGTGTTAATGTTTTGTTTGCTTTGCTTATGCCATTGCATCAAGGTTAAAGACATGACTTTGAATATAGGGAAAATAATAAAGCATGGAATTCTGGCTTGATTTAAATGCTTAAGCTTCTCTTTTCATACATTAGTTAGCTTCACTATACAAGCTATTAACACAAAATTGTTAACTGCATTGAAGGCTATTGAAGAGCGGTTTTTACTGTCATCAGATTGCAAATGGTGTCATTTATCTATAGCAAACACATTTAAAAATTCAATAAAGGCAACTGCATCAAACTGCAGATACTTGTGAATACCTTCCACAACTACTTGTAGAGGGTATTTACCACAAGTTACATATTGTGTTTTGGATGCCAGTCACAGGATGCTTGTGAGACTTGGTCCACTAGCTAAATCAGTCTAAAAAAGCTTGAAATGGAAATTCGTCAGGGATGCCAATGGATAGAAATTACCACCTGCTGTTAAAACACTTGCCATCTCATGCCAGACTGCTGGCTGAACTAATTAAACTGTCACAACTTTCCCTTTACACCCCCCCCCCTCCCCCTCCCCCTCCCCCCCAAAAAATATCCTTATTTTATTATAATCCCACCAGAATCCAGGACATAAATGAGCCCTTTTGAATTGAATGGGCACCACTGATTAATGTTCCATGCCACCAGTCACCACAGTCCAGCTGGCCCTGCTGCAGAAAACCTCACTTAAACTCCCCATGATGCCCGGCAGCATTAAGTTCATTATCTCTTCAGCCCTTTATAACTGGCACTGTCCCAGCAGACATCTGAGAAGCTTCCTCCTGCCTCTCTGCATGCTCACTAAATAGCCAGCCATGTTATAGTCACGTTGACTGGATGCCCCAAAAGAGGTGGATCGATACTAGGCACCTTTGTCCCACTAAATGTCCTTCGATCAATACAAACCATTTCATTACAAATGTTTCTGGGCTTGAAAAGATCCGCGGCACTGGGGAAGTGGTTACGCCGTAATGTGTTGCGGCTCTATTGGATTAATCTCAATGTCACTCAGCATCATTCTGCCTTGCTATAAAAATTTATTTCTTGTATAACTGAGTCTTGCAGGCATTTGTGGTACGCTAAAAGAGAGGCAGGAAGGAGTTTTATTTTTAAATCTATCATATTGCTATAATTTGCAGTTAAATGCTAATTTTTCAGATAAAGGGGTGTGTGTTCGCATCCCAGTGTTAACAGTTCTGTGAAAAAGTAAGTACACCTCATACAGCCTTCATTCTTCAACATTTAATTGGAATGTTATTTGGGTAGTATTTATGAGTTTTTTTATTTGATATATGAATTTTCAGCAGCCATTACTCCAGTCGTCACAAGTCCCATTGTGGAAACTGAATTTCAAAAGAACATTTATTATGAATAAAAAATGTTTTGTAACTATAAATGTCTTTACGGCCAATTTTGATCAATTTAAAATCTTACATATACACACACTGTAAATTTAAGATACAGTCTTAAGATTCCTGTGGAAAACAAAAAGGAAATAAGTCATCAAAGTAGCTTTTGTAATTCAACAAAAATGTATGATGATCGCTAGCTGTCAAGTTTGAGTTCAATTTCAATAAGTTTAATTTTTTTTAAAAAATGCATTCGATCAGGATTTGAATCCAAGCCCCCAAGCCAGCTGGAAAAAAATAACACAACAAACACATCTTACACATTTTCATATACATAAATTGGCAAAAGGTTTCTTCCTCCCTTGAAGACTTATCTCACCTAAAGAGCCACGTGATCCATAAAAGCTGCCATGAAAACAGAATTTTTCTGTGGTTCACTAAGCCATGTAGGGCTACCTCAGGCAACACGGTCATCATGTATGTAATGCGGAGGTTTCTATAGTTACAGTAAGCCAAGGGTCTATGGATATATGCTGTGATGAATCAAGATGGTCAACAGGTCAAGCATTTTCTGCACATAGACATACTTAATCAAAGCTTCTCTCAGCCCACCCAAACTAAGAGACTTCTCATTGTCAGCTCTGTGGAGATATACATTTACATTTGAGCCTTTTAGACTTTGAATAATAAATGGTTTTAAATATTCCCCATGGATGTAAACAGCACAGCATAGCTCATCCACTCTAATGGTTTATAAGAGGATGCAATAGTTGCTTGGGGAAATGTTTAACTCAGTGACGTCCTGATATCGTTGGTTTATTCTGATGGATTTGGGATCATTTGCATATAGGTCATATTTTTCTTTTATTTGTGTTTTGACTACTTTATACAGAGGTGTCGCTTCTCTTTACTTGCTCACATTTTCTCTTTAACCATTCCTCTTTGTTTTGTGTGTGTTTTGTTTGATCACGTCAGGGGATTTCAATGCTTCAAATGATTGTACAATTTGTTTTAATGTAAAAAGATTACTTGTCAAATGTCCAGGAATGCAGAAGTACTTTTTATTAATATATATATATATATATATATATATATATATATATATATATTAGTTGTGGCCTAATGGTTAGTGGGCAGTTCTGGCCTGAATCACTCCCCGGGCGCCACAGCAAAAATGGCTGCCCACTTCTCCGGGTGTGTGTTCACGGTGTTGTGTGAGTTTAATACTCACCGCTGTGTGTGTGCACTTGGATGGGTGAAATGCAGAGCACAAATTCGTCGCATGACTTTCACTTCCATATATATACACATTACAAAACATATTTTTGGATGTAGTTCAAATTTAGTCCTGTATAGTCCACACACACACACACACACACACACACACACAAGGATTTTCTATGGAGACTTACAATTTAAAATGCAATTTAGTTGTGAATGGGTTTAATCTGTCCCTGAAACAGGCTCTGAATAATTACGCATTAACAGCTGATGTGGCATTACAAATTAAATGACAATTACGCTTAAAAGTGTTATATATCTAATTATGTAAGCTTCATTCGTTGAACATTTACAGAGTCTCACCCTTGTAGTCTTGATTTGGACGAGCAGGCCATTTTAATTTACATCATTAGCCATTCCACTTTAAATATAACAATTGAGTAAGTTTTGGGTGTCTTAAGGAAAAGTTGTTCAGCAAGACTGCATATGTACTCTGAATCAGCATCAGAGCTTTTCAGGAACAGGCAGCGAGGGAAATGGTGAAGAAATATCTTGGACTACTTTTTTCATCATTTATTGGTCTCTCACTGTCATTTAAACTCAGTTAAAGATGATTTGAATTACATTTTATTCAGGCGGAAACAATTTCACATCAAACCAGTTGGGATAATGAACAAATCATTGTCAGTGTACTATGACTGTCTTGAACCCTTTATGTAAGGAGAATGGATAAGAATTCAAAATGATGCCTGGACTCCACTGTCCATGACTGCAGTAATGTGCTGTATTACTCTTCTAATAAATAAAAGCTTCCAAATAAATTTAAAAAAAAAATTAAAAAAAAAAGAAATAAATTCTGACTTTTAATCAGACCTTGGAGGCAAGTTTTGCATGTCATAAGATTGTACAATACTAATGTATTCTCTGTCTGTGCAGGCGTGGTGTTTTCTCACCACAGGCTGACAGCTAATTCCACTTAAGCTCTAGATCGGAGACCAGATCTGTTCAGATCCTTATGCACACCATAACAAAAAGCTAATTTCATATTGTTATCATTCTAACAATTCAATGTAATAACAATAGCTGCATCCGAAATCGCATACTGTTGAGTAGGTACTACATTTGAATTTAAATTTACTTAACGACCGTTGAAAAAGTACGTTCTATACAGTACGAATGAATTCGGACCTACTACATCCGCCATGTTATTACCATCACATGACCTACCAGCGTCAGTTACGTTCCTTCAACTCCATTCAAAAATCGTCTCCCATGGCCTCATGGGATAGTAAAGTGTCCATTGTATGCGCACTTCAGAATCTCACTGGAAGTAGTAAGTCATCCAGGTACTTTTTGCCTACCGTTTTTCAAATACTATGAATTTCAGACATACTACTCTGTTCGCATACTGGATGATTTTGGATGCAGCTAATGTATTTTATCAATTCATAAATTGACTCATGGAATCTCATCAAACTGTAAACCAAAATAAGTTTTTTTTTTTGTACTTAACTTGAAACGTTTGAGTACATTAATTCATACATTTAACTTAAAATTATCATGCAACCTCAATATAAACATTTTTATTAGTGTAAACTTAGGTAGCTTTAACAAGCTAATTCAGAAGATGCTAACTTGTTAATTTGCTAACATGTTAACAATAGCATGGTATAACACTTGCTGAATGAGTGCAGCAATATAAAGAATTTAACATGCTCTCAAACCAAGCCGCATGCACCACTTTTCACTGATGGTAACTCTCCAAAAACCCACATTAACAGAAACTCTTCTAAATTAGCATAAACTATTAATCACTACTAAATCTCCCACTTAACATTAATTTTGCATTATATCACACTTAATTTTAGCATTTACTCTCCCTTTCGAGTGCCATGGGCAAAGCATGCTGGGAAATAGAAATCCCAGCCCAGCTTCAGTTAAACTTAAACAGTTAGTTCACCCGAAAATGAAAATTCTGTCATTAATTACTCACCCTCATGTTGTTCCACACCCGTAAGACCTTCATTCATCTTCAGAACACAAATTAAGATATTTTTGATCAAATCCGATGGCCGCCAGCAATAACACTCCCTTTTTCAATGCGCAGAAAGCTACTAAAACATATTTAAAACAGTTCATGTGACTACAGTGGTTCAACCTTAATATTATGAAGCGACAAGAATACTTTTTGTGCACCAAAAATAAAAAAAAAATAGCGTCTTTATTCAACAATATCTATTGATGGGCGATTTTAAAACACTGCTTCAACAAATAATTTGTTTCGAATCAGTGGTTCAGAGCACGTAAACTGCCAGAGTCACGTGAACTATCGAAATTTCAAAACACTTATGACGTAGCGAAGCCTCGTTTACTGAAATCATGTGATTTTGGCACTCTGAACCACTGATTCGAAACAAAAGATTTGTGAAGCTTCGAAGCTTTATGAAACAGTGTTTTGAAATCGCCCATCACTAGATATTGTTGAATAAAGTCGTTATTTTGTTATTTTTGGCGCACAGAAAGTATTCTAGTCACTTTATAGTATTAAAGTTGAACCACTGTAGTCAAATTAACTGTTTTAAATATGTTTTTAGTAGCTTTATGGGCATTGAAAAAGGGAATGTTATGGCGATGCAGGCCTCACTGAGCCATCCGATTTTATCAAAAATATCTTAATTTGTGTTCTGAAGATGCATGAAGGTCTTACGGGTGTGGAACGACATGAGGGTAATTAATGACAGAATTTTCATTTTTGGGTGAACTGAAGTTCATCTAAATTAAAAGAAATAAGTTCAAAACTCAAAACAATGGAACTGTTTTAGTTTACTAAAAGAAAAACAAAGTGCTAAATACTCATAAAAGTCCATTTGACTGAACTAATTTGTTTAATTTAAGTTTGTACTACTCAAAACAATTAATTATTTTGAGCATTAGGGTTTACAGCATGCTTACCCATGGAATTCAGTAATTCCATAAATAGGCATGATAAGATAACAAATTAGTACAGAAGATCTATGAAAACAAAAAGGTATATATTACATCATTTTCTAATAAATTTAACTGAAGAGTAACAGTGTTTCAGTGCACCCCTGAAAATGGCAGCAATCTAAGTGAAGCAGAGCAGATAAACTTGACATGTTCTGAGACGAGGACAACATTAATCACAGTCTATAATAGATAAAGGACCAAAGTGAAAGAGATGGGGTGGGGTGGGTTGGGTTGTGTAAGGGCAGAAAAAGAAAGGCCACGTGATTGCTCTCCTCATTTGAATCACATGGATGGTAATTAATGTGGCCACTGGGATGCTGTGATGTGTCAGTGTGCTGTTTTAGGTTTTTGCCCTTGAGGAGCATTGGCACCATGACACAACCTGCTGGGAGACAGCAGTGTCATGATTACTGTGATCCATAAGTAAGGTCATCATTCATTCTCTATAGGGTGGGTAACAAGTGGGGCTTTCCTGAACCTTTTTGTGTCTTTTTGGAAGAAAAATTAGGGGGAAAAAATATGTTACTGAATGTTATGCAAGCTACATACATGTAATGTTAAAACAAAGAAAAAACACAAAGCAGAAAGTGAATGGTTCCGCAAAGAGTGGTGATGCATTTTTACTAAAATGTTCAGTGTTCCGACAGAAGAACTTCAGTGTTGAGTAGAATGAGGCTTGAGGCTTTTTTTCCCTCCATTATATTACTTTGGTCTTACCACTCTCACCACACTCACAGTCATCTATCATCTGGCCCCCAGTGATCAAAGTGGAAGAGGCAGTGTTTTTTTTTTTTTTTTTTTCTTCTTCTTCTTCTTCTTTCTTTCTTTTTTTTTTTTCAGCTGGCTTGATGGATCTAGTGCCACTAGGTTCATCAGCAAATGAAAGGCTTACCGATTCCCAACACACCTGGCCAGCAAGCATTCAGGCCAATGACTTTGATTTGTACCAAAGACTTTTTATTTTTTCCCTTTTTTATCTACTTTGGAATCTTATGATATTCTTAATGGTATAGAAAACAAAAGCTGTATGACTTGATGGAAAATAATTGAGATTTTCAATGCAAACGTAATGAATGCATTAACACTAACAATAGGGGGAACACTTTATTTTAGGTTCTTTTAACTAGTTGCTTATTAGCATGCATATTACTAGAATATTGGCTGTTTATTAGTAATTATTAAGCACATATTAATGCCTTATTCTACATGACCTTATTCTACGTTCTTAATCCTACCCAATACCTAAACCTAACAACTACCTTACTAACTATTAATAAGCAGTAAATTAGGAGTTTATTGAGGGAAAAGTCGTAGTTAATAGTGAATACATGTTCCCTATACTAAAGTGTTACCACAATAGGCAATATATTTTTACTGTATTTATTAAGCTTTGTTAACACTAGTTAATAAAAATGTTCATGTTATTTCACAGTGCATTGCCTAATGTTAACAGATGCAACAACTTTTCTTAAAAATGTAAATATTGTTTACGTAAGTAAATGCTGAGATTAACATTAACTAAGTTTAATAGATGCTTTAGAAATATTGTTCATTCTTAGTTAATGTTAACTAATGAAGTTAACAACACTACAATTAGGTTTTATCGTTTGATTTACCAAAACTATAGTAATATAATATAATATAATATAATATAATATACCAACATTTATAATATATAAATTAATAAATAATAAAATGTAATTATAAAACTATATTTATAATATAGCCTATATTAGGTATTTGTAAACATTTTTACATTTATAAAGCTGTGCAATACTTTGTAAATACTTTCAAGTGTCTTTACATTTAAGTGTACAATAAATCCAAACATAATTTTTTTTTTTTTTAAAGACACACTTGTAAACATTATGTATGATACAATTCTTTTTTTATATACATACTGGCTCAATAAATCATTTCCAATAAAGAATAAAATGTAGTGTACCTTTGACATTGTTTGTGCACCAGATCATTAGGTCTACACCACATTTAATATGATTCAGCAGTTCTGGAGCTAATAGTCTTTGGAAACAACTTGACCTACGTCTAGATAAGTCAACAGGCAGTTTTAGTTTTTAGTTTCTGGTCTGAAAAGCTATCCATAAACATTTCTAAGGTCATTTTACTAGTCTAAGCTACCACAGACCAACAATAAGGGACGGGCATGTTGGGGACCGGCCTTTTTTCTTATCGAACTCTTTAAAATGAAAGGCCGGGCACTCATAAGGCCAGTGGTTGTTCTGCTTAAATGGGGGCAGAGGGTTAGGGTGTGCTTTCGTGATATGTGCTTTGACAACTGAAAATCTAATTACGTGTGTATACAGCAGAATAGTGAAAGTAGGCCTGCCTGTAGGCATGGCTGAGTACTTGTCAATGTGCCGTCCTTGACTGGGGCCCTCAAGGTCAGGCAATAATGGCTTCATTACTCTGAGAGGCAGAGAGCTCATGAAAAATGAGTCTAATCATGAAACAATGATCTCTTAAAAATGTGATCTCTTCTGTAGAATATTATTTTTTATTACTTTCGTCAGATTTTAAGCAGGCCCTTGCACATTTTTGGTTAAACTGTTAGACATAACAAATGAAGACCATTAGTACTCTGATAGGAAGCTCTGTGAAACAAATCCAGGAATGTACTGCAAAATGCATTTTCTTCACAAGTACTACACTCAGTTACTATTAGAAATCAATATGATCAAATTAGGGCTGTCGATTTAATGCGTTAAGTTAGTTACTTATGGGAATAAATAATGTGTTAAAATTATTAACGCATTTAACAGACCCGCCCCACCACAAACCTATTTAGATCATCTTACATTTCATAAAGTTGATTGGTGACAAACATGATCCAGGGCAACAACTCTCTGCATGATGGAGCCTACAGAATGACGTTAGAATGCCCCTAAAATTCAAGATATCAGGGATAAAATGCCTCTGTACGAGTTTGTCTCATATTTATATCATGATAGTTAAGCAATATCAAGAGTGCAATATCACACGAATGCTGTTTTTGACAGCATGAGTTCAAATGTGATTTAATTTTATACAACAGTTACATTAATAAGAAGTAAATATTGTGTTATATTTTAGATACAGCATGGTCTGCTCACGGGTTGCCATCTTGTAATTACGGTTACAACATGGCGTGAACGAAGCATAAATCAACCCTCTACAATACGAGTAAAACACTCACATATGTGACTAAATCTTCACTCTAGGTGACTAAATAATGTCTATCATTAGCTATTTGCTAAAGAATTCTTAGATTTTACTCTCCAGTGTGTGTGTGTGTGTGTGTGTGTGTGTGTTAGAGGCGAAGTATAAGTTTAGCATAGATATATTTTCACTCGCTGAACTCCATCAAGCAATCTGTACTATTTCAGTTCAGCTCAATGGATGTGCAGCGTACCTGTATTTGACGTACCGCAAAATGTGAATGCGCAAGACTCGCCGTCACTTTGCTGAGAGCGCTGTTTCTCACACACACGGAGACAGGTAACAGGGTTATGATGGAAAAATAAATTAAATAAAACAGCTAACTGGGCTATGGGAAAATAAAATTAAATGAATCCTTTTTTTAAATTCTCAAAACAGGTAAAAGGGCTATGAAATAAATACCTACACTACCAGTCAAAAGTTTGGAAACGGTAAGATATTTAATGTTTTAAAAAGAAGTTTCGTCTGCTCACCAAGGCTGCATTTATTTAATTAAAAATGCAGTAAAAACATATTATAATATTGTGAAATATTATTACAATTTAAAATGACTTTTCTATTTCAATACATTTTATAAAGTAATTTATTTCTGTGATGCAAAGCTGAATTTTCAGCATCATTACTCCAGTCTTCAGTGTCACATGATCCTTCAGAAATTATTCTAATATGCCGATCTGCTCAAGAAACATTTATTGTGTACAATTGTACAAAATATTTCTGTACAATATTTTTTTTTTTTTTTCAGGATTCTTTGATGAATAGAAAGTTCAAAAGAACAGCATTTATTTGAAATATAATCTTTTGTAACATTATAAATGTCTTAACGGTCACTTCGATTTAATGCATCCTTGAATAAAAGTATTAATTTCTTTCATTTCTTTTCAAAAAAATAAAAATTCTTACCGACCCCACACTTTTGAACGGTGGTGTATAATGTTAAAAAAAGCTTTGTACTCCAGATAAATGCTGTTCTTTTGAGCTTTCTATTCATCAAGGAATCCTAAAAAAAAAAAAAAAAGTACACTGTAAGTACAAATAACTGTTTTCAACATTGATAACAATCATAAATGTTTCTTGAGCAGCAAATCAGCATATTAGAATGATTTCTGAAGGATCATGTGACACTGAAGACTGGAGTAATTCAGCTTTGCCATCACAGGAACAAATTACTTTAGAAAATATATTCAAACAGAAAACAGTTATTTTAAATTGTAATAATTTAATTACTGTTTTTACTGCATCTTTAATTAAATAAACGCAGCCTTGGTGAGCAGACGAAACGTCTTTTTTAAAAACATTAAAAATCTTACTGTTTCCAAACTTTTGACTGATAGTGTATATCTACCTTGAGAGGCATTCTTCTTTCACTTTGTCATGACTGGGTTTTCATTCAGTTATCCGTTTCTGTATTTTTTCTGTTGTTCAATTTGTTGAGGGCTTTCTATGTACTCTAGCAGTACATTGAGCTTCAGACAGACATCTGTAACCTCTTGTTCATAACAGATTCAGTGGGTTCTTCTTGCTGCCAATCATTTTGATAGACAGAGTGAGTGCAATTGACATTTTATCTCAAAAGATTTCTTTTGGGAACTAAGTAATAGATGCCACAATCCCATCGCAGGGCAGGTAACCAGGGAGGAAGCGGTGCTATGGAAGCCGACTGTTAAGGAGATCTTGTACGGAAAGTCTTTGACTCTCCTTGAAGCCGCTTCATTGGACCCCTTGGGAATAAAGGTCCTGGTACTTTCCAACAGCACTGCTCACCTGTGACCCAACAATACGTCACATGCAGCTAGTGTGCTATAGATAGAGCTGATATCACTTGCCTGCCAGATGGGATTAAATTACTGTTTATTCTTCTTTTTGTAAATGAATGATGGAAAATGTGGGGAGAAAAGTGGTTACAGTTGTTGGACTGTGCAAAAAGTCACTATATGCATGAAAAAACTATAATGTCAGAAATAAACCCGCTGAGTATTAGAAAAAGGAAACTAAATAAAGAAGTTAAAAAAAAAAAAAAACACAATATTTAAATATTTTTTGTATGTTTGACTGGGGAATAATGCATATTAAGAAACAACAAACTTCAACGTGCTAGAAGTGATTATTGTGACATTTTTACAATGGCCTTCATAACTTACAGACCACAAAACAAACTGCACACTAATGAGAAATGATCTTTGTAATATTGAATACAACTAATTATGAGCGATTGTAAAGGCTGAAAATTAAACCCAGTGTATCTTAAATAAGATCATGCATCAAAGCACCCATATCATTGCTTTAATACAAACTGAATAGTTTTAACCTTTAATTATTTAAACTGCCAGGAATATTGTGTGATTAAAACAAAAACCTAAATTATAATGGTAAAGTAGGACAAACATTATAATGATCTAATATAAGTTAAACTGATTTGAACAGTTTTAACTTGATACTTTGATGAAATCATGTTAATTAAACAGTCATTTTAGTCATACAATTTTTATTTCATAGTGCTAAAATTGCCACCGACCTCACAGTCGACAAAATAGTGTCAGTGTAAGAAACGGTCTCAATTTTCAACCAAGACAAAATAGATATTATTTGAATTCAAAATCATGAAACAATTGTACCAGCAGAGAAAATGTGCATGTGCTGAACAAGTGTCACCATTTTCTCCAATTATTTTTGATTAAAGGAATCTAGTGTTATATCTGCCCCTACAGTACCTTAAAAGCTGGCAGAAATTTTCATCAATTTCAATCAACCCTTTAACAGGAACCGGATTGCCGGGAAAGAAGACTATCATTCATTCATGGCGCATTCATTTGGATAAGCCGATTGACAATAATCAGTGTTTATTGTTGCAAAGATAAACATTAATTTATCAATTTATCCTAAACATTCACTGTATATAATAGTAATATTTCTAATTGGTTTAAACCTTCTAGGAAGACACAGGCAATTTCAAACTGTCAGTCCGATAAAGCCAGCCTCAGTGAATTTACTGGCAGTGTGTGGTATGACTAAGAGAATCTAAGCGTGCACATATAGGCGCTCTTTTCTCTCCTCCCTCTCATCAAATCCAATTACTCTTCCTACCCAGCGGGCTCAGGGACAGCAGTCTGCAAGACGGGGCAGCTCCTGCTGATGTGTGCGTTCAAGAGCATGTGGTTGGAGCTTCACTGTTTGCCACATGTTGTCAGTAAACCTCTGTTTCCTAGTGTTTCACTGCAGCTGTATAACAACATCCAGGAGCAAACGAAAACAGAGACTAAATGCCACATATCCTATAGGGGATACTCACGGTTCGGTTTTTATCACGGTTTTGGTACGGTTTGGTATGTGCTATGTTCAGGGCAAAAAGTCAAATAAAAATAAAGAACAAATAATCAAACTACAAGCAACAGCACAAATAAATACAGTAGAGCAAAGATACAAATAAAATTAAAGCTGCAAGCAGCGATGAAAGGGCCCTCGCACCCAGTCTCACCGCCACACGTTGGCCTCAGGAAACCTGTGAATAGTGGGCGACATGCATGTAAGCGAGTAAATACAGGAGAATTATGGCAAAGTAATTTTAAAGTGCCACACTTCCTGCTGCCAACAGGTGGTGCTTTGACTGTAACTGAATATTGCCATGTAGATGTCTTCAGGCCAGGACTATTATCAAACATGGGAAGTTTGGGGCAGATCGGACATTGTATGCCTGAGTTACAACAACTTCCTGTTTCATGGCGTTAATCGCAAACATTAGCACTTAGCCAAGTGTTGCATGATTTAACGTGTTTCTAGTATGTTTGGTACTTTGTGGCATATTGAAATGTGTTTCTGGGAGTGAATTACATTGTAAAGCATGCCATTTCCTGTTGCCAGCAGGTGGCACTATGACTAACTGAATATTGGCATATAGATGTCTTTAGGCCAGGACTCTAATCACACATGTGAATTCTGGGGCAGGTCGGACATTGTATGCCTGAGTTACAACAGCTTCCTCTTTCGTGCCTAAACATCAGGCTTTGTCAGGCCGCCACGGACACGCCCTTCAGCGAAAACTCAAGATCTTCGCAATTTAACATCACTAAGGCCTTAAGATTAGACTGACCAAATATGATGTTGATCTGATTAAAGCTCTAGGAGGAGTTTGTTAAAGTGCAACGTGTTGAAATGGCAAAAACTGCTAAAATTTTGCAGAGAAAATTTAAAATATCTCACTTCCTGTTGGGTTTTCTGATTTTGCACCCGAGAGCTGTTTTGTAGGTATTGGGCTGTTACATGTGTCTACCGAATTTCATACCTGTACGTGAAACGTAGCGCAAAGGGCTCTTATTTGATATTTTGTAGCCATTTTGTAGGTATCGAGCCATTTTGCCGCACTTTATTCTGAAACCCATATCAGACATAAATTTTCACCACTTCTGATGCGTGTGCACAGTTTCATGAGTTCAAGCATGTTTAGGCCCTCAAAAATGTGATTCATTTCGGAGAAGAAGAAGAATTGGCCGAACAATTACAATAGGGTCCTCACACCATCGGTGCTCGGGCCCTCATAAACAGTGCTTTCCAGGTTTTTCGGGTATCTAACAGTAGTTTTCAGTAGCTAATCAAATGTAAAACAACATTACATATCATCTTCACTGTATAAATTAAATAAAGATTAATCATTATTAATGATTAAGTTACAAAAGCTATTCAGTTTAGATCAATGAGTGAGGTGTCTTTTGTTGTTTGATTAACATTAAAAACACATACAGACAGCAGGAATATTAGGCTGCTGTCACTTTAAGACATAATGCGCAGATCCAGTACACTGATGCTGAACATATGCGTTCTTTTTCAAGTGTTTAAGTTCACTTAAGAGATAACCCACTATGTTTGCTAGGATACTTGCCAAGATAGGCATGTCAACATAATTTTTGTGTGAATTTGTCCATTCAAGCGCAAGACTTGAAAGAGACCTCAATATTTGCATGCTGTACACTCGCTTCGGATGAGTGCGCAAATTTTCCCCATACCTGTCCATACCTCCCAGGGGGTCGGCTATGCCCCTGCCTTCATCTTCCGGCAGGAAATGCAGAGTCCGCAACCCTTTAGGATGTGAGCTACGAACGGGGCCTATGCCAAATAACTTTATCTTACAATATTTTGCTTGCTGATTGTTAATAAATATCGTTGTTACATTATCTTGCCTCCCAAGTCTTTCTGGTTGAACTGTTACACCCCTAGTATTATGGCACCAACTGTCTCATTAAAGTCTGTAACAGAAGCACGGTCTTGGAATATCAGGGAGTCATTTCAAAGCAGTGCTGAAATTTTAATGTACATGGTTGTATTCGGTTAGAGGTCATCTTACCCATGAAGCAGGTGCAAGGAAAAAGTCAGAATGCAATCTTCTTGCAATACTGTCTTTTCTGAAATGTTCTGTTCTTTACGATACCAGCAAGTCACATTATATGGTCTGAAAAAACTTTTTTCAGTTGGGAAAATTTTTACTTAGAAATTTAACAGTATGTATTCTGAAGCGTTTTCAATGACTCTTTTCAATGACAAAGATTTCTGAACATCTTTGTATTAACATATTCCTATTAATTAATATTTTTATACTTTCTAGATAATATTTATTCATAATACCTTCATAATACTACTGATTGAGGACTGTAGGAAATCTAGTGGCCCTTAAAGGGTTAGATCACCCAATAAATGATTTTTTTTTTTTTTTTTTTTCATCATTTACTATGGAAGTCAATGCGGTCCATCAACTGTTTGATTCGAAGTTCAAAATATATTATTTTGTGTTCAGCAAAAGAAAGAAATTCATACAGGTTTTGAACAATTTGAGGGTGAGTAAATTTTTTTTTTTTTAGACTTTTGCATTTTTGGGTGAACTATCCCTTTAAATCAATTAATGTGGCATAACTATTGAGGACTGAGGAGCAATATAGTCAATACACTGTATACAGGCAATATATAGTCAATATTATATGTTATTCATATGAAACATTTAAGATGTAGCCTATATTACAACATATCCAGAGATACCAGCTTCACTATTAATAAAATATTAAATTTTCCACACTTCACATGACATTGATCAGAATGTCTTTTCTAATGCAAGATAACAACTGTACCAAATGTAAGATTTGAAGTGAAGCTTTATATATATATATATATATATATTTTATTCTTTTTTTTTTTTTTTGGCATTTTTTTGCATGCCTATGGTGCAATTTATCAATGTTGCAAAAATCTGTGCCCATTTATCCGTACCGAAATGCATATAATATCATAAATTGCATGAAGCCATGTGGGAAGGATAGGCCATCTTTTTAGGTAGATGAGCTCACAGCATTGAGAGGACCAAAATAAAAAACAGATTCTCTGGTGACCAAATTCAGATAAGATGGCTGGAGGAAGAAGTTTGCCAATTTTTGCATCATTTAACCAGGCAAAAAAAGTTTAAAGATGGCAATGACAGCTTCCTGCCTCTCTCGATTCTTTTTGGGCTCTGAGTAAAAACTCTGTCAGACCGGAGGGAATTAAAGTGCAAGCTGTTGCCTGAGAGAAATCGGGAACGCTGCCCACATAGCAAAGTGAAAGGCGTCGAATGGACCATTTGCAAAAATATGGTGACAATCTGACTTACAAAATGTGTATTCATAAATTCAGTTCAATTCAGTTCTCTCCCATAAAAGCTGATGTTATGTATTTTGACATCTTGAAATTATTACTAATAGCTAAGGAAACCTTTACATTTGTTACTTGTAATTACACTGTATTTTTATGAGCGAAACAAGAGTTGTGTCACCAGAGGCAAATTTTCAAAAAAATCAAAACATTAATTGTATCATTAAATGTATCATTAATGTGTGTGTATTTTTTTTTTTTTACAAATTACTGGAAATTACTCCAGCCATTACTCCACTTGTATTTTCAAAATACAACACTACAAATAAACAAGTCAATATTTAAATTATTTTCATGAAAAAAATTATCTCAAGGAGAATGTCACCATATTTTGAGAATGCCCCGGGTATGGAATTCTTGCAAGGTCTATGTTAAGCCTTTAAAACCAGGAAGGACAAATTCTAATGCAACTGCATACAATGACATCCTGGTGCTTCCGACTCTGTGGCAACAGTCTGGAGAGGGCCATTTTCTGTTCCAGCATGACAATACCCCTGTGCACCAAGTGCCATAAAGAAATGATTTACTGAGTCTGGTGTGGAAGAGCTAGACTTGCACAAAGCCCAGACCTGAACTCCACTGAACACCTTCGGGATGAATTGGAACACCGATTGCGAGCCAGACCCAATGGCTTGTGTCTGAATGGGAGCAAATCCCTGCAGCCATGTTCCAATACACTCTAAATCCATCTAAGAAAAGTGCATGCAGTTATATCAGCAAAAAGAAAAAACTCCCTATTACTGCCAGTCGTTTTGAACCTTAAATGCTCCACAAGCACATAGCTTAGGTGTGTCCACACAATTTCAGCCATAGTGTATGTAAACATACACATGCAGTATATGAATAAGCAAATTACATGTAAATGTAAACATGCATATGCAATTCATGTTTGCATATTTCAATGTAAATACGATGTTAGATGCCAATTGGATTGCAAACCCTAGAGCATAGGAAAGTTATTGAGCTACAGGACTGCACAGCCAAGCAATAATGTTGCTATGGAAAATCACAGCTCATGTACAGCGGGTTAATTGAGCTGGCTCTCAGAATAGAGGATTTTCTCAGGATAACTTCAGCATCTGCAAGATTTAAATCCACACATTGCAACTTTTTAGTGTACACTAATGTTCAAAAGTTTTGGGTCAGTAAGATTTGTCTCTTATGCTTGCCAGGGCTGCATTTATTTGATCAAAAATATACAAGAAACCGTAATATTGTGAAATTACAATTAAAATTAAAATTTTTCTATGTTAATATATACAATAGAACTACAATACAACAATATACAAATGAAATAAATAGTTGTTTCAGGTAAGTCTAACAGTAAGGTACAGAAATTCAATAATCAAATGTAAAATAACACTCAGTCTTCACTGTATAAATTAAATATAATTCATCTTCAAAAGTGATTATTTCTTTGTATTTTGTTGTCTAATTAAGATTAATGACACTGACAGCAGCAGGAATATTAGACTGCTGTCACTTTAAGACCGAATGCACGGATCCAATATACTGATATGCATCCGTTTTCTTTGTCAATTGTTTATGTTCACGTAAGCCATAAACGACTGTGTTTATGAGGAAACTCACCAAGACAGGCATTTTGACATAATTTTGCTTGTATTTGTCCGTTCAAGCAAAAACAGAAGCGGAAGAGAACGAAATTAGGTGTTCGCCTGCTGTCTGTGCTGCTCTATGTGTGCAAGTGCAAGGTCCGAATTGACTTGTCTTTCGTGTCTTCTTGCAGTCAAATGATTTAAAACTGCTTGAGTGTTTAAACTGACAGGACCTAAAACATGTGCAAATGATAAACTTTCACTCTATGAAGGTTAAACTTTGCAATTAATCCGAGAATCAGGTGCATTTCAAACTGTGGTGTCTGGTCCGTACGGATCAACAAAACTTGACATTGTACATCCTGCGATGTGACTATCACGGATGTGCGCATCGTGTTATCAATGCTAAAATTATATATCATGCAGCCCTAGAACAGAAAGTTCAAAAGAACAGCATTAATTTTAAATAGATTTTTTATTTAAGTTTTTACTGTCACTTTTGATGAATTTAACATCACTTTGCTGGATGAAAATTTAAAATTTCTTTAAAAAAAAAAAAAAAACATTAGTACAAAAAGTAGTGAAAACTCAGCAACTGCATTTGCACATACTGTACATCATTTCGAACAGCTTTGACTATCCACCTTAAAACAACAGAGAATTGCCTTTGACTTTAAATAGTCTGATAACACCATATATTGTTTTGTCTACGTTCTGCTTGTCAGAGATAAAAAAAGAGAGGCATTTTGTTATTGTCCGGATTCTTTGTATTCTTATTTCGATGCTCGCAGGCAGAAATGTGGTGTCGTGGTAATGGAATGAGATTCAATCTTTCTTCCATTCAGACTGACGGGCATTTTTATGTTTGTAATTTATGAACTGTTGTACAGAGCTTCATGGAACACCGCTCCTAAATTAGATCATTGTTTAGCATTCATGACTACAGCTAGCATGAACCTTTAATGGTTTTAATCTTGAGAGAGGAAGAAAGCTTCTTGGAGCTACGCTTTGACCGGCAAGGCTGAATTTCTCATTTGATGGACCTGTGTTACCCCCATTAAAGGTTTTTCTAGATTACTTATATAAAACAGGGATTAGTGTTTGGTTACTCCTAATGTATTTACTAGCATAGGGAAAAGGTGGAAACAGAAACTTTTCTTTAATAATCTATATCTTGGAAAGGAACAAACCAGACAGGTGCATGCATGGTTCATATTGATTGCCTGATAGAAATGCTGGGACAGAAGTTATATATCCTTAGTGTGCTAGTTAGTTCAATATTATCCAATAATGAGAGTTAACTAACTAGCACACCACAGAAATCTACAAGTTAATGACATGGTGTCATTTTGACAACATAAAAGTGCTTCTTAAAGTCACTGTGAAATCAAAATGGACAATTCTTATTTTTTTATGGAGTATTGCACTATTTATTATAAATGATTTATCTGTGCAAACCATTATTACAACAACAACAACAAAAAAATAATAATAATGTGCCCTTATAATCTTTAAGTAAAATAACTTCTCCCTCTTGCAATGACATCTCTTCTCTAATGATTTGTTTTGCTCTTTCCACTGCAAGGGCAAGACAACCTGTCAGTCACATGAGATCGCAGCAATAGCAAACCACATTGATCCAACAATCCAATCAGTTCCCGATGGACAAAATCATGTCCCACCCTACATCTGTTTCTTGCTTGAGAAGCCATTTCAGTCGGATAAACGTCACAACAGGGAAGGAAAGACTATTGCAACTCCCATTTCATTTCACTTTAACAAATAAACAAACTGGCCAGATCAACAGATTTCCTCATGTCTCAGGAAGCTTCCCGTTTGTTCCTCTTTTTTTGGCTTCCTCTGAGTCGTGCGCTAATGATGTGGTCTAACTGAGTACTGGAGACTCACTAAACCTCTACATCAAAGCAACCTTAAGAGAGCCCTAAGACTTCAGGTCTTCACAGGAAGACTCCACACAAAACAAGCTGTTAACTTGGAAGCAAATAACACAAGACTAAGTTAAGAGGGAGGGTTTAAAAGCATGTACCAGTATTATGACCAATTGTAGGTTATATAACATTCATACACTTTACAATATAACTGTGAGGCATGATGTACTTCAATACTTTTTTTCAAGGTGTTTTTATCTGCCCTTTATCAGTACTGGTCTGGTAGCTGAGCTACAGGCAATGAACATACTGTAACTGGGAAAAAACCTGTACATACTCTAATCTGATCGATATCTTATTAGACTTGACCTTTAAATGGCTGGTTAGACATTCAGTATACTTACAAAGTATTCACCCCCCTCCCTTCATTTTTTTTGTTCCTTCTAGTAAAACTCCTTGTTTCTGCCTCAGAGTAAAGAAATAATGTAATTGTGATTGCATTAATCTGACATTATATTTAAAACTGAGACTTTATATCTCAAAATGTGACACTGTCTTAAAATTTGACTTTAATCATCAAAAAGGGACTTAAAGGTGCCCTAGAACACTATTTCACAAGATGTAATATAAGTCTAATGTGTCCCCAGAATGTGTCTGTGAAGTTTCAGCTCAAAATACCCCATAGATTTTTTATTATTCCATGTTTTAACTGCCTATTTTGGGGTGGGATTAAAAATGCTCTGATTTGGTGTGTGTACACCTTTAAATACTCGTGCTCCCCGCCCCCAAGCTCGCCACTGCATTAAACATTGCATAAACAATACTGAAGTTCACAATATAACTCTCAAAATGGATCTTTACAAACTGTTTGTGATGCAGCGTATCAGACCATGTAAGTATGGCATATTGTGGATGTTTACATTTGATTCTGAATGAGTTTGATAATGCTGCGCTACATAAAGCTACAGCTACACTGTTGGAGAGATTTATAAAGAATGCAGAGGCTGCATTCAGACTGCAAGCGTTTTCGGGTTAAAAATGAAAATAACGACATGGCTCTGATCTCCGTGAATACCGTAAGAAACAATGGTAACTTTAACCACATTTAACAGTACATTAGCAACGTGCTAACAAAACATTTAGAAAGACAATTTACAAATATCAATAAATATATCATGATATCATGTATTATGAACAGTTATTATCGATCCATCTGCCATTTTTTGCTATTGTCATTGCTTGCATGCTTCACAATACCAGCATAACTTCTGATGATTCGGCTGTGCAGCTCCAGAAGTTAATACTGGCTTGTCTAATGTGTAGAACATGGGCTGGTATATGCAAAAGTTGGGGACGTACATATTAATGATCCCGACTGTTGCGTCACAGTCGGTGTTATGTTGAGATTTGCCTGTTTTTCCGTGGTGTTTTTCACGCACGAGATTTACGTATGAAGGAGGTAACATTGGTGTTTGAGATTCACTGTATGTCATTTCCATGTACAGAACTCTTATTATTCAACTATGCCAAGGTAAATTCAACTCAAGGTTGTAGCCTACCTAAGGTTAAAAAAAAAAAAAAAAAAGATTCCTAGGTTGTTTAGGGGTTGGTTGAAAGCCTGTAGACTGATTTTTATGCGAAGTACTCGGGAGTCGGGACGTTTTTGCCGGGAAAATCAAAAGGATGTGACGTTTACGCGCTCTCCCGAGAGCCTCTCTTCCATTCTAAGTATGCAACACTAGCTAAAGTTAGCTTAAAGATGTTGTTCACTAACTTCAACAAACGCACAGCACAACATGAACTACAACACAAACTAAAATAAATAATACAATTTTCTGTATAATACTGACATAAAAACAGTGTTAATCTGTACTGATTTAACGAGGTCGACTACAATGACACATAAAAATGAATGCTTCAGGATAATGCCATTGCTGAAAGAGCCATTCTGTAATGTATTGTCACTGTGTCATGTAAAGAAAATGGATTAATTCAAACTAGTCTCACGTAGCCAGATCTATATATAGTATACTACATTCACATATAGCCTACTTTAAATCATACTATCGTAACAGTGTAATTTTATTTACCTCATCTGTCGACATGATGGCCGTGAATTTCAGAGCTGGTGCAAACATATCCACATGATCAGATGCTTTCTTAACTGCTGCTTTCTCACTGCTGTCAGTTGTGCGTCCATTTTGTTATTGTTAAGGTGTCATGCCTCAGGCTAAAAGGCTTCAGTCATCGGGCAAAATGGCATCGAGCCTCATACTGAAAGGCTTCAGGTCTCAGGAAAAACGACGTCAGGTGTCAGGTCTGGTACAATTAGGCATCGGACAAAACAGCCTCAGACTAAAAGGCATCAGACAAAACTGATTCAGATAAAAAGGCATCAGACATAAAAGCATCAGATGAATGGACTTAGGGAAGCGAATTGCCCCGCCTCAATGTGACGTCACATTCACGCAGTTTTCTAACTGTTAAATGTTACACTAAGTTGTATAAAACATCGAATTATTTTGTAAATTTTTATTATTTGCTAGTTTTATTTGTATGTATAAAAAGTTAGCTAAATTGCAACTAGCTTGCATTGCAAACTATCCTGAACACTTAATTGAAAATTAACCATTGTTTTATTATATTAAAAGTGTGGTAACTATGATTTTTTGTCAGATTGATACTATTTGTATAACAATAGTTTTACTATAAATACCATAAACTATAGTGTAGCAAAACCAGTTAATTTGTGGTTACTATGCTTAAATACAATAACCATGTTTTTTGTTTTATTTGTAGTAAAACCATGGTTAATTTTCATAAGGGAAGTAAAGAATCTTTCGAGCTATTAGACTGCATTGTTATAATCACAGCTGCTTTGTGTCAAAGACTATAGAATAACACAAGATGCGTACTCCTATTGTTTTGAATGGGAGAAAGTGCAATGCGCAATATGGCGGAATAAGTCCCGCCTTCTAAATAAGAGCCAATCGGCGATTGGTAAAGTCATTGCGTCACTGCAGTGGCCGTTAGAAGCTCCGGTTTCTATAGAAACAGTCAGACGCGCACCTCCGAAATAAGGCACAAGAGACGCGCATTTAGGATTAGCGCATTAGCTTGATCCAGCCTGAAAAATACAGTTTTTTTGTCATGATTCGAGCGTTTAGAAACAAAATTTATGAGATGACCGCCGAGTGAAATGACTTGTCTTAAAGGAACTTTGTTTGTGTACAGAGGTTAAGGGATTACATAAACAGCCTACCAGAATACCATCAATAGATAGATTCTACATAATTAACATGCAGGCACACACACCTTACATCAATTTGGTAATAGTTACAGATAAATATAAAAAGGTGGGAGAAATAAAAGATAACTGAAGGATGGTATTATGATGGGATTAAAGCCAATAGAAAGTTATACAAAAAAAAAAAAAAAAAAAACATAGCCCAAAAAACAAACAAAAAAAACAACTGATGCCTTTTAGTCTGATGCCTTTTATCCTGAGGTAGTTTCGTCTGATGCCTAATTGTACGAGACCTGACACCTGACGTCGTTTTTCCTGAGACCTGAAGCCTTTCAGTATGAGGCGCAATGCAGTTTTGTCCGATGACTGAAGCCTTTTAGTCTGAGGCATGACACCTTTTCGTTGTATGACTGAGGTTTGAGAATGTCCTAAAATGGACTACTAGAATCTATGTCGCTGTAAAGGTATTTCCAACTTCTTTTTGTACTTCTAAGTGAAGAACGTATTGGTTCCTTGAATCACGTTCAGTCTCGAGAGTGTGCGCACGAGTGCGAGCACTAGCAATAACTTGCTGGCTGCAATTCACTTCACGGCCATCGGTGTCGCTAATAACAAGGGTTTCTGAATTCTAATATCTCAAAATGTTCCCCCTATAAATGTACCATTTGGAATAACAAATACATAAGGATTAGAAACAAATCAATATTTTTTGAAAATTGGTTTGAAAAGGGAATTATTTGGGTTTTAACAGCTGATCAAAAAAGACGGTGTTTTATACAATTTATACTGTATTTGTTCATATTCATAACATTTAAGTCAATCCTATCCAATACTGTTCGGTTTTACAGGCAATTCCCAAGGAAATTTTGAGGCTATTAGAATGTAGTAATAATTATTCTTTACAAACAGTTGAAGAATTTACTTCTTGTATTAAGCTGCAGGGCAAGGATTTCACAAGTTTTGGATGTAATAATATTTTCTTACGCTCCCTTCTTCAATCTAAAAGTATACTTGCTGTTACTACTCGCTGGAATTCTCTATTTAAAAATGTCTTGATTGGAGTAAAATTTGGATGACACCTCATAAATATTGCATCACAAATAAAGTGAAAGAAGTTTCATATATTATTTTTTTTTTATCGGGTTTACCCAGTAAAGTCACTTGTGGTACAACGTTTTAAAGTGAATATGGAAGATATTTGTGTTTTTTGTAAAATTTCCCCTGAGACTATTAATCATTTATTTTGGGAGTGTCCCAAGATCCAAATGTTTTGGAAAGAACTCGGTATGTACTTACAAAGAGAAGCTATGGAGCTTGTCAACTTTGAAGAAATTGATGTTATGCCAAAATGTTTTTCATTTAATGGTGATAAAAGTATTCTGTTTATATTTGATTTAATTATCATAATTGCCCATTACTATATTCATAAAGTCAAATGGAATGAAAAAATGCCAAATTTTGAAGAATTTAAAATAGATATTAAAATATATTAAGACAATATCCAAAAGCAAAAACTTGAAAGCAATAAAAACTATACAATTATTTAATAGATACTATTTTTTCATGTAAAATGCCTTTCTTTTTTTCCTGTTTTTTGTTTTACCCCTGACATGTATGATTATATGTACTCTTGTTTGTAAACTATGTTTTGTTCTTGTTAATATTCAATAAAAAATTAATTAATTAAAAAAAATCTCAAAATGTTACTTAATATGTCACAATATTTCATAATCTGACTTCATATCTTAAAATGTGACTTTATAATGTGACTGAATCTCACAATTTGACTTTATATCTTATAGTGCAACTTCATATCTCACAATCAGACTTGATATCTTGTTTTAAAGTTTCTCGAAATGACGTTTGATTTTTTTTTTTTTTTTTTAGTCTGAGATAGAAACATTATATTACAAACAAATATTAGTTTTCAAAGAATTAATTAATTTCTCATTTTTAAAATAAATTTCTACTTGTCCATAGTCACTTAGCAACTATTAAGCCCAGAAGTCTTCTAGGGATCATTTTAGACTGTGGAATCACGGCACATTAATCAGTGCAAATTTGCTTCAACTGCCAAATTAGATAGAGAGTGCCTGTTCAGGGTAATTTTCAGGTAATACCTATTTTCAATTGGACTCAAGTCTGGGCTTTGGGCCATTACTGGATACTAAATTCCTTTTCTTCTGTGATCCTCCTTTGTGCTTTGGGTCATTGACCTACTAGAAAATAAAACTGCCCTTTGCAGGTGACTTCAAATTTTTTCATGGGTTTCTCTATATTTGGTTCCATCCATGTTGTCTTTAACAGTATAAAGCATTTTATTTAGAGCAGCCTGATGCTGCCGCCATGCCTGACAGTAAGGGTGCTGTCATCAGCTTGTCAGGCTAATTTTGTTTGCGTCACACTGTTTTATCACATGGCTTCTAGCAAGCCTAGTTAGTAGTTTCCTTCTAGCCACTTTCTCAAAATAGAAGAAATTGGCCATTCCTGTCATGTAATATCTCTTTAACTTCACTTACAATGAATATGCTTATTTTGTAATTTAAGGCAGTATTTCTATAAAGTGGAATACCCTACTCAAATTATGGTCACGTTAAGGCTCAACTAAAAAATAAAATAAACATGACAAAACCAAAAAAGGTTGGAAAAGAGCAAGTAGCCATTGTTCAGTAAGGGATTGAGAGTTTGCTTATGCAAGAGCGTCAACTAAATGTTAGTTTTGATATTTTTCAAACCACCTTTTAATATTTTGATATCATTTTATCCAACATGATAGATGTTTTAAAGTGAGACAAACCAGCTAAGACCACAAAACTATACAGCATTTATAACATACTTTTGCATTGCGATGAAAGAAAACAAACTAGTATTTCATCTTTACAGATTTTCATTTTTATCCAATATATTAAGACATGACAGGGATATAAAATGTACTGCATATAAAGAACAACCCATCCCATTATAAGTGCAAATGAAGTTATCTTCATGTCACTGCCATACTTCTACATTGCCAGGAAACTATTGTACAAGATGATACAGTGGAGAGTGTAGGCAGTAAAATTACCCTGATAAAAATCTGTCTGCAATAGAAAGTGTATGAACCTATATGTTCTCTATATTACAGCCTAAATGCATTCTGACGCAGAAATGCAAAGATAAACACAGTATATAACCAAAGGGGGAAAAAAATCATTTATTCATTCAAATGAATGTTAAAATGAGTAAGTAAACAAACAAACAAACAAACAAACAAACAGAATTACTGAGATGCAACAGAGGACTTACAAATAAAGCTTGAAACCTAAAGGCTATTATGGGTCCAATGTTCACACAATTTCTATAAATTATTAAAATAAATAACACTTGTACAAGAAGATGAAAGAGCAGCAATGTTATGGGTGATGTTAAATAATCCCAATGAAGTACACATAGTGTCATTAAGCCTTTGACGAGTTATAATTTAGATAATTTGTGACCACGTGAAAGAGCCCTGGGCATCATAATGAATAAAGACAGTCAAATATTAATCATGGAAAAACTGAGAAGAATCTCATGCAAAGGTTGTCTGATGAGTATAGGATTTCCTGGGACAATTAAATCATTTCAAAATGCACCAAATTAAGAGTATATTATGTATACGTAAAAATACCCTTGATATAAACATGTCCACTTAACCAACAGAAAAGCTAAAGAAGGTCCTGTAATTTCATTTGGGGAGACCATTGGAATATGCCAAAGCTTACACATATCTTATGGATAAACAGACGGTTTATCAAAAAACAAAAACAAGTAAATGGATACAACAGGCTCAAAAGAATCAAAGACAGCTAATTTATAGAACAAAAAGTATTTCATTGTGTTATGGTCTTGTGCTTTGGCCTTAAAATGTCTCATAGCTCTTTTTCTGGCTAGAATTACCTCTAGTAAAGGTCTGAGAATGTTTCTTCCCCTCCGCGTTTAAAGATGTTCAGTTATTCACCAACAACTTGTTAATACCTTTATTCAACAATTTATTCAAAAAGGCATTCTTGCTCTTCTCCCTGTCAGCACAAACAGGTCCTCGTCTCACATACAGCGATAGTACGACGATGCAGAATGATCGAGTCTTTTACAAATATAATGCTGATAAAAACCAGTTCTGCTGGTTGTTTCCTTGGAAATGTTTGCTTCAGTTCTGCCCAGCTTTAGCATCCTTCCATCAACCTGCCAGTGAAGCAACAGTTCTTTAGTAGGCACCGACGACTGATTTGAGTGGACCTTCAGACCAGCTCAAGTACCTTCAGAAACGGGAGAAAAACATTTGTAGGGCACAATTCATGCTTAGCATCAATTTAGAGTTTTGGAAAATGGTTGCAGTTTTCAATAACTGAGCGAATGTGACTACAAATCCTCCTGCTTTTAGTAATAACAGAGCTCTCGGCAATAAATATAGATTTTTATGTAGCTATTTAGCTTGTTTTGCAGTACAGCTCACCTTGATTGTTCCTTGACTGTTGGCTGCAATCAACACATTTGACTCCTGAGGATCAAAACAGAGAAATGAGTGCATTGACAGAATGTGGCAAACAGTATTTGACTGAATCTCGGGTGGGAAGGTGGTCTGACAGAATGTATTTGCATGTTTGGGATGTTTGGCAAAAACCATCCTGGTCATTCCAGACTCAATCTCAGTTTGCGTTTCATTATTGTTATACGTTCACAAAAAGGCCTTGACATTTTACTTCTACATAATTTATGTACGGATGAGAAAGGCAATTAATTAAGACACTAAGCATAAATTCAGTCTGGTCAGCACATTGGTTTTGCACACAATTATTGCCATTTTTTCTCTCTAAGAAAATGTCAAGTATAAAAGGTATATAATACACAAGGGATCTGAAAGCAGACGTAATGTTTACATAGGGGTTTCAGCTGATAAATCAGGCAAACATGAATCCACATTTTGCATTTTCTAATATTTCTGAGCTGATTAGGCTTGATCAAAAGTACTTGTATGTTAATTCTTTTGGGAACCACAATTACGGTGCATTTTTTTAGTTCTAATGGCATAGTGCAATTAAAAGTAAAAATAGAAATCACATGAAATGCACATTTTGATGTCTACGGAGTTGTGCGAGAAAAAAAAAAAAAAACTATTAAATACACACAGAAACTGAAAGTTCTTCCATCATCCGAAATGAAGGTTAACCAATTTAATAGGGATGCCTTGAAATTACGCAAGTAAGATTTTAGGCTAGAAATATATCACTATTCCATAGTAACATTCTCATTTTCTATAATAATAATAATAATATTATTAGAATACTATAATATATCATTCAGTTTGGCTGTGTTTGGAAAAGTAAAAACTAAATCATCCTAAAGAGAAATATTTAGAACAAATATATCAATATTGGAATAAAAACAAAAACAAACTTATTCATATCATTGTGCTCCTGTGAAATGTGCCTACAAATTCTTAAAGGTTTAGTTCACCCAAAAATGATATTTGTCATTAATAACTCACCCTCATATTGTTCCACACCCGTAAGACCTTCATTCATCTTCAGAACACAAATGAAGATCGTTTTGATGAAATTGAGAGCTTTCTGTCCCTCCATTCTGCTACACAACTGACACTTTGACGCTTCAAAAAGTTCATAAAGAGATCGTAAACCTAATCCATATGAATTGAGTGGTTTAGTCCAAATTTTCTGAAGAGACTCGATCACTTTATATGATGAACAGATTGAATTTAAGGTTTTAACCACATATAAACATTCATCAACGCACACATTGTGGTAAACAGAAGCTCAAGCATGTTTGCTTGAAATGCGAGAACCAATGAGGTTTATTCTCTTGTGTTACGCATCACATTTGAGCTTCCAGAAGAGGTTTGTTCTCACGAGTCAATCAGGTTCAGTGGAGCTTCTGTTTATGTTTGCTGATCAATGTTTATACGTAAATAAAAGCCTAAATTCAATCTGTTCATTATATAAAGTGATCGAGTGTCTTCAGAAAATTTGGACTAAACCACTTGATTCATACGGATTAGTTTTACAATCTCTTTATTAACTTTTTGAAGCATTAAAGTCACGTAGCTGTCTATGGAAGGACAGAAAGCTCTCATATTTCATCAAAAAGATCTTAATTTGTGTTCTGAAGATGAACGAAAGTCTTACGGATTTGGAACGATATGAGGGTGAGTAATTATTGACAGAAATTTCATTTTTGAGTGAACTAATGCTTTAAAGAAAGGCATGACAATTAAATCACTCTCAAAATGTCATGATCGTGACATCCCTCTTTGGTTCTCCTGCTAAAGAGGAGAGCAAACATTATAAATCTTCTTGGTTAATAAATACAGCACTGTGCATGGTAAATTAGCCATGGGCTGAAAGATGACTTTATATTAATGCCTTTTACTGCAAACCACACTATTTAGACAGTGAAGCAGAGGAGTGTGGGTTTAATAAGCATGGATTTCTAAAGGACGGATGCACACCAACCTCCTCCCAACCCACTGTCCTATCCTACCCTGTCATTACTTGTCCTTAATGTACCAGCGGGTTCAGTTCTGTCCCCATGTGACCTCATAGCCCTACCAGTCCATGTTCTACTGTTGGTTGTAGAAGAGTGATTTATCTTGTCAAACATGAGTGAGATAAGACCAAATCATACCCCATCAGGTAGTGCTCGCCAGCATACTGCACTGACAAATTCATTGGTGTCATCCTCCTTCTTGTCCTTGTCCAGGACACTCTTCACAGTGTCAAACTTGAAAGTCAGCAGCGTCTTGGAGAGCCCTTTGTAGTACAAGTACAGCGAGTTGTTTTCACTTCCTGTGGGGTATGAAGTGAGAGCATTATTGAGGGTTTAAAAATGTGTTTTATTCTCCTTTTTCTTTAATAATAAACTGACCTAAATGATCAGAGGAAGTTTAATGTTCAAACAGAATTATCACAGCTTTGATTATAAACCAGCTCAAACTGTTTTTGTGCCAAAAGTAAACCTTTTTAATCAATTTTGCATAGTGCCACTCACCACATGCTACATAGTCTCCATTAGATGCCAGACCCACAAAGTTCTTCTCGTTGATGTGGCCTTTGAAGGAGCGCAAACAATGAGGCTTGTTCACATTCCAGAGTTTCAGCTGGCTGTCTGTTGAGCTGTGGGGATGTCACAATTTCACTTTGAT
The DNA here is from genome assembly GCA_037101425.1 of Elopichthys bambusa. Classification (NCBI taxonomy): domain Eukaryota; kingdom Metazoa; phylum Chordata; class Actinopteri; order Cypriniformes; family Xenocyprididae; genus Elopichthys; species Elopichthys bambusa. The sequence goes on from CM074437.1 coordinate 6,051,106, forward strand.
GTTCGATTTTTACCTCAAAATTGGTTTGTAATTAGTTGTTTAACTGTTCAGATTTCTCATAGTACGGTTTGGATCATTAGTTCTAATTCATTTAAAGATTAGGAAATTTGAGGCCAATTTATAACCAATATTTTTGTAACACTGTAAGCCGATACTGTTCCAATAGATGATGTTTTGTGATATAGCAATTTAGGTAGTTACCATGACTGTTTTTACTTATTTCATTTTATATATATATATATATATATATATATATATATTATATATAGTGCTGTCAATCATTTGTCTGTAATTAATCACGATTAATCGCACCTAACATTAAAGTTTTTAATATATTTTTAGATTGTAATAATTTCACATTTATTCTCTAAATTAATGTAGAAACGAGAGATATATTTTAAATATCTGATCGAACAGGTAGGAAATAATATATAATTTATATAATTTATAATTTAATAATAGCATAATTTAGATTAAAATATAGATTAATTTTTAATAACGCTACAAAAGTTATTCAATTAAGAGCAGTGAGTGATATTCTTTTTCTTTTGTTCTTTGATTAACATTAATGGCAGACTGTAGCTAGTTTATTAGGCTGCTGTCACTAAGACCTGCCACACACGACACAGATCTGACATCCTATTTTCTCACACCTCATTCATTTCATTTGTGTTCATTTAAGACTTTATTTAACTCATTTAAGACTTAATGCTTACGAGGATACTTGGCAAAACAGGCATTTTGGCATAATTTTGTGTGTTTTTGTCTGTTCAAGCTCAAAAGACAATCAGACAGCGAAAAATGCTACCTATCAGATTGTGCTGCCAACATCATATTCATGAGGTTTGAGGATTTATTTAGTAATGTCCTTACCTAACCCTACCCTAAACCTACCCTTAAAACAATGCAAATATAGTGTTGGTAGCACAATCTAATGGGTAGCATTATTCGTCAGAACACCGGTGTGCTGTCTGAAGCGGCTTTCTGCGTGCACAAGTCGTATGCGTGTCACACAGACAGGACATTCACAGACAGCACTGCGTTCTCTTTTGTGTCTTGTATGCATGACCATATAACGTAACGCTAGCTAAAGGATGACGGAAAAAAATTGCATTAATTGCATTATTATTTTTTATATTTTTTACGCATTAAGCTGAACAAATTAATCACGTGTTAACGTGTAAATGTTGACAGCATTAATATAAATATAAAGAGACATGCATTATCCATTGATAAAATAAAAAGCACAGAAGTTTTCAGTGTATACATACGCAGACACAATTTCTTCTCCATTGACAAACTTGGCGTAGGACACTGCTTTCCTGTGGCCTTTGAAAACCATGATGGGCTGCTTAGTGTTTCTCAGGTCATAGTAGTGCACACAGTGGTCTGGAAAAGATTTAGATTGAGTTGAAAAGTTTTACGATTTTTGCAGGAAGTAAATCTTTTAAAAGATCGATTCGAATGAATTATGTACCTGCACAACCAAAGGCAAGGTGATATCGAGAGGATGGACTGAACTTGACACAGCATACATTCGCCTTAGCTTCAATGCTAGCTACTGAATTGTCAAGGTTGGTGGACCACAACTTGACTGGAATAAAGAGAGTGTATTCATAAGTATTTATGGAAGAATATCTCTGTAAGAATCCTAAATCAAATAACTTGATCGGAACAGTTCAGTTGCAAAAATACCTTTTGCGTCATCTGATCCCGATGCTAAGAGCTTGGGATCCATAAGGTTGAAATCGACACTCCAACACCGCTTCTCATGCTCCTGTGGAAAATCAGAATCTAACTTAGATTAAGTCTAAAGGAACTTCAAATCACAAGCCATATGTTATAATGCAAATTAAATTCAAAATTAATCCACATCTCAATGTAAATGTATTTAAGACTCGAACAACTAATCAAATTGTTAAGGAAAATAGTTTGTGCTTCAGTTTTTCAAATTTGTAATTTAATTTTAATTTAAAATGTTTAGATTTTTTTGGGCACATAATGTACAGCATAGCCTGCAGTACATTTATATGTACTTTTTATTATTTTTATACCCATTAATTTGCACATTGTTAAGAAAAGAATGTTGGGCAAGATGTGAAATATGTTTATGTATACATGTTTTCACAGAAAATATATATATATATTTTTTTACTTCAACTGAAGAAATAATCAAGAAATTAATCATTCATCAAAACAAACATACATTTACTGTTTAAAAGTTTGGGGTCAGTAAGATTTTTTTGGCATGTACATTTCTAATAACAAAATATGACATGTAGACCTGTAGGAAACTGTAATAAATTGCTCTCCTACTAAAAGGGGTACAAGAATAATAAACGGCATCTGGTACAGCCCGGCACATGAGGGTACCTGGTAGACCTTTGACCTCTGCCCCGTGAACCCATCCCAAAGAATGACAGTCCCTTCGTAGTCACTGCTCGCCAACAGATTTTTGTGGTAGCTACTCCAGCTGATACAGCTGGAAAGAGACAAGACAGAAGAAAATGTGACATACTGTCGAGCTACTGCATAAATCCACCAAGAACATTCAGGCCAACCCCTGATTTCAGACACTCTTTATACCTAATTTTAGAGTTACATGTCATCTCGTTGACAGGATAATGAATGTCCACAGCATCCTGGATCACAGTGCCGTACTCAAACACTTTAATTTTCTTAGTGACACCGGCAATGGCAAAGTAATCACAGTCGCGGTCAAACTCAATGCTGCAAAAGAGGGGAAAGAGAGGAGACAGAACAAGTGTTAGCACAGCGAGTTCTCCTGACTGTGCGCGCTCATTATCTGCTCTACTTCCACTCAAACACGGACACTGAAAGAGACGAGAGCTGTAATGCATCCAAACAGCCTCTCAGCTGCTTTAGGTGATCAGATACAAGGATGTCTATAAAATGTTGGTGTTATGAAACCCGAGCTAGTTGAAGATTACATAAAATAACGAAATTATGGTTGGTTTGAGCCAGTGATTATATTTATAAACCCAATACTATGCCTGGGAATTGAGAACTGAACCAAATTATTTTTTTCATGACGTTCGGATTCATTAACAGTTCCTGAACGTCTGCCATCTTTCACCGATGCAGAAGAAATAGTTCCACTCTGATTGTTTCTTCTGCACAGTTAAATCTGCAAAAGAATATTATTTAAACTTACAGAACTTACAGTCTGGACTGAATGTGTAAAGACTGTGTACCCCATGAAATATACACTATTGTTTAAAAGTTTGGGGTCTGAAAATATTTTTTTAAACGTTTTTGAAATAAGTCTCTTATGCTCACTATTTAATTTAATTTATTTTTTTAAAAATCAAAAACAGTAAAAATGAATTTAAAATAACTTTCTATCTTAATATATTTTAAAATGTAATTTATTCCTGTGATGGCAAAGCTGAATTTTCACATGATCCTTCAGAAATCATTCTAATATCCCGATTTGGTGCTCAAGAAACATTTTCTATTATTATAAATAATGAAAACAGTTGCGTTGTGTTTGTGGAAACAGTTATACATTTTTTTCAGGTTTTATTGATAAAAAAAGAGCTGATTAAAAGCACAGTATTTATTTGAAACTGAAATCTTTTATAGTATCCATTTCTTTATTTCCATAGCCTGAATCTTGTTCTCAGACACCGTCCTTGCTGGTAGCCTGAAACAAGCATATAGTGAGACCTATAGTCCAGTTTCTGAAAATATTACTTTTTTGGGTTCTTTTTTTAATTAATCTGTCAAAGCAAATTATAAATAAGCCCAAACAAATCAGCCTAACTGGCTGACTCACTCAATTTATCAGTCAGTGTAGTTTTGAACTAACATCTTTAATTAACACCATTAAACCACAAGCTATTACTTTCAACTATAAATAAGCCGAGAACTGTTAAGGTGTTATGTTGTACTTAAGGTTTAGAAGACTGTAACAAGTGTAATTAATGACTGATTAATGAGAATGCATGGTTAAAGATAAGCATTTGGATGTTTTGTAATAAACTGTACTTTAAGAGACAGGAATGGAGATCAAGAGGAATTAGGTGTTAAAAGAAAAACAAATTATCAAAAAATAAAGAATAAGAAAAAAGCTGGATATAGATTAAAAGGACACACTGAAACAGGCCACAATTCCAACTTTTGGAAAACAGTACTCAAAATGCTCTCAGCCAGTACCTGTGATGTTATTCAGTAATACAATACTACCCTCTGCTGGTTACTTCAAAAAAGGAACCGAACAAAGATTAAAGTCCAACAGCATGTGGTCTTAACCACTTCAATTAATTTTTTGCAACCTTACCTGGACACAATACTGGAGCCATTATAGAGGTCACTAGCGTAAGAGAGGGTGGCCAGAGGCCTCACAGAGTTGTAACGGGTAAATTTTGATAGACACTCCATGAAATCATCCAGCTGGTTAACAGTCCTGCTGTCATCTATTAACAAGAAAAGCGATTGTGTAAAATATAACATTATTACAGATTTATAGATTTATAAACAGTATATATTGCTTTGAATCAACCAACCTGTTATTCTAGACATCCTATTGGAGAAGTAACACTGCTCTAGATCCTCAAAGTGTGCCGTCAGTCTCTTCCGCCGTGACGCCAGAGTGCTGTTGTACCATGTTTGTCTTTTACCCTAAAAGTAATAACATGAAAAAAGAGAATATCAGCATTACTCCAAGGGATATGAACCGGCTATAACCAAAAGGGAACAATTCATTAAAACAAGTTACCTGTGAGCTTCCACCAAAAGGGGGCTGAATGTATTCTGTGGGGTCTATTATGCTACTGCTGTAGACAGAAACAAGATTTTATTTTTTTAAATGGGGAATAAATAAATGAATACCGAGTGCACCTGCAATATTAAATATAGCGGGGTCTTACCTGGGTGCAGGTGAGGGAGCTTCAAACTGGGGTACAGTGCTGTCTAAATTGGGGTCCATGTCACTCACTGAATACACACCGCTCATTTCCTTAAAATAAACATACGCATCAGATGTACACTACTATTAAAAAGTGACACTTTCATTCAGAAAAGCACATAAAACTCATCACAAGTGACAGTAAAGACATTTATATTACAAAAGATTTCGTATTTCAAATAAATGCTGTTCCTTTGGACTTTCTATTCATCAAAGAAATCTTTAAAATAAATTGCAAGTTCCACAATTATTCAGCAACTTTTTTCAACATTGATAATAAGAAATGTTTCTTAAGCAGCCTATCAGGATATTACAATGATTACTAAAGATCATGTGACACTAAAGACTGGAGTAATGATGCTGAAAATTCAGCTTTGCTGTCATAGTGATGAATTACACTTTAAAATATATTCAAATAGAAAAGTTATTTTAAATTGTAATAACATTTCACTTGATTCTTGTTTTTAGTGTTTTAATTGTTTTTTTGTTTTTTTAACAAATACTGAGTATAAGCCACTTCTTTCAAAAGCATTTAAAAAAAATATTACCAATCCTAAACTTTTAAACAGTAGTGTTTAATTGTATATGTAAATATATTATATTTCCACACCTGTAGATCATTTTCTTTGTTAAGAAACAGGGACTTAATTTATTACAATGTTGCATTTTCTTCTTGGTTTGGTTTCACAAGGCAACATTTCAAAGCATACCAAAACGTGTTTATGCAAATCACATGCGAGTTAAACTGTCCTCTTATTGGTCAGAGTTTCCCCTGTATGACTGCATCATCCATCAAGATGGATTAACAAGTTTGCTCTGCAAGCTTATTGTGGTTTTATCTGTAGCGGAGGTGACAAGCAAACACTTATATGAATGTAGCCTTTGTTTCCCGCTCTGACTGATAAATTATGTATATATAAAATTTATAATGCAGTTAGAGCAGGAATCAAGGCTTCGTCTGGACAGCATTCTTGCAATGCATGGAGAAGAGCAATTACTCAGAAGATGATGCGCTCTTTGGTTTTTCAACTACAAAAACTCACAGAATCAGACACTGCTGTTTTTTATATAACACTTTTCCCATTATGAATTATGATACCGCTTGGTTCGTTTGTCTGCTGGGTCGGATTGCTTTCTCACCTCATCCGAACAGCCACAGAGTTTGTTTTCAATTCGGGCGAGACCACCTCGTTCAGGCAATCTCGAAGCCATTGTTTTGGTGCAGATCCAAGCACGATTGCCATGTTCATATATGCCTAAACTAATCGAACTAATGGAGAAAACGCACCAGGTTCTGAAAAAACCCAGCAAACATTGGTCCGACGACAACGTAGTGTCCCTGGCCAAAAGTGGTCACAGTTGGATGGCATAAATCGGTAAAAATATGTAACAGAGCATTTCCTAAAAATACACTCAGATACGTTTGTACATGCGTATAATTCTCTGGGGTTGCATGTATAATTGTTACTTTGACTTTTAGCTACGTGTAGTTCAATATATAACAATTCATAACTTAATTAATAAGATAACATCAAAGATTTTTAATTTTGGAACTATTTATCAATCATGACCTGACATGTCAGAGGGATGTCTTTTCTGAGTCATTAAACATCCAAATGTTTGCTGGGAAATGCTCCAAACGAGCCAGGAAAACACCTTAAATACAAAATAACACTGCTCTAGACCATTAAAAATAAATAAATAAATAAATAAAATATTCCGACCAAGTTCCCATCTCTGACAATTCTGGGTCACCATACTAAACTGACCTCAACTCGTTTGATATCCTCTTCCAAAAAGTTCAGTTCTTTTTGTAACTGCTCCAGTTGCTGTTGAAGTAAAGACAGAGAGACTGAGTTAATGACCTCAAAGCTGTCAACTGTGCATTATTCAACATTTTAAAAATAGATGTGGAGGCCAAACCTCTCTTTTATTTCTTCTGGCTTCTTTCAGGAATTCCATTAAGATCTGGCGCTGAGCAGCTTGTGATTCCTGTGGACAGAAATCAGTGAAAGATCAGCAAAAGACGAGCAATTGGTTTTTATGAGTCACACAGCAGGAGGTTTTGTGTCCCTTTATAAGACAAATTATTGTAATGTCACACGACAATCAGCAATGCTTCCAGGCTCTTCACACAAGCAGCTTTTAGAGACAATCAACAGTACTGCATGTTGATCTTTTAAGCATTATAGACTGTAAACATGCTTGTTAATGCTGATTTAAGCTTTAATAAAAGGTTATTATAAATTGATCACATATGTAACATTTTGAAATTGATCAGATTTTAACCGATGTTGTTTTCACTTAAAAACATTCTGTGGTGGTAAAATAGCTGATTGTGGTTTATTTAGTCTTATTTTTGTCACAGCACTTACGCTTTGGAATTTAAAACCAGTGGTTCGTAACATTAGGGTTTGTGTGATCATAATTTCTGTCAAATTTGAGTTTCTTTTGATCCACCTAAAACAAAATCTACAGAATACCAATCTTCGGTGTTTCAATACCATAGGCAGCACTTTTCAGTCAGTTTCAGCTCAATGTGAATGAAACGCTAATATAAAGAATAATATATCTGAAGAACCCAGAAATGTTGCATTAACAGTAATAATATCTGTAAGAAGTATACCCACCGCCTCCAGTTGTTTCTTTTTTTGCAACAGGTACTCTAATATGTAGTTGACATTGGCTAAATCCATATTCTCTTGATCTGCGCCAAGGACGTCTTGGAAAACCTGCCATTTGGTTCCATTCTATAAACAGCATACAAAACATGAACAATAAGACATCATTTAATGTGCTACAAACTATTTGCAAAAGTCAACCAAATTTGTTTAAATAGTTTCCACTCATTATACAAATGGTGAGCGGGGATGCACTTACAGGATGATCTCGTTTCAGACGCTTCTCTTCAGATCTCTGTTTTTGTTTCAGGATCAGTTCATTCACTGTAAAATAATCAGAGAATCATGTCATCTAAGCAATTCTCAGACTGAAAAAAAAAACAAAAAAACTAAAGTCTTATTTGATATATAAGTATGTACTTTATGTGGTAACAATAGTGTTTGAGGATGTCAAATTAGACAAGTATGCAAAAAAAATAAATAAATAAATAAACAACTGATATGCATTAGCATACACATACCTAAGAAGTTGGGGTAAAGTTGATCCACATTGTCAATGATATAATTACATTTCGGGCATCTGTTGCTGTCCTCCAAACTCTGTCGTATACATTTATAACTGAATAGAAATGAAGACATGATTAATTGATTGAAACCTATAAATAGTCTAGAAAATAAAACACGAAAAGGCAAGAATAAACTCAGTTTAGAGAACAAGTGCTTCTCACCAGAAACTGTGGCCACACTTTGTCATGTGAGCTTCCTCAATCATCTCAAAACATATAGGGCTGTTGAGAGAAAAAACAAAATCATGACATGCAAGGCTTGCTTCCCTTTTCTAACAAATCAACAAAAAGCTGAGACTTGACTTGGAGCTTAAAAGTCTGAGAACACTATTAAAATATATATATTTTTTTTAACATCATAAATGATATTATCAGAATAATTTGATTGAAACGTTAAAAATCATTTAATGACAACAGATCTCTATATCTATACACACAAACGTTTCAAAATCACTTTTATTTTGAGTTTGTCAGATATACAATTTCAACCAAAAATCTGTCATCAAACTTGTATGACTTTCTGGCAACTTTGACAACAAACGGTCAGTCTCTAACATTATGGCCCAGTTTCACAGAAACCAGGATTAAGCCTTAGTTCAATTATTAGGATATTTAAGTAGCTTTTTATAAACGTACCGCAGAAAGAAAGAAAAAACATTACTGGTGAGCTGTTGAGAGAAAACAATGGCACTGACAGATGTTTAGGTATGTCAGTGCAAGTTGTTTTTAGTTAAAACAGCTCAAACATGCATTTTAGTCTAGGACTAACTTAAGCCTTGTCTGTGAAACCGGGGGAAAGTGTAACATCTCCTTTTGTACTCCACACAAAAAAAGAATATGATGAACAACATGAAACATCAAAACAACGTGATGGTGAGTAGTACACAATGACAGACTTTTCCTTTATAGGGGAACTATCCCTTTAACACAATGTTGACAATTATCATTTAGCTTTACCCATGGAATTACAGGATTAAGTGCGGAGTAAATCACAGGATTAGCCAGATATACCTGCAATTAAGCCCGCATGTGAGAAATTGTTCAAAACAAACAAAAACTTCAATATCGAGTGAATTTAGACCTCTGCAGGGACGGTAAATGCACTTACCATACAAAATCATTACTCTTGTCCTCATAGGGATTAATCAGACCGTTGTACAGGGGTCTTTTTCTGCTTGACGAGCCCAGTCGAGCGCTCTGTCCCTCGGCTACTGAGCCCAGAGTCCGCGAGGACACCCCGTTACCCGAACTGTTCCCATTCTGAGCGCCGCTACTCCCGCTGTTCGCTACACCGGCGCCGCCGCTGCTGCTCATACTCCCAGAGCTCGTCCCAGGGACGGACCCCGCTGCACCGCCAGACTGCTGCTGTCGAGTGCTTGACATGATTGAAGCCGATCGTGCACGTCGGAAGGCCAGAGCTGAAGCTAAAGCTGCGGGGCTTCACCGCATCCGGGCGGCTGTGGTAGATACGCTAACTAGCTAAAGCGACACAGATAAGAGAAAAGAACCAGAAACTTCCTCCAAGCGCACTGCTAGCACTGAAAGGCGCTTATTTGAGCACAGCTGATATGGTTCTTCTCTATGCAAGAGGTTTGCATTGGGCCAGCTCGATGCTAATGTGGATATGCAGCTCCGCAGAGATTTGTTGACAATTCTGAGAGCTTTAGAAATTTCAATCCACTGTCTGCAGGATGTTCACGCGAGAACTTCCCCGAATGAAACGTTCGAGTGACTCGGAGTTCAGCGGCACCTACTGGCTTGGAAGAAAACTGCAGGTATCAATCAAAACAATCTATCCAAAAGTATTCAGGATAACTACCTAACCGCCGCAGATTAGGTAAATGAAGCAAATTACGTTGTTAAAAACACAGCAGCTTCAATGTTTCAGGTAACTGTTATGACTTAATGTAATTTAGACTGTGTAGGAACAACACGAACTGTTTCTTTATATAATAATGACCACTGGCCTAGTTTTACTTATACAAATGTAATAAAAATTAGGATGATCAACTAAATTGTTTGTGTATAACCTATCCATGGTATTTACGCAACTTTATAACACATTTAAACCGTTACATTGGCTTTGTTTTGGTTTTCCTTAAAACGAACTGGGGGGGGAAAATCACAAGATTAATCACGATTAGTCATTTTAATCATTTTTTTTTATTTTTTAGGTTTAACAAATCAGAATTTAAATCTTCCCAAAGAATATTTAATGTTAAAACAATGTTATATTGGTGTTCTCCTAAATAGATATATAGATAAATTGATTAATTGATTGACAAACCAACATGGAAAAGTAATGGTGGTTATTTTATTTTTATTTTTTTATTACATCTTTACTTAGATCCTGAGCAGTGTAGTCAGAATGTTGCCCTGCCTTAAGCTGTGGCTTTAGGAAAACAGAAACAGAGCCCCCCACCTGTTCCCCCTATTTCATCTACCTCAAAAACAGAGTGGTCAACACAGCCCTATACACAACCCACTCTGATCCAGACTTTTTTGAGTCCATGCCAGAGGAGACGCTACGCAGCTTTCTACCACCCACCGTGTGACCACCTGCCCTCTCTATCCAAAATATCTTCTCTGATCTTGTACCATACTTTCTCTCTGTCATCAGTACATCTTTGACCAGAAGCTCTGTCCCATTAGACTTCATAAAGGGATATTTCATCCAAAAATAAAAATTCTGTCATCATGTACTCACGCTCATGTTGTTCCAAACCCACATGGCTTTCATTCTTCTTTTACCTGCTTTGATGATGACCAGGCAGGTCATGAATCTCTCAAGATTCAAAAGGACAAAAAAGAACTAAAAGTGTCATAAAAGTAGCCCATATTATTTGTACGATATTCCAAGTCTTCTGAAGCAGTTTCAAAAATGTTTCAGCCATTAAAAAAAAAAATTCTGAAAAATAAATGTTGGTTTCCACAAAAAAATATAGCAGCACAACTGTTTTCAACATTGATAAGAATAAGAAATGTTTCTTGAGCATCAAATCAGCTTATCAGAATGATTTCTGAAGGATCATGTGACACTTTAGACTGGAGTAATGACTCAATGTTCAGTTACAGTGGTTAACAACCCACTGTACAGAAAGATTATCATTGAATAATGACTAGATCAATTCAGCCATTTTAGTCTGTATCTCACAGAATGTCTTCAGAAGACTTGGAATATATGAATGGACTACTTTTTATAATACATTCATTGTGCTTTTGTGTCCTTTTACGAAGCTTGTCTCAATTCGGCAGTATTAAAATGGAGCACAGAAAGTAGAAGAGAAGCAAACAAATGTAAAGGTCTGATGTGAAGAATGCAAATACGATGTAATGACGGAGTGAATATGCTAATTAGCGCATGCAGTCATTTAACGACATTTAGCGACTTTTGAACAGGCTTTAGCTACAATCCCTTGAAAATAGTTTGCAACAGTGCGTACATTTAGAGACTACGATATTTTCCTCATAGTAATGTTAACCAGGCAATCACCAAAGAGCTTGAGGACATTAGCAAGATTAGCTAATGTCAGCCATGTTCTGTCATTGTACAATTTGCATTAGGTTCTCATAGAGATTGGATGGCAGTGTAACAGCTACGATTAATTAGCTTTCTTTGCTTGTCCGTGTTAATTCCTACAGACACTCATGACTGAAGTTTTCATTTTACACAGCAGGGGGAGTTATTATATCTTCAGAAACACTACAGCTAGATTCAATCAAGGACACTCGCATATCACGGTACGTCTATTTGACTGTCATTATTTTCAAACGCTCAGTTAGACAAATTAAAATCAGCTAAACACTTAGTTAGCACATAATTGGATTGAAATGCTAATCCATTTAATATCTCTGTAACTTGTGTTTCAGGTATATAAAACATTAAAACATTTGTTTTAGATAGTTGTTATTTCTAAGTTATTTATATTTTATTTAAATATATTTAGATAGACATATTAGCTGAATTAGTTACATTGTTATTCATAGATTTTATAAAGGATTTTCACTGTCCATGATATTTGGAATCAACAGTTTTTATTCAGTTTATAAGCTGGAAAACTTGTCATTTTAATGGATAGCTTGCAGAACATTAATTTGACCGAAGGACATGTGTAGAAATAATCTCATAATATATATTTAACAGGGAACCATATCAAAGATAAGCTTTGCTGATACTATTTTCATTGTACTCCGCTATTATATGTTCTTTTGGCAGTACAGATCATTTTCTTCACATGCAATGAGTTAATTACAGCACTGCTCTCCCTTCCTGACCTCCATAATGGACCACACTTCAAAGCTCTCCAACACTTACTTTTGTTGATTCAGATGTTCTTTACTTATATCTCATAGGAAATTAAGCTCTAATAGCTGGCGTTGTTAACACAGTTAACAGAAGAGTTTAAAGCCAACTTAAATTCCAAATGGATAAGCCCTCAAAGGAGGGGATCGGGCAAAACGTCTGGATGAGTTGTGTCGGCTCACATTGGCCAGCGCGGTGTCTCAATTACAAATGGGCTAACTGTGGTTGCCATTTCAAACATTTATATATCTCTAGTGCTTCTGTTATGGCTCTAAAGGGAGAAATAAACCCCTTTTAACTGATAATATACTTCAAATATATTGGAGATACTTGACTGATCCGCCACTGTTGAGTACAATGTGTCTTTTGGAAGGAAAGTGGTAAATTACACCACGCACAAAAAAAAGTTAGTTAGTTTGCCATTATCATGCTGAATTCATGTCTTTGTTCTTATAAAGCACAATAATTATGAGTTCTGTTGTTAATCTCTGGATAAAAGCATAGCCTGGATTGATTTTACGACTTTATGTGACTGTCTTTCTTACTGTAGTTAAAAACGTATCATTTAATTTGAGACACACCTATCATTTGCTTGGAGTGAAGATCCAATGATCCTAAAAACAATAACAAAATTAAATCTTTTAAAACATTAGGCACTTTAATTGGATCAGATGTCTGCTTTTGATATTAATGGGCAACGCAGGAAAATGAGTAACAATTCCCAGCTGTCCGCCTCCCAACTGCCAACACACACATATGCAAACACAATTTCATATGGATACAAGCATATAAAACAGATATATGATGCACTTACAGGCAGTGTTGGGGGTAAAGCATTACAAGTAACTTGAATTATGTCATTAGAATAGTTAGTAACTAGTAGTAAAGTAGTAAGTAACTAGTAAAGTAATGCAAGTTACTTTCTCAAATTTACTGACTGACAGCTCTCCTGTCCCCATGTTGAGAGAAATATGGTAAGTGCAGACTAGTGTTGTGTGTATGATGGATACACATATGATGGATATTGTAGTTTTATACTAAATGTGAACATGCATTCACTCATAACAGTTGCACGAAAACATTCACTATGTAGTAAATGAATAAAAACAGTAAAATGCAATCTCAGAATTTTAAACAAACCTGTAATAATGAAATATATTAAATTACACAAAGATACTTTATGTATTTAATATCACTTTATTAACCAGTGTCTTTGCTGCTGACCTTCAATGATCCAATTCAACCATACCTAATAAGCAAAAATGACTTTAGATTTAGAAATAAGAGGGTTGAACTTCCTTGTCCTGTATCCTATTCTTCGTTAATCAAGAATTGCAGCACAGCTGAAAGGTTTGTTTGAGCTGCGCACTCTACTGTACAGGCGTAAATATGCATTTCCTTCAGCCCGAAGCCCTTGGTATACTTCGTTTTTTACATGTGCGTTATTGTACATGTGCACATACTTGAAAAGTATACTTCATTTGACTCGTACGCATACACAGGCGTTCGACGCATGCGCAATCTCTCGCCACGAGTTAAGGTGCGGTCACTTTTTCGTCCCATTTACTTCCAATCATATGTATACGAATGTGTCAGACCGGAAATGCAAGCTTGTGCGAAAAGTTTCCCATTTCGCTGCATTCCAAAGTGCAAATTTGATGAACTCTGATCAGTAGAAGATCGATTCGTCCCGGCATGACCTCTTGGCTAAATTAAAAGAAGGATATTTTTGCAGTAAAGTCGAGTAGGTTGTATATTTTTAACATTTTGAATGTATTAATATATGTTATATGTTGAATTCTTGTTTATAAAAAAAGAAGCTATAGGCCGTGACACACAACCGTTGCAGTATCTGATGAAATTTTGCACGTTCAAAGTCTAGTGTGACCGCGGCTTTACAAGTATGCACGGTTACAAAATCCGGCGGTGCGCATACAGTACGCGCATACTCTTTTGATGACAAAATACGCGTCACGCGCACTGTGCGCTGACCTTCACGTACCCTCACGTACTATACTTTGGGCTTCAGGCTTATTTATTTCACTTTTGGTGTGAAAGGGCCTTAACATTTGCCAAAAATATAACTTTTTTGTTGTTATTAAAAAAACAAACAAGCAAGCAGAGCCCAAGTGAGAAAAAGTAACAAAAAAAAAAACATTGCAACACAATATTGTAATGCATTACTTTTAAAAGTAACTTTCCCCAACACTGCTTACAGGTATTATGCCATTAAAGTGCTTTTATGAGACAATACTAAAGGCAGTACTATGAGACAATACCACTTTATTTAAAGGGTCACAGAATCTTTTGAAATGTTGAAACACACAAAACTTTTTTATTTGATTTCACAGCATCAAGAAAAGTGGTTAGAAAAATGTATAGAGTCCTGGCTTGTTGAAGATGAACTGCGACTCCATCTGCAAAGCAGTCAAATCCACTGAGATGTGTTTTTGAGGTATATCTAGAACATAAGGAAGGGAAATAAAGAAAAAAAAAAAAGGAGCCGTCAGATGCTCACTCAGAATAATCCAGTCTTAAAGCCAAGCCAGCCATGACTAACTAGGAAATGACGTTATAGTTCACACAGTGCACACCTGCTTCCCTCACTGTATCTTTTCAAATATCTATTCTGTGGAATTATTTGCTCCCTGTGGAAGTTAGTTGTGTCTCCCAAGTGATAGAATAACAGTTTTGTCACTGGTTGAAAATGTAGTAAATATCTGCAACAGATTTATAATCTATTTTTGATTCTACCTCTGCTTGCCTTTGAACTTCGCTAGGCTCCTTGTTATTTGTCCAGCACATCAGGTTGGATTTTCCCATTGCGTTTCTGGTCATTTAGAATTGGATTGGGGTAGGGCAGTCTCAAATGAAGGATAATCTCTTAGAGGTCCTTTGCAGTGGGGGGTGAGGCCCAGGAGCGACCATTCACTTTTTTTTTTTTTTACACAGTTGCAGCTGTCTCAAAGCACTTTGGTACAAAAAAGCTGAATGTTTTGCGGGCAGATCCTTGGGCTGGTTGCGGAATTCTTACCTCCCACTGTTGGGGCCCTTTCTAACCCCGAAGGGGCCCCTGCCGTAACTGCCAGTTACCCCAAGTCGGGGCCATTTGCAAATTGAGCCTGACAAAAACGGTGAGGCGAAAACTGGTGCGTTTCGGAAATTAAACAGCGGCATGTCTAACTTTTTGACCATTGTGGTGTGAGATGTTGTGCGTGGTTGCTGAGTTGTTGTGGGTCACAAATCTACTCATTTGCAAGTCACATCACTCTATGCACCTGTGGTGCTGAATGCCGTTCAGGGCTATTATTCACTGTACAAAAACGTAAAGATACTCTGACCACATATTTAAAATGTGGCAGGCAAACACTGATATGATTGAACTCTCAGCTGAAAGTGTGAATATTTTTAGTTCAAAGTGCTTATACAATGGCACTTTATAATTCTGGATAGATTGAGATTGCTATATAAGCTTTTCTGTATCCTTTTAGATTCTTTACATGAGAGGAAATAGGACAGAATTGCCTTTGAAATGCTTAGAAAATAATTGGCACATTAAATCGTAATGTGCAGTATATTCACAAACAATCAGAAACATGATTCATTTTAAATTATTAATAATATCTGGGTCTTTTGGTCAAGATTTTTCACAAATGACAAGATAAAGAAGTCTCCAATTAAAGTCATTATAATGATAAGGGGAACCACTACGGCTTTCCCTAGCTGCACGTCTTCATATGACTGGAGCATAGCCCAGTACTGAAGTAACTACACAATTCATATATAGAGAAAAAAAAAAAAAAAAAAAACTCAGACCGAGAAAGAGTAACAGGAACAAAAGACTCTCTTAGATTTTATTAGTAAACTCTCATAGGATGTACTGCAAGGAAAAAGCATGGAAATAAGGCAAACTTCCACACAGGGAAAATTGCGGCACATCATAGACATTTTAATAATCAGAAATAGTTACTGTACATTTACTGGAGTCTTATTATATGATGCAGTCGTCTCTCTCCAACCCTTTCACAACTGAACACCATTGTAAGGAAATTCAGGAAAAATGTGTTTGGTAGTAACAGACTGCATCTCAGGTATTATAAATGCACAGAAATAAATTATAGATACTGAATTAGTCTGTGATACATCACATTTTACCTAGAGGGTAAATTGTGTTCACAGGCCTTCATTTTTTATTTTTTTTATTTATTTTTTTTATTTTTTTATTTTTTGTAGAAAGGGAGAATTCCTTCCAAATATTAATGTTTTATATCCACAAGAAAATTGTACTTGTTAACAGCTATTCATTTTTGGTTAACTAGTTTACTCGTGTTTATTGAAATTAGATTTTACTGGTACTTTATTGCAGTTAAAATTAATGATGCAGTAAGTTAACTATCTTAGTACAGAAAAGCTCTTTGTGTTGATGAGAGATTTTGGCAGATTAGATTAAAAGTGTAATCTATAAAATAATTATACATTATTAATTTTAGTCTTTTTACTGTATGAAAATTAATCTCATAACTATTTTATTTTAATATAATAATACAAATTGCTCAACTTGGCAGCTGTCCTAAATATTTATTTATGTTTTAACTTTTTTAAATTCTTTTATTTATTTATATTTATCTACTATATATATATATATATATATATATATATATATATATATATATATATAAACATTTCACAAAATTTGATATTTCAAGGCATATTGTAAAATTCAGCATTTTAAGATGCAGGTGGAAACAGAATTGGATGTAATATTATTTAAATATTATTATTAGTCATTTTATTGTATCAAAATTAATCTTATAGCTATTTTATTTTAATATAAAAATACAAATTGCCCAGTTTGGCAGCTGTCCTAAATATTTATTTGTTTTAAATTATTTTATTTTATTTATATATATTTACATACACAAAATTTGATATTTCAAGGCATATTGTAAAATTCAGCATTTTAAGATGCAGTTAGAAACAGGATCGGCAGTAATATTAATATAAATATTTTTAAATAAATCAGTTTTAATTAAATAAATGTTCTAAGTAAAAAAAAAAAAAAAAACTCAAAAAAGATCCACCTGACTATTTGCCTTTTTTTCCCCTCAGCTTTTTTTCCCCCTAACTTCTCTCTAAGAGAGAGTGTTCTGGAATTGGCCATTGGTCCATCCTTGTTTTTCAGTGTTTACACATCCCTCACTTGTCTTTTCCTACATGTGCAGCGTTTCAGCCCTGCTTCACATGTCAGGCAGATGTGCTGTCTCTTGCATTACAATACAGAAGTAGGTGTAGATGTCAATGGCACTGGGGGAGAAAGTGAGAGTAGATGCATGCATGCAGGGGCTGGGTTGGACCTGGGTGAAGTTTTCTTTCCTAATGGTTGGGTTAGGGGCTGGGTTTGTGATGTCAGGCTGGAGGAAACAGATAAAGCGTTTAGCGCGTTAGTTTGATCTGATGTGGAGATGTGGAGAGCGCGTGCAGCGGGACTGAGCATAGGAATATAGACACACACGGAGCGCAAGAGGAGTCTCCGCACCATCTCAAGGTGATCCAAAGAGTCGTTTTCACTTGGAACAGCATGGCAAAAAGACAAATCTCCTTTCAGTACCTTCACATTATTGGATATTGATCCATATTTTGTGAAAATAAAATCTTTTTAAGCGGACTTTCACAGCTCCCTGAAACACTCCACTATTAGAATAAACCTCGACAGGCTTTTTTATTTTAAAACATTTTGGCGGTTTGTTCGCAGGACGAAGCGTGACCGCGATCATTTGGACGCGACCCATTGCGCGCCGGTGAAAGGTGGCAACCTCACATAACCTTTATCCAGCGTCACATCTCTCCAAACAACCTTACACTGTACAGTCAGCAAGCTATGTAAGTCTGCAATTAAACGCGATACTATCACTTCAATTCGACCACAATGAGGATACATTATTGCGCGCGTAAATGAACTATAAGTGAATGACAATTAGACTCAGAGCGCGCTACAGAGACAGCTTTGAGGAGATCCACGAGACACGAGATGTTGCGTTTGGAGCTCAGCACTTAAAGTAGACTGTTTGCTGTCAGTTAGGGTACTCATTCAGTTGCATAAATGGTAAATTAGTTGAGGAACAGACTATCCACCTTGATGCACTGACAATTTCGACTTCCAGTACAATTTCTTTTTAAACAGTAAAAAAGATACACATTACTATTGTAACTTAAAGACAGTATATGCTTATCATTGATAAAGAAAAGGCACCCAAAACAATTTAAGCGAAGCAACCATTAGTTCCCTTCCCAAGTGCAATTCAAAACAAACAAACAAACAAACAAACAAATGTCCACGCTTTAAAAGCTACACCTTCTCCTCAATAAAATGATGATTTTTAGACTATTAGCTATTATTCTTGCAGTATTTCACGCTTGGCCGCTGAACAGCGCTCAGTCAGATCATATCCAGAAGTATAAGCGGACACTGGCACAGAAAGCGGAACGAGCGCTAGATGGTGAGCAGTGCGGCTCAATCAGCCGAAAGCGGCCGCCGCGCTCCACGGTGCAGCAGTACCCCCTAGTGGGCATGACTGGAAAGTACGCTGGCTTGATAGACTTGCACTTAAGGAAAACTAAAACCGTGAGGTCGTGTTCAGGTGAGTGCAGCTCTAGTGGCACAAATGCAGTTGAATTAACTAACTGGACTAGTAATGAGAAGAAAAAATATGAAGAAGAGACTTTCATATGGAAGAAAGAAGGCAAACAGTCACAGGGGGTCACTGCTCCTGGATCTACTAAATCACACAAACCCCTTAAATCCATATCAAAAGGACACTCTTTACAGACAGATCAGGGTGGTGATTTGATAGACAGCTTATCCTCATTAAGAAGGGTTGCACGGAGCCTTCCAGAGTTCAACAAAGACACCAATATCCACCACATCAACTACTCAACAGATAGTGATGAGTACTCCGGGGAGCAAGAGGGGCTGCAGAGCACTGCTGGGGAGCTATGGAGGGCCGATGTACGCGATGTGCCCGCAAACTGGATGACAGCTGTGTATTTCAGCGGTCAGGCGGAGCAACTAAAGGTGAACCCTGCATTTGGCATAGAACTTCCTCGTTCCAGGTTCACGTTAGAGCTGTGGGTCAAGCCGGAAGGGGGTCAGAATAATCCTGCCATCATCGCAGGTGGGTGTTCATTCATACATCATTCTCATATTCTGAAACCACTCTTTTCATGTTGGAAGCTGAGATGCAGCTTTTCTCTTTTTTTTCTTTTTTTTTTCCAAAATTGGTTTTCTAGGAATTGGAATTGTCATAGGCTATTACTTAAAGCAGCAGTTATTACTTGAAGGATACATAATTGACAATTAGCAAATGTCTAATCAGAATAAATACTGCTGTAAGGCATAGAGCCATGCAGACCGAAATGATTATGGGAAGTCAGATTCATTCCTCAAACTCGCCTCAGTTCATCAAGTGCATCAAATGTGTGGTGGAATCTGTGTTGTGTCACACTTTGACACATTGTTGTTTCATTTAAGAGGCCTTTGTTTGAGGATATCAGCTGACAAGCAGATGAAAGGAGAATGGGGAAATCAGCTGCTTACGAGGTGCAAACGATGAGTAGTGCTGCTAAGGGCGGAGGGTTAGAGGAACAAGTGGCCACCACCTGCTCAGTCTCAGTGTGTCCTGTCTGCTGTATTTAATCACTTGTTTAGTGCATATGGCCCATTGCGTTTCCAAGATTTGATTCATAAGCAGAATGTTCTGGACACCGTACTCCTCACATTGACAGCTACCTTAATCCAGCTCAATAGTTTGATATATGTAAAACATGTAATTTGCAGCAGAAGTAGGTGGTTTTTCACATGCAAAGCTGATATGCGATTAATGTTTTGTAATAAGGAAAATATATAATTTATTTATATTTATTTTTTATTTGTTATTGCAAACCCATCACTAAAATGATTTAATTTCTATAGAGGACCTTAATGTAGGGCTTACAGCAGCATTTCAGGTTTTCCCTAACTGTTAATCACTAGGTTTTTGATGTACGGTTTTGACTGAGTTGACTTTCGATGCACGTATGATGATTACAAAAAAAAAACAAGGTGTGGAACATCACAGAAGGTGCCGGATCCCTCAAGGGAGCTTTCATAATCAGGTAAATGTGCATTTTTGAATGGCTGCTGAGGAGGGTCAATGTGGAAATGATTATATCTGGAAGTGCTTCTGAGACCAGTTCCCAGTAAGGAGAACAAAGCCCAGAGTTCTCTGGTTGTAACCTGCATGAGGCTTTTCCTCTACCACGGATGCCAAAATACATGCTTTTAGGCGAAAGGGGGTGCAAATATTATTCATCTGTTTCTAAAACTGATGAGTCATCCATCAGACCTCCAAGAGAGCATTAGATATTCCATTTTAAAATTATCCACCACTTGGATAAAATCACTTTTCCCCAATGACGTGAAACCTCTTAAATAAATGAGGGGTTCTACCATCTTGCTATTGTTAAGATTCACTTTGACATATTATATTATATTTATATTATTTCACTTTGACATATTCGTCATCACTAAAATTGTGTGAACATTCACTCCAGCTCCTTCTGAGGTCAATAGCTTTCTTTTAACAATCAGTGGACAAATCTATTGTTATAAAGCCAGTTATAAAAAAAAAAAAAAAACTCTGCCAAATGAGCGTTCAAAGGCTTTACTGGAAGTGGTCTTTTCAGTGCTAACTTTTCTTTTGCTAATAAGTGATGCTATTCAAAAATATTCCCTTTCTCTCAGAAACACTTATCATATCGAAGCCATCACTCATACAACATTACAAATAAAGTATTTCTTTAGCGCACTTCGTCTCGAGCCAAACTCAGCACTCCGGGCCAGTCTGAGGTACTACTACTTTATTTAGTGGGAGACCGACACTATAAAAACAGTAAGATAAGAACCCGAGCTTTGAAAATGTAGTACCATCCAAGTGGATCATACTCTGGAAAGGTTTATCTTCAAATTCATGACTTCAGGGCTGATACACACAGAAATTAGCAGAAGTTGTCACACGCAGGAGCCCCGCACACACATCGGCAGGCTTTTCCAATGAATGAAATTTCAGTGTGGTCCGCGTCCCTCAGGATATTTTGTTTAAAGCTGCCCATCTCTCGTTCTCAGGGAATAATGCACCCGAGTGTGTATGTGCTCGCATGTGCGCGTGTTGTTGGGAGGGTGAAGGGGTTCCCTGACCTCTCTCTGTCCTTCGACGGTAACATCTGGCTGCCAGATGTGACTGCTCCGTACGAAAGGCAGCTGGGAATATCAGTGGATTTGTTGAATGGAAATGACTTAAACTCTTAAACTCTTCAGATAATTAAATGACAATTACTCTGTGCTTGATGAAGCTACATTTCTGTTCATTGACTTTTTTTATTTTCTAGGCGTGTTTGACAACTGCTCGTATCCCTTGAGCGAGAAAGGCTGGTCTGTCGGTATTCGAGCGGCAGACTCTACAGGAAGAAAAGATGGCAGGTTTTTCTTCTCCCTTCGCACAGATCGTGCGCTCAAATCCACCACTATCATCGGACACCAGCGCTACCAGCCCAACAGCTGGACTCATGTGGTGGCCAGTTATGACGGCCACAAGATGGCACTGTACGTAGACAACGCCAAGGTCGGCGAGAGCAGCGAACAGTCAGGTGACTTGTACAGCCCCTACATCAAGGCCTGTCGGTTGCTTCTGCTTGGCGGACACCAGTCTGATCACGAACACAGTTTCCGTGGGCATTTGGGAGGCGTCACGCTTTGGGGTTATGCGCACACTCACGAAGCACTTTTTAAAGGTCACCAACCCCGTGCAGGGAGACAATCTCCCCTCCTGTCCCAGTGGGCAGATTTCTCAGAGGTCGAGAATCAGTGGGCGCCCTACAAAGACCGTCACAACCCAGTCATTGTGGCTCTTCCCATCCCAGAAAGACAGCTCGTGTCTCCATTTCTGCCGCCTCCATGCGGCGTGACTGTGTGTGACAATGCCGACATCGTCCTCAGTTATAACCAGCATTGGCAACTGAGAGCCGAGAAGCGCCTACGTTACCGCATCGTGAACATCTGTAAGGATGACGGCACTGACCCAACAGTCTCTCTGCAGCAGATCCAGCTCCAACACCAAGCCTTGGAAGATGCCTTCCGTCCTTACAATATCACACTGGAGCTCAGCATTCACAGCGTCTACAACTCTTCCCTCCAACGGCGCTTCGTCCTCAGCAACTGCCACATTGCAAAGGTGGGGAACCGCCAATGTGATCCCGAGTGTGACCATCCTCTCACGGGCCACGATGGAGGTGACTGTTTGCGCATGGGGCCCTGCTACAACTGGAAGCGGAGAGATGGAGTCTGCAACCCAGAGTGCAACAGCATTCACTATGATTACGATGATGGTGATTGCTGTGACCCCGAGGTCACAGATGTCGCAAAGACCTGCTTTGATCCAGAGTCTCCTCAGAGGTAAGCTTATGCTTCAATATGGTTCCACTTTGGCAACTAACTTGAACCCAGGCATAATTTTAGTTGGATGTGCAAGGGGTCTCTTGTTTTGGTCCTAACTCAAAGGTTGCAAAATCTTTCTAGCAAAAAACCCTCAGGATGATATTTGACTGACTGCTTGCTTCTATTGAAATCCATGCAGGTACCATAGTCAACTACCATATAATTACATCAGCTGTGTACATTTATATCCTTAGCAGATGCTTTCCTACCAAAACTGCGTGCATTAAAGTGCTAGGCCTTAAAGGCCAAGACAAAATGATTGAAAGCATACCCTATCCCTTGCTGTTTTTTTTTTTTTTGTTTTTTTTTTCAAGTTCAAGAAATTTACAAAAGTTACGTGCTTGTTAAATGTTCTCACAGCAGCATCAGGAAAAAGGAAACCATAGTGTCTTATTGTGAAATAGTGTTCGCTTTTTTTGTTCTTCCAAGATTGTCAGAGCATTTTGTATTACTCAACATGCAAAGCATACAAATCGGCCTTCTGGAATAGCTTTAAAAAGCATGCAAAACTTGGATGTAGAATTGAGCCAAAGTATACACTTAATGTGGCTAAACAACAAAACCAGAGGTCTCGGCGCTATTCATTGTGAAAGGCAGGACAGTTTTGCTCCCGTACAGATTGTTTGATGGCTTGTCATAGATTCTTTCATTTTTCTAATGCTACATATATATAAGTAGACACTCACAAAGTCGTACTAGTACTAGTCGTATGTAAGATATATGGTGATAAAAGCATTGTTTTAACTCTCTACCTTTTTGCTAGCAATTCAGACTGCACTTATTGCATATATACATGTTCACATAAATGTTTAATCATATTCAGTCTGAATCTTATAGCAGGATAAAATTGCTTTTATGTCAAAATTCCAGATGCAGTCTGGGAAGTGTTGTTCCAGACTCTGTGTGCAATGAGACCTTGTGTCTCAGCCACCAGCTGTTGTCATTTTATGGTTGCTTGAGAACAAGCTTTCTTCAAGATACGCCTATCTGTTCCTAAAGGGCTCCTATAGAGATTAATAGGGCCCCAATGATACCATTGGATGGTGGTCTACACTCTTTTGGTAGTTTTGCCCTGGGACACTTTTAAAGTGGACAACAGCAAGTTTATAGCCAAAATCCACATGCAAAGGTTTTTTTTCTTCTTCTGTTCAACGTTGATGGATAATAAATCAGTTGAACGCCATTTCAACGCTGTTTCTACAAGGTTTGACTGCTTATCATGGCCTGTTAGCCTCTGGTGGTAGATGATGTAACTACACACATTCAGCCATTCAGAAGTAGTTGATAAATAGTTATATTAATAATAATAATAATAATAATAATAATAAGCAGCATACACTACCATTCAAAAGTTTGGAGTCAATACGATTTTTTTTATTAATTAATACATTTATTCAGCAAGGACATGTGACACTGAAGACTGGAGTAATGGCTGCTGAAAATTCTGAAAATTGGGCATCACAATAATAAATAGCCTTTTAAATTGTAATAATATTTCACAATATTACTGTTTTTACTCTATTTTTGATTAAATAAATGCAGCCTTGGTGGACATAAGATAATTCTTTCAAAAATAAATAAATAAATAAAAAATCTTACCGACCCCAAATTTTGAGTTGTAGTTGATTTATTGCTAATATTTTATTGTTTTACCATTTCCAGTTTGTTTTGAAAGGCTCTTAAAAGTGTGAAATGGATATTTCTCACTTTCTCACAGATCAGGATAGTCACTAGTGAAGGGCTTGGGACATTGTCATGATGTAATTTCCCTGCGATCCTGTGCCAGCCGAGCAACTGCCATTGAGATGAATGGGAATGCTAAAAGATAGCTTTCTTCAGGGAATTTCAGACAATTCTGTCAAGGCCAGCAGTTTGTAGTAGTGGTGACCTAGAGTAGCATGCTGTCCTTGGCAATCCATATTCAATAAGCTATCCAAAGGTAACCCAAAGGTTCTTTCACTGGACTTGTTTTTCTCTAAATATGATGTGTCAATAAGCAGAAATGCTAATAGCCAATGGGACCGGATTGACCTTTGGCTCATAGACTAAGAGGTCTTTCCTTACCATGTTTGTGCGTATCTCTTAAGGCAACGGTTCAGAGTTTGCAGAGAATTAATGCAGGGATGACATTTTGATGGCAATTGTATAGCGTGCTTTTTATGTGGAGGTCTGGGATTTTAATGTTTTGCTGTGTGAGTTATAGCCCAGGTATCTGCTGTTGGGCAGTGAATCTCAAGGACCTGCCAATGGCTGTCACTACTCAAATTTGTTGTTGAAGCAGAGAGAAACAGCACAGGGGAACCACCAGGTGCTTTTTTGGCAAGCTCCAGAAATGGAACAAGAAGAAAGCAAAGACATTTTAGTCCAGACATTTAAGCCAGTAGAACTGAACTACCTGATATCTCTTCTCTTTAGTAATTAACTTTGATAGATGCTTAGCAATTTTAGCGATTTATGATGTATTTATTTCTTTATTCATTCTGCTGCAAGATATGTGGATTGGTGGTTTTGAAACTACCGGTTTCAATATATATATATTTTTTTCCCCCCTGTTATTCAAAAGGATTGTTTCCACCTGAAAGGTGAAGTGTGTAGTTTTTTTTTTTTTTTTTTTTCTCATAAAAATACTTCATTCTATCCCAGTTTCATGCACAGGGAAAACCACTTTGTGTTAACATCCAGGGTGTATTCCAGAAAGCAAGGTTAACTTACCGTCACATATACCCTGAATTCTCTGTTGATTTACCCAAACCTTGTTTACTTGAGGTATGCTGGTTCCAAAAACGCGTCCAGGAGTAAGTTCAGCCAACCCAGAGTATGTTCCCAGTTAACACACCAGACATTCTCAACAGAGCAACGAATCGATGATTCACCATGTAAACAGACGCTAAGAAAAAGCGTGCCATTCTACAAGAGATTGTATTATTATAGGGAGATGAGAGGGTCTGTATCTCTTATCATTGGAGAAAGCGTAACGGCTAACTTAATCACGTGCGGCACCTCTCAGCCTATTGTGTAATGGCCTCTGGTCTCCTTCCCTGCGTACCTCCACAGCCAGAGCGTTAGCATTAGCCGTTTTTTTTTTTTTGTTTTGTTTTTTTGATTTTCTTATTTGCAGACAGATGTGGTATAAACAATCAAGTACTAAACATATAAACAATCCACGAACACATACATATAACAAAACAGGCAATAAATGGTAACAATATAAAAAGTAAATACAGTATAAAGTGAAAAGAAAGAGAAATAAAAGAAAAAGAAAAAGGCAGGGGTATTGACAGCACCACAAGTTTCCACTATAAGCTAAATCATATTCACTATGACCATTGTTTTGTCTCGTCACATACTTGCTATTGCTGTGGAGTACAGAAATTCAAAAATTTCCCCTATTTTTCAGAATAGATTTTGATCCTCCCATGCAGACTATAGGAGAGTTTTTCAAGGGCTGCCACCCGCCCTAAATCCGAATTTTTTACACGTCTGCCCAGCATGATGCAGCTCTGTATCCACTGTATTTTTTAACATGACTTGAAGGCTGAGGGTCACCAAAAATATATAAACTAGGAGATCATACTGGGTCTGTGATATCTTTAAAATATATTCATGTACCTCCCTCCAAAAATACTGGACTTCTGGGCATTGCCATAAAACATGAAATAGGTTGCCCTCCTCTCTCTGGCATCGCCAACATTCAGGATTTTCCTTAAAACCCGCTCTAAATGGCCTTCTGGATGTCCAATAGAATCTGTGTAAGATTTTAAATTATATGACACATGTTCTAATATTTCTGGACATCAATTTTAAATTCCCAGTGATCCTCCCCCATTCTTCATCTTCAAATGTGCATCCCAAATCTTTTTCCCAAATTATCTTAACTGCAGAACTAATATTTTGGCCTATCTGGCTAATAAGTAAGGAATAATATTTAGACGCCTCATGGCCAGTACCCACAATCTTCTGGATCATCTTGAGAGTGTTTTTACCCCTGGGAGCATATGAGGGGGAGGTAAAGATACTTGTGAGCATATGTCTCATCTGTAGATATCTCCAGAACTGATCGTTAGACAAGGTGAATTTTTGCTTAAGTCTCTCAAAAGATATTAAAGCATCATCCTCATAAACATCTTCCAGAATATTTATATATTTATCTATCTGTTTCTTCCATAACACGGGTGTTCCACCTATTAGCAACTTTGGATTGGCCCAAATAGCAGATGAAGGGCTTAAAAAAGGGTCAGCCCCTAGAATGCGACAAGTCTTCTTCCAAACTGTTTGGAGATGGGAAATAATTGGATGATTACGCACTGGTAGTGGTAGTTTTGTTATCAATATGGACTCAAAAGGTATAAGCGGACAAGCAGATTTTTCCACAACTAGCCATGGGGGAGCTCGCTCTGGAGGTAACATATATTGTCCCAGGTGTCTCAAATCAAATGCATAATGATACAGAGATAACTTGGGAAGACCTAATCCTCCCCTAGCATTAGCCGTTATTGAATAAGATATCACATATGTATTTTATTATAGAAATTATAGCACAGAAAACATCCTGTTATAAAAAGGAAAAAAAGCAGATCCATGTGTGAGATGATAATAAATACCTCTTAAGCAAACTAACCCTGGAACATAACCTGCTCCAGAGCTTTGAAACTTTGTTAAAGTAAAAATATATACAGTAAGTACAATTATACAGTATAAAATGATTATACAAGTACAATTATGTATGTATAGTATTAAAATGATTATACAAGTACAATTATGTATGTATAGTATTATTCCAAAGTTTGGGGTCAGTGAGGTTAAATAAATAAATACATTTATTCTGCAAGGACACATTCAATTCATTAAAAGTGACAATAAAGGCTTTTATTGTTACAATGTTACAATATAATGTTACTTCACTATGTTTTGACCTTGTAATGTTCTAAAAGAGTCAGTGAGTGAAGGTTAAGAGGGCAAATATTGAGTTTGTTTTCAATTTTCATTTTTGTGGCAGAACCCACTTCAGTCTCAGAATTACACCCTGTGCCAGTCAAACTGTGGTGCCGAGTGCCGACCAACCCGAGTCTCCCTGACACATGTGATTGCTCTGATTAGATTAGAGGACTGTGCTGACATTTTCATTTGCTGTTGTTTTTTTCATTTGGTGTTTGTTCCCTGAATAAGCATTTTTGTGGCATCAGTTGGTTTGTGGTTAGTATTAGATTCCCCTGTGTGAAAGCTTAGGGAAAAACGGACAACATGTTTTTTGGGGTTTTTTTTTTTTTTGGGATAATGGATAATTGATTTGATTGATCTGTATAGAAATATGTTTTTTCTTAAACATATTCAAAAGCTGGACTGGTAAATGTCTGCACTCGCAGCTTACAGTTATTAGTTAACCACTAATGTCTGGGCATGAAGGAAGTGTTTATTTAAGGCTTGAGTGTTGTTTGGAAAAAAAAAACCTACTGATTATTGAATCCAGCCGAAATATTATTTGATTTGGCCTCTTACACTGTAAAATGTGATTTGTTGCTTAAAAGTACAAAATTGTGTAACTTAGATGCACTGATTTGATTTAAAATGTTTGGTAATGCATTATTTGTTGAGAAATTACACACTTAACTTGACTCATTTAGTTAAGTGACTTTGGATAACTGCACTGAATTCTAGGTGCATCCTGTTTTACCCAATTCATCGTCTTTCCATGAGGAATGTTAATTCAACACATCAAGTCAATACACCTATGTTACAAATTTTGTACTTTTAATAGGGTCATTCCATGTCCAATTTCAACCTTCCCCAGCTCTTTTTTTTTTTTTTTTTTCTGTTGAAAGACAAACGGACAGTGTAAAAAGTGTAAAATGACAATTTTAACCTGAGATTTGGAGCCAAATTAGAGGGGTGTAAAAATGACTTTAGAAAGATGGCAGCATCATTATTTTATTTTTACACAGAGATTAGTAGGGCTATTAGTAAAATCTGTTGACTTCAGCCATCTTTGTTTCATTATATGCCAACAGTGACTGTTCAAAAATCACCGTTACTGCTTTCCAGTGAATAAACAAGATAAAATTTCTTGAAAAGATAAATTGCTAATAAAACAAATAAGTAATACTAAAACATAACATAACTTGTTTTCAGAAAATATATATTTCAAATTAAACTGATTTGTTTTACCCTTTT
This sequence comes from Elopichthys bambusa, assembly GCA_037101425.1. Lineage (NCBI taxonomy): Eukaryota > Metazoa > Chordata > Actinopteri > Cypriniformes > Xenocyprididae > Elopichthys > Elopichthys bambusa. Next base: position 6,080,222 of record CM074437.1, read on the forward strand.
GGCAACTATTATATTTAACTATATTTTATTTAAGCATAAATTTAACAATTTTATGACTAATTTTAAGTATTTTAAGATTAAAAAGGCAAGACAAAATACTGATTAAGAAGTTAAGAACATTATTTTTTTTGCAGAGCTAAGTGATTGTGACTAAGAAAAAAAAAAAAAAAAATCCCTGGTAAAAAACCCTTCACTTTTGCTAAACGTGTTTTATTGCCAGTATTCTGCGTCTGATTGACTTTAGTTGTCTATCAACAATAATTCACTATACAAAAAATTATGGTCCAAAACACTTATTTTCCAGAACACATCTGGAAAAGAACATTGTTCACCTTTAAGTCATGTGAATATAAATTGTTAAATCATTTGAAATATTTTACTGAATTAGCCATATAGGAGAGATTTAGGCAACTTGAGCACTCAAAAAGATTGGCTCAGCCTTTGCTTGTTTAATAAAAAACGACGTCAAAAGTACGATGCTTGGTTTATTCTCGCATGGAACGGGTCCAAGAAACAGTAGGTGGTTCAGCTAATGGGCTCGACCCCTTCGGCATGATCCAAAGGGCATTAAGAACTGGACTTCTTCAAACCAACAGGCCAATGATATGAGGTGCAAAGGCTTAAGCAGCTATGAAAGCAAATGAGAAAAATTACACGTGACATATTCCAAAGTAAAAATAAGTTAACATCACACTTCAAAGCACCTCTATGGCTATTCATCACAGCTGGGAGTAAAATAAAAAAAGTGGGTAGTCGTTTCATGCGCCATAAGCATTTCGAACAATTATAATCTCTAATCATTGTGACATAAAGTGATTTTTTTATGACTGTTGTTATTAAAACTGCTTATAAAAGTTGAGGCAAATTTAGAAACACTGTATATGACATTGTACCACAGTAAATTTTATGTTAGTTCTCTTACAAATTCCAGTTGGTTACTTCTGATGGCATCTACTATCGTATAAGTGTCATTTTAAACCGTTAATTTAGTAAAATTTTAAATGGTCAATCCCTTTTAAATCTTGATTTGACAGACTCAATCCATCAAAGAAAAAAAGTGAATAACCTTGATCTTTGAATAACTTTGAAATAATGATCAATGATTCAAACAGAATTTAATTCTGCTGTAAAGCAGTTCTAAAAAAGACAGTTCACTGTTGATTTAGTTCAGTTCAATAACTGTGTATCAATCATCAATTATGAAATGAGTTCACTTCAGCTTGAGCAGCTCTGCAGAAAATGATTGTCATCTTCCTGCTCAATTCAGATCTTGTTTGGCTCTCATCCAATAGTGTCAGTGCAGTCAAATCAATAATATTACTGAATATTAAGGCGATAGTGGCAAGCAGGGCTTGACATGAACTTTTTTGCTCACCAGGCACTGGTTTTCCGAAGTTACTAGCCACTCAGCATTTTCACTGACCGTAATTTTAACATCACTACCATGGGAAAACTGCCATATAGATATTTTTAATATCATCTCATAATTTGGCAGGTAAGTTAGGCTGCTGTCACTTTAAGTCCTGACACATGGATCCATCATACTGTTACACATCAGTGTTTACGTTCACTTAAAACATAACTGACTGTGTTTACATGACTACTCGCCAAGACCTGCACTTCGGGTGTGAGCACAAAGTCTGCTGGAATGAGCAATACACGCAATCCTACTCCGAAATTCAAGCTCTGTTACACCAACAATATTCATCTGGAGCAAATGAAACGAGTGAGTGAGAGGAGGCAGTTTTGTGTGTCAACTCTCTGTCGGAGAGATGAGAGAGCAAGAAAGGGTAGCTGGTATCGTGTATCTATTCTGTGGAAAATGAGTATAGGAAGCGTTATTTTTCATATCCCTCATTATCGATATGTATCGAAAAATCTATATTTTTGACAACATTACATTGCGCACCCTTTATTATTTTAGATGCCTTTTTTAAAAGACTACAATTGAAAAATGTATAGCCTATATTATATATATTATATATAAAAAGTGGCTAGTATGAGTGACGGTGGGTTGGTGGGTGTTAATGTCAAGCCCTGGTGGCAAGAAACCCAAACTCCATCAGGAGACTGAAATGGGGTAAAAAGGAAGAAGAAGAAAAAAAAAAAAAAAACTTGGGAGAAACCAGGCTTAGTCGGTGACCAGTTCTTCTTTGGCCAATGGTTTTTATGCTGTTTATTCATATTTATAAAACGGTTAGTTCCTGTCCTTGATTCTGATTGGTCAATAGCTGTGTTTTATTTGAATAAAACACGGCTATGACTGCTTCACCCAACAGTTCTGTGTATCACTACACAACACCCTTAGCAACCACTCTTAGCAGCGTAAACTGTATGTTCTCAATTGATATTGTTCATTGAAGCTTACTGTATTATGTAGAAGAGTATTGTGAGAAAGCAATTGAGTGAGAGAGTTTATTATCTGCATTCAGATTTAGCATTTCCTTCAGGTCAGTCCTATGTTCACAATAAAAAATCTGTTTAAATGTCAGATGTATTATCCTGTCTTTTTAACAGTTAAGGGGTTTTCCCATGACTGACAGCGCTAGTCAAAGCATTTGTCAGTTGCGTCTTGTTCCGTGTTTACAACAGTTCAGTCTTTTCAATGTAAAAGTCTTCGCTACTGACTGACTGACAGTATTTGCCGCCATCTAATGGCGTAATAATGTAACTTCTGTTGCTGTTCACGGTCAGGGACTATTTTTTCCAGCGGAAGAAATGCTTTAGTGAAAGTTTACTTCATGAAAGTTGTATTGATACATATTTTTGGCTTCAATATTTGCCTAACAACACCTTTCAGCCGTGACTTATTCACGATAAAGCATAGCCTCTCATACCTTATTGCTTACTTATGGCACTTCCCTTAATAATAACTTATTTTTTATGCAAAGTGCTTGACTGTGTGTCAATATCTCTGCTGCAGGGCTTATCTGAGCATAAAGGAACTGAAGGAGCTGCTTCATCTGAGCAGTTCAGACATTCTCAACGTGTTCTTCGCTAATAACTCAGCACGTGAGGAGCTTGCTGGGGTCGCCACCTGGCCATGGGCAAAAGAAGCTCTTACTCATCAAGGTAAGATGTCCACTCAAATGTAACGCAAGAGCTCATGAACATGACAAAGTAAAGAACCCAAGTCCAGTTTTGATTTATTAAAAGATTTATCTTGAGCTCTGTCATGAAAACTAGCATGTATAAACCTTAAAGAATTAGTTTTCAGAATTAAAATGTCCTGATAGTTTACTCACCCCCATGTCATCTAAGATGTTTGTGTCTTTCTTTCTTCAGTCGAAAAGAAATTAAGGTCTTTAAGGAAAACATTCCAGAATTTGTCTCCATATAGTGGAGGTTCAGTGGGGGTTCAGTGGTTTCAATGCAGCTTCAAACTGCTCTACACAATCCCAGCCACGGAATAAGGGTCTTATTTAGCGAAACGATCGGTCATTTTCTTAAAAAAATACAAATTTATATATTTTTTAACCACAAATGCTCATCTTGCATTAGCTCTGCGATGCAGCACGCATTACATAATCAAATTGGAAAGGTCACGTGTGACGTAGGCGGAAGTACCAATCCAGTGTGTACAAAGATTTAAACAAAAGGACTGTTTTAAACAATAAACTAACCTACACCACGTGTGACCTTTCCAAAGTGATTATGATTATTAGAGCTAGTGCAAGATGAGCATTTGTGGTTAAAAAGTATATTAACGTGACTCTCACGGTGCTTTTGGGTACTCTCTAGCCATTGAGTGTACATCGGTTGCACACTCGTTGTTGCGGTGCATTGTGGGATTGAATGAGTGCACTTGGTAACGTCAGACACCACTACAAATGCCTGTCCCCTCAAACAGTGCCCTATTTAGGGGAATAGGGGGTCATTTTGGACACAGTTTTGCTCCAACTCTAATCAAACACACCTGAACCAGCTTCAGGATTACTAGAATGTTAAAGGCAGGCGAGTTTGGAGTCATTTGGAGAATTTGGCGTCATAGCTCAGCATAGTCGCTAGTGAAGAGGCTGGTACTATGCCTGTTTTTAGAAGGGATAAGAAATAGACAAGATAACTTTAAAATGAAAGACAAATTATTATTTCAAAATAAAAGACCAGGGACTTGACTTAACGTTTCGTTACATCTGCCTCTTGGCCTCCATTCCCAACTGGGTTCATTCTACCATGGACAATGTCAAGTTAAGACCTCAGTTGTTTCCAGTCGCTACATTCCCCACTGCACATGTGTTTTTTGTACCTAATGCCATACATCATCTTGTTCATGACTTGCTTTTTTTCCCCGATCGCCTTAAATCTTTTCTTTAAAGAAACAAATTCTTGTCTCTTCCTCCTTGTTGTCTGTGTTTGCCTTTACGAGATTAATGGGCCGTAATCTCAAGCATAAAAGAAAACACTTGCAGCATGCATAGATTTCCCTGTAGATTGCCCCTTAATCATTAAGGCTGTCCACCGGGAGAGAAGAAAAGGAACTCGACAACAACCAAACAAAAACAAAAGGAAGGTATTACCCTGTTGCCATCTCCATCCAACTGCCAGCTGATTTTATAGTACCCGTCGTTGTTGTGTTTTAGAGCTCATTAAAATGGTCTCGGTTAAGTCCAGCTCCTTTAAAAAGGAGATTTCTCTCAAGCAGGAAGGTTTCTTATATAAGTCCCCCGCCCATTGGTTCAGGATACATGATCAGGTCTTGGCTTTTTGGGTTATAGCTTTTGTTAATGAGATGATTTTGGCCTGTGTGTAGAATGTGAACTTTTAAACCGATATCAGCATGAGTAATTAGCGCCAACTTGTTTTTTGTTAGCTTGAATGTGGTTACAGTTTGTTTCTAAAGTATAAGTGATAACAATTTACATAATGGTGAATTTGTTAACATTTAGTTAATTTATTAGGTATCAAACCAACATTTTCACAGCATTTATTTATCTAGATGCTACTTTATTAATATATTATTGTTTCATTAAGTGTTTTTAATTTATACAACTTGTAAATGTAAAAATGTATTGGAACATGTAGAAATGATCATTA